>SNQJ01S0002485.1:144163-267102 GCA_010110895.2 Picea sitchensis
ATTCAACTCTGCAACCAAAGAGTAGATACATATCCATTATATATATCCTTGATATTAGCAGATATGGGCAATTAAGCAGTCAGTCTAAACATTCACAAACAAAACCAATCTTGTCTTTGCAGATTCATCCATTCAAGAAATCGATGTAAAGATCCATGAACAAATACAAGTTTTTCTAAGGTATCCAAGTAGTTGGTCTACCTATGCAGTGTCATAACTGGTCTCTTGTCTTTGTCTTTGTCTTTGCCATTAAACCGTATATATGCATTATGCGTTCTTTACTTAGAATAGAACTAGTATCTTCATCTTAGTTATACTTCTGATGGATCACTACCATGAAAGAGTCAAAATTCTTGACCTTCCATGGAAGACTACCATGGTGCTATCATTGTTAGAAAAACAGGATCACGGAGCAATGAAATAAAACAAATACGGAAATAAAACACAAAATATACACAATACAATAAAGACACAGATATACGTGGTTCACCCAGTGTGGGCTACATCCACGAGAGAAATTGATAGGTCCTTCCTTTGTTATTATCTAGAAAATGAAAGGATATAACCTACAACATACTCGTTGTAACTTCCTCTTCTTTCTCTCACAGTCTACTCTCTCAGAATACAATATTCACTCGATCACACAGTCACAATACAATTCCCTCATACATAAAAGAGGGTTTCCTTCTAGGAAAAAAATCCCTAACATAACTTCTACTATCAGATATGTGACCTTATAATGAACGGTCCAAATTGACTACGAAATTACAATATTTTACAAGGCAATTTTTCCCAAAAATTCACTTCAGGGGCGTTGCCCCTGAATCTCCTCACCGGGGGGGCTCCAAAATTTGTTTGTGCCCCCCCCAGACCCCACTGTCGAGAGAAGTAGGGGGGAAATCCCCCCCCGCACACCCCTGTCAGGTAATGGGGTCCAAACACAACTAAAGAAAGACCTCTAAATCAGGAATATAATCAAGCTCCACAACCAACAATCAAGTCCTTAATACCATAAGATCTCTAAACCATGTTAAGAAATAGAACACAAGAAAGACACGAGAACTTGGCGTAAAATGTTTTAAGTATTTCTCAACACATGTATTCATCTAATGATGTCAATATATAGTACATGTATTTGATCACCTATAGTTCTAGATCTCACTAACAATGATAATGGAAACACCTCATTAGTAGATAAGGATGACAACGCATAAGAAGGTGATCTTGGACTTTTTGATTGTCTAAGAACTCATAGTGTAACAATTATGTTATTAGTATAATGGATTGGTTATCACATTTTCAACAATTGTATTAGCAACAAATGGATGATATCAATACATTGGAGGATGTTTATAGTGCAATTGGTTGGATTGTAGATGATTAAATGATGGAAATTTGATGTAAAATAATGACATTAATAATGTTGATGTCGGGTGATGAAGTTAGGTTTGATGAGGATATTGGTTTGACGATAATGAAAATCTTGAGTGATTTAATGGCATTTGATTCAAGGACGATGTCATAATAAATTAATGATATTCATAATGTCAAGGACATTGATAATGATTTGGTGAGGAAGACAATGATTAGGTTGACAGTGTGATGTTTTGAGAAACAATAACGATTTATTGAAATTCAAGATGTTAAATTGATGATGAACTTGAGAAATTGATGATGGTGTTTGATATTAATAGCATTAATTGTGGATTTATATGATATTGGTGTTACACTGATAATTCTTAGGTGGATTGAGGATATAAAGGATGATTAATTGATAATATGTGACTACATATGACTAGACTATAATTGATGACATTAGTTAACACCCATGTTAGCATAATGTGGATTGATAATGAATATTTAGTGGAAGGTTTAAAAGTATAAACCATCAATCAATGCCTTTTTTTCATTGCATTGCATGGGGGACTTATTTACGACTATGGTGATCAATGTTTAAACTGGAATTGGTTGTGTCATTATCTAATTGAATCTTGATGCTTGGAGTCGAAACACAAAGTATTTCCATTGATTCTATTGGATCTAAATGATGTGATTGAAGAAGATGATGCATGAATTAAAATCCAAACTAAAGAATTGTTATCCTTGTTTTCTTGATAATTATGTAGCTCTGAGACTGTAGCCCTCTTGTGAGGGGGAGAGTTGTAACACACCTTGGTGTATGGTAGTTGGTGTGCGAGTTTTGGTTCTAATTGTTTATTAGCTACTTGTGATGTAATGGACTCATTATTTACACCTAGCTAATTATTAAGTGACGATGACTTATTTAGAAGAGATGTATGTGTTCTTACTTAAGATGCAATAGGGTGAGAATACCCCTTGATGTACATGTATTATGAATAAGATATTATTGATTAGGCCTTAATGTTCATTGTTGATTGTGGATGGCTACCTCCTTACTAATTATTTTTAAAAATGACTAGTCAAATCCTAGCCAATGCTTATGAGTATCCCCCCTTAGTGGATAATAGATAGGTGTTCCTTAATGACTAGTTTTTCCTTGGTG
This sequence comes from Picea sitchensis, assembly GCA_010110895.2. NCBI lineage: Eukaryota > Viridiplantae > Streptophyta > Pinopsida > Pinales > Pinaceae > Picea > Picea sitchensis. The sequence goes on from SNQJ01S0002485.1 coordinate 146,688, forward strand.
AATTATTGATGGGTAGTCCTTACATTAAGCATTAATATTTTTATATACTTATTGAATGATTATTGTGAATTTAGAATTTTGATGGCATGTGATGAGTTCCCCAATTAGTTATTGTTAAGCATTTATATTATGTGACTCCCCTAGTGTAATATTGATGTTACTTTTCCTAGTTACTTTATGGCTAAACATTGTGTGCCTTATGATGATAGTTAGGGGTTGGGGTTTTGGTCTCCTGATCCCTTGGATGGTTTCTTGTTTGATATTTACTTGCAGTTTGACATATGTGTGACTTGATAGTTATATCTTTGATGGATTATGATAAGTAATGTTTACTTGATGATGTTGTTAAGAATTTAGATTACTTGATGAAGGCTTATGCATGTAGGCAAGATGATGTCCCTTCTTTATATTGCATGATTATCATACGACACCTTTTTTATACTATTGGAAAAGGATAACTAGTTGTAGGACTAAGACATCAACAAAGGATGGGGAATGGTGCCCAAGTGGAAATGGGGTTCATATTCAATTGGGTGAACCACTATTCCTAGTAACTAGAAAGCTTGGGAAGAGGGGAAAAGACTTGGAAAGTGCTTATTATAGTTAACTTGGGTAAAAAGCCTCAAGGGGGAGAGTTGTAATTCGCCTTTTAGCCACTTCTTAACACTTGCAATTTCACTTATTAGCCTTAATTTTCCCTTGCAAGAGACAAATATTAGTAAAATTGTTTCACTTGGGAAAGATTACAAAAGAAGTTGCCTACCTTAGAGAGGGGTTGGTTCATGAGGAAAGGTTTTGAAGTATTCTACCTATGCAAGAAATCTATGTTATAAATTGTGTACTTGGTATAGCATATAATTAGTTTCTCTAACCTAGTATGATCTATAAATTACCTTGGATATTCCACTAGAACAGTTTGTCACAATAGATCTTACAATGTACTAAAATATTTTATTATGTAGTTTATTACCTTAGATCTCATATTTATTATTACATTAAAGATTAGTGCTCAAATTTATGGAAGTAACTGAAACCAAAATGAAATAACAAGAAAAGACACACCATCCACACAAATGAACAGAATACGTAACCTGGGAAACCTAATACAAGAGAAAACCCAGCTAGAAGGTGAGGCCTACGCTCTGCTCTCTTTTCCTCAATGAAGAAAATTAAAGTACAAGGAAAGAGGCACTCTCTATGGAGTTGCCTTAGACATTGTGGCCTAAATGGCTATTACAGAATCTATTGCCTCAGTTTTTATGCTTTAATAACCCATTCCTATATTCTCTTCTCAAATATGGAACAATAACAATACTAAAAGAATGGAACCCCTTCTCTTCCTAGTGACCTGGTATTTAGCATAGCCTGATAGTCATCTAGGTTTAGATTTAGGGATTTTTCATGCCTCAACCATGAATTAGTGTTAGGGTTTGGGACCTCTAAAATTCCACAAAGGATTATCCCCACATGTGTGAATAATGGGCGTTGGTATGGAATCCACTCAATACCATGGTGGTCAATATGGTAGGTCAACTTGAAGGAGGCATAACTTCCACATGTGAACTTCGACTGAGACAATTTTTGCACTGTTGCAAAGTTTTTGATGTGTATAACAATGTCAAGGGGCTAAATTTTTTACCCCAAAAAGTGTCATTTGATGCCTCAAACTATCTCTGGAAGGTTTTGAGCCCCAAACCACCAAATTGGGACCTACCCCTAAAATGGGCCCTACAATCCAATTCCTCCAATTGTTCCACCCAAAAAGTACCAAGATAGATGAAAAATTATATAATGATCCATGTCAGATCATGGTATGAGTGGACTAAGGGATTGGAAGTGTACCTAACAAACCAAGGGTACTAATTCTCATTTGTGCCTAGACATTGTTTCTATTTGGGCCCTTGGGATGCCCTGCCGAGTATGATGCTTTACCAACTGGTGGTATTCATCAAGGGTCAGAGTGATAGAAATATCTTTGCATATGAGTGCCATTACCGAGTGTGTTGCTTGACCAATCAGGGGTTATGCATCAAGGGCTTGAGTGATAGTAAGATCCCTACACACTATAACCCCACGTGGTATGGTAGTGTTGTAAGTCCACAAGCCTCTCCACCACGTTGAGGTTGGTTAGTTGGAGGTATAATTTGTGGAATCCATTTTGGAATTGTGAGAGTTATTTGTAGAGAGTTTTGTGCACCCTAGTTTCCTCACCTCACTAAGCTTGAGCTTCGCTAGGGGGGAATTACCCGATAAATGCAATGTATTGGTCGGGTGGAAAATTGACCTTTTAACACAATATTTCTCCCCCCCACCTCCCTCCCCTTTGCCCCCTTGGTTAGCAGTATGTACATGGATCATTATTTGGATCAGCACTAGACTGTAGTAAGGTGAAGGACCTATGTGTACTCTAAGTTATATTTAGTTATGTCATCACCATAAGTTTATAAAAAATATGCTATTAAATGTGAAATTGTTTGAATGCATTGTTTGATAGTGGCATGTCTTCCCTATTAGTTCATTGTTGTGTCTTACTTTGTTTGATTAGATTTGGATTACTTAGTTGTGTCTTAGATTTAAAGGGGAAAAGTTCTTATTCAACTAACACTCTCATGGGCTATTACAAAAAATGATGTTTTTTTTTTTTTGTCATGAAGCGTTTTAAAATAGCATGTTTTTTCAAATTCTTCGTTTTTTTTTAATATATTTTCTTATTAACGGTTCTATTAGTAATTGAATTATTCACAATTATATGTGTTTTCAAAGTTTGTGATTTTTTTCAAATCTTCCAAAATTTTGATTTTCTTTTTAATTATTTTCTTTTATTTTATTCTACTATATATTATTATTACTCTTTCAGTAGAAGAAATTTAAGAAATTTTCCATAAACTAGATATTTTCTATATTTTAAGTTTTGTGTTTATCTTTCAAAAAATAACATAAGAAATATAAATGCATTAAAAATGATGTTTTTTAAAAGTTATTTGTTGTAATGCCTTTAAAAAAAAAACTAGAAGATATTATATCAAAAAACCATAGCAGAGCTATCAACAAGCATGCAAAATGGAGTTTTTATGGAGTTTCAGATAAAACTTGTAGCTCTCATAGACAACAAAAAAGAGTTTGCAACTATTTGTGACTATTACATCCCAACTATTAACGTAGGTATACTACTTAATGAAAACACCTAAAATTCGAACACTTTAAAAAACATAACAACTAATTAAACACATGATAGCTCGGTGGCTTCCTCGTGTCTAACCATGGAATGGAAAGAGGTTTGTTGGTCCACTTCTATGGCCTCTTTGGACTAATGCACAATATCCTCTTCTTTGGGATCTTCCTTAGTTGAATTGAGAGATGTTAGGTAATTGGAGGCTTTAGAGAGAGAGTCCTTGCGTAGGTTTAGTACAATATTTCAGAGCATACTACATTTTGCTTCAAGATCATCCATTTTTTTCTCTTGTTGAACAAGGATGCTCATAACATTTTCATTTTGAGAAGCACAGTTTTGTTCATTATCATGGACCTTAATGCAAACAGAATGAAGGGCTATGTGGTTTCCTTGAAGAGTATCTTCATGTCGACGAAGGATTCTTCTCGCCTCCTATAAATCCTTGGAATCCATGAGACCAATTCCCTCCTCAATTATGCTTCTGGGTACCAGAGCCAAATTTGTCAGGATGGACAGTTACACCCAGAGAGAATTTTAAAGTCCACCCTACTTCTCCTCTATCCCAAAGATTACTAAAACACAAACTAAGAGGGCCCAATCAATTGGCCCGAAGAGAAAAAAAAATTGTGGGAAAACTGCTCCAATTCCAACACTCGGAAGTAGACACAAAATAACAAAATGCAAATCAAAATCCACAACTAGGTAATTGATCCCTGAAGAAATCAAAGAGTAACAACCTAGAAATCAAAAATATTACGCAGTAGCCACAATAGAATAATGTCTCTGACCTAGTGTACTTGAATTTCACAATGATTTCAGGAGCTCCTTAAGTGATAACTGAGATAACCCAAGGGATTTCCAAGCTTATTTAATAGAGAGTTTCTAATTGGCATAAGCCCAACACACATATTACTAGCCAAAAGCTAGAGCTTGGTCCATGTTATCAATTAATCCAGCACTTGTGCAAAGCCTTCAGATGCAAGATAATTGTAACATATGGACGTATTTTCCATTATCACCTAAGTGAGTACTTCCCTCATTTTAGTGAAGAATAAATATCTAACATAAGGGAGGCTTCCCTAGAAACCTCAAAGGATCCTATAGCAAGCTAAGGAAACTATATGACTCCTTATCTCAGTTACTTAATTCTACCACCAACTAGGTCAATGTTTAAGGTGGGGTGATCCAGATGGATCTCGGTGGCCATCCACCTTTTTCACTGAATCACCATCTTGAGCTTGGGGTTTTGATAAACCATGATATTCACCCTTTTGATGGGGAACGGAATGTAATGTCATCTTCATTTGTTAATTACAGACATCATGTAATGATTTCCTAGTGGTTTTATGTACATGCCTACAACATAGTGTTAATGCACCAGATCCCATTAGAACTCCGCAGTTAAGTGGGCTCAGGCTACAGTAGTACTGGGATGGGTGACCACCCGGGAAGTCCTAGTATTTTACATGCCTATGGCATTTTATAAACTTAGTCCAATTAATCCCACATGCATCATGGGAATTTTTCTCCTCTCACTCTCTCATATATAATTGAGGTGAAGGAGGCCCTTTAAGAATGCAATGGAGTGTGATGTAAAGCTTCTTTTGAATGAAGCGTAGCCAACATTTATTTCTTTTTAGAGATAAGCTACCCCATTTTTCCAGTTTGTGTTCTAAAGTGTTTTTCTATCTTATTCAGTAATAGAAGTTGGGTTTCACTGTATTTATGGGTTCTCTTCTATATTTTTGTATATTTCATTGTTATATCTCGGTTATATTTCTTCCTTCATGTCATTCTAAAAACAATCTGGATCAATGGTATCAGAGCAGTCTGCTCCTTGTCATTTCTCAAAGCAGGTCCCGGGAAGTCCTAGTATTTTACATGCCTATGGAATTTTATCAACTTAGTCCAATTTATGCCACATGCATCATGGGAATTGTTCTCCTCTCACTCTCTCATATATAATTGAGGTGAAGGAGGCCATTTAAGCATGCAATGGAGTGTGATGTAAATCTTCTTGTGAATGAAGCGTAGCCAACATCTGTTTCTTTTTAGAGATAAGCTACCCCATTTTTCCAGTTTGTGTTCTACAGTGTTTTTCTATCTTATTCAGTAATAGAAGTTGGGTTTCACTATATTTATGCGTTCTCTTCTATATTTTTGTGTATTTCATTATTATATCTCGATTATATTTCTTCCTTCATGTCATTCTAAAAATAATATGGATTAGTGGTATCAGAGCAGTCTGCTCCTTGTCATTTCTCAAAGCAAGTCCCCGACGAGGTCAGGGTATAGAGATTTGGATCTCGAGCTAGTTTTGCTTGAGGACAACCACTCTCTCTAGCCCAAGAAACCTCACATGACGGAAGAAAAGAGAGATGATAGAGCAAGAGATCATTTCAAGACGTTGCTTAAGGAATCCCTTGTGTGACACAGGAACGAGATGATGGACAACTTCTTTCATATCCTTCGAAGACTACCGATGGTGGAAATCGAGGCATCTTCAACAAGAAACCATTTTTCAAGTATGACACCCTTCAAGGTACAAGTCAATTTTGTTATTCCCTTATTTGAAGGCCAGATAGATGCAGATGCTCTAGAAAAATGGTTGAATCTACTAGAAGGTTATTACTCTGTCCAAAAAAAATTTGACAGTGAAAATATCACCTTTGCGCTCCTTAAATCCCTTCCCCATGTCAGAGCTTGGTGGGAAGGTCACTGGGAGAGGTACACCGCGGATGAATATAAACTATTTGGGAGAGAACCCACTTGAGTGGCCTTTGTAGATTCCCTAAACGAGGAGTTCTACCCTATCAAAAACTATGATGTCCAATACATGAGATGGACAACTCTGTGTTAGAAAAGAGACCAGACGGTGTCAGAGTACACCAACATCTTTCATACCTCACGCTTAAAGTTGGGTATCAAAGACTCTAAGTGGAACCTAGTTTTGAAGTACTGCAGTGGTCTACACAGGTACATCCAAACAGAGATGGATTTCTTGGACATATCCTCACTGAGAGTTTCTTATCGATATGCAGTCAAAATTGAGCAGAAATTCAAGCAACATAGTAAGTGGGAGAAGCATGGACAGAGAAAGGAAGGACAACCTCAAGAGATCCAGTCCTAGATGCAGGAAAAGAAAAGTAACAGGAAGTATAAGAAAGAAACCGAAAAGTGGTGTGAGTTCCACAACAACCCTTGGCATAACACTGATGAATGTCGCTCAATACAGTCATCAGTGGTCGAGCTCAAAGACAAAGAGTCGAACCTTGACTTGGACCCTGATTCAGAAAATAATAAAAGGATACAAATCATTGATGCAGAACCCACTGCTACTATCACAACTACAACAATCCAACTAGAAGAGGATCCTAAGGAGGGGGAGCAACTCTTCCATTCATAAATGTGGGTGAAGGGGACCCCACTGCATTTTATTGTTGATAGTGGAAGCCAAAAGAGCATCATCTCAGTAGAGGTTTTCAAGCAGTTGGATTTTCCAACAACACCACACCCGCAACCATACAACATCGGGTGGCTTCTCCAAGGTCAATATATTCGTGTCAGTCAGCAGTGTCGTCTGTGCTACGGCATCAATCCCTTCAAGGATGAGGTATTGTGTGATGTTTCCCAACTGGAAGTTTGTGATGTTCTATTAGGCCAACCATATATGTGGAGGCGTCATTCTGTTTTTGAGTCTCGACCCCGTAGCATCATTGTTACTCTGGGGGTCAGCTATACTGGATACCAAAGGTAGTATTGACTATTGTCCCACCAAAACAATGCCACAAATTAATCTCTCACACTACAAAGTTTGTCCTCTTCACAATCTAATCAGAAGGTGAACAGAAGGACACTACAACCACTACAGCCTCATCCCAAGACCTTTCTATTCAGCAAAAGGAAATCGAAAAGATTGTAGAAGAGTACCAAGATGTTCTTGTTGCACCTACGGGGGTGCCTCCACACTGCCTAGTCAAGCAAGTTTATAGCATAACCCTTCATACTCTTCATGTTGCATTTTCACCGACAGAGTCCTCCCACGCTCAGGTAGATCATGCATCTAGATTGGTTGAATGGATCCAACCCTTCCAGCAACAGGTTCATGATAGCCTTCAACAAGCTAACCAGGGTAGCTTCTTCAGCAAGTCAAGCAACGCACCAAGCTTCATATTTAGCGGAAGTATCCCCATCTCCCAAGGGAAATTGATGCAACGGGGACCATTGCTTTCTAAGGGGGGAGGAATGATCTAGATGGATCTCCGTGGCCATCCACCTTTTTCACTGAATCACCAGCTTGAGCCTATGGTTTTGATAAACCATGATATTCACTCTTTTGATGGGGAATGGAATGTAATGTCATCTTCATTTGTTAATTACAGACATCATGTAATGATTTCCTAGTGGTGTTATGTACATGCCTACAACATAGCGTTAATGCACTAGATCACATTAGAACTCCGCAGTTAAGCGCGCTCAAGCTAGAGTAGTATTGGGATGGGTGATCGCCCAGGAAGCCCTAGTATTTTACATGCCAATGCCATTTTATAAACTTAGTCCAATTTATCCCACATGCATCATGGGAATTGTTCTCCTCTCACTCTTTCATATATAATTAAGGTGAAGGAGACCCTTTAATCATGTGATGGAGTGTGATGTAAATCTTCTTGTGAATGAAGCATATCCAACATCTCTTTCTTTTTAGAGATAAGCTACCTCATTTTTCCAGTTTGTGTTCTACATTGTTTTTCTATCTTATTCAGTAATAGAAGTTGGGTTTCACTGTATTTATGTGTTCTCTTATATATTTTGTGTATTTCATTATTATATCTCGGTTATATTTCTTCCTTCATGTCGTTCTCAAAATAATATGGATCATGAGGTCAAGGTTGTTTAAGCAAGGCAAATTCAATGTGTGTGTGAAGGGTGGTTCTAAGACAATCAATGACAACTATCAAGTTAAAAGAGTAAAGTAAATGCCTCAAAACACTAGATATCAAAGAAAAAGAGTTTGTTCTAACAAATATTGAATAGAAGATGATAAACTTCATCATATGAAAAGTTTATGACAACATAAATAAATCAGTTCTAGATTAATAAATATGCAATGGAAAAAATATGCCAAATGCAATCCTAAATACTAACAAACCATTATCTAATGATTGTTGAAAATAAATAACATGAAACTACTTTAAATAGATGTAAGATTTCAAGCCTTAATGGATGGAAAAAGAAAAAAATGCAGCAATAATGATGTTAGAGATGATTATAAGCAATAAATGCAAGAAAACCCTAGATGTTAGACTTGACAATGACTAAAAATGGAAATGTGATGTAATTAGACCTAATTTAAAACAAGACATCAAAGAGAGAGAGAGTGAATTAGGGTTCTAAAGTCACTTGTAATGAGAGAAAGACTAGTGTCGTTTTAAATTGTTGAGCATGTGGAATCAATGCAACTTCAATGGAGGATTAAAGGAAAAAGAAAACCCTAGGGTAGCACAATCACAAACCCTAGGTCTAAACCCTTTAGTTAAACAAATTTAGGGTAGTACAAACACAAACCCTAAATGTTTTCTTATGTCTTCTAAGGCTTATAACAAGATATCAAGGTGGATTTTAGGTCAAAAACCCTAGAGTAGTACAATCACAAGCTCTAGAATTTAACCAATAAGGATAAGTCTAGGGGAAGTACAATCACAAGCCCTAAAATTAACCTTATATGCTTCAACAAGCTTAAAATGAATGAAAACAAGGGAAGAGAGCATGATTGCAAGCCTTCCTATGCTTTCAAAAAAAAAGTATTACAGGAGAACAAGATAACATTCAAATTATCACCAATTTGATAAAGCATTCACTTAAAACACCAAGAACGACCCATAAAATACTTGGAAATGCCACTTACTAGTCAATTTGTTGAGCATGAAGAAACGCTAGCATGTAATCATCCATAAAAAATATGAAGAAACATCCATAAGATCACTCTCCAAGAGATCTGCATAACTACTCCATGATGAAAGAGAAGCAAAGAAGACAAGTATAGAAGTGATTCTCCACAAGTGAGTTATGATTTACAAGTGAGGGAAGCACTAGCATTTTATACGAGGAAACCATTTCACTTTACCTCTCTGAAGCCCCTAAAACTCATAATATCCATGATACAAGGTGGATATGTCTAGGTCATCCCCCCAAAATAGCCTCCAACACAAAGATAAAATTAAAATACATCAAAATGTCCCCCTAAAAGGTGACACGTGTGAGTGTAGGATTCCAAATTGAAGGTGATGTCATATCCTCTAAGGGTGCAAGAGACTTTAGAGGCCATGTCTCATCCAAAAGGTGTAAAAAATCATCAAGGGTCACATCCCCTCATCCCAAAGGTCATGTATCATCATCATCAAGTGCCAACTCATCATCATCAATGCTAGGTCATCCTAGTGCAGAGTCATGTCGAATCAAGTATGTTGTCATCCTCAAAATCCCTAACTTCCTAGGTCAAAGTGTCAATGTCCTGCATGAAGAAGGCTCCATCATCCCTACTAAGGGCATACAATCATCTCCAAGAGCAACAACACCCAACAAAAGCCTAATGTTCTCAGAGGGTGCACTATTCAACCTGTGGGCTTCTTTCCTTCTCAATGGAGCATCAGGTAATATCTACAATGTCGAAGCAAGGTCGAGGAGGTGTCACAAGGTGTCCAAAGGGAGGCCAAGTCATCAAGAAACCCAATTCCCATCATCAAATGTGTAACGTCCTCCAAATAGTTCATGATGTTATCATGAGAACATATTCCAAAGGACCATACCAAGGGTGCATCATCAAATCAAGTTTCATAGAATCAAGTAATACCAACCATTACAAGATACAACAGTCATTATAATCATATAGAGTAAGTCGCAACTTAATACAAAATCCACGTAAGCAATTCACTCAGGTATCTTCTTCAAACTTCACACTAGCTCAATACCTTAAGAAATTTTCCAAGTTTAGGTATGGGAGGACCATCGTAATCCCCTATTAGGTGTGTCAGTACTCAAGTAGAGAAGAAATTACTGAGAAACCCATCAAAGTGTAAGTATAAGTGAATGATGTGACATGGGATTTACTTCATGGCATGGTGTCAATGACATGTAAGGCCACCTTTGTAGAGGGAGTGTTTGGTGATTGAGTCACCCTTTCCTCAGCAGTGTGTGTATTCCAAACCCTTTGTTTCCTTTTGATATTATTTTATTGCTTAGCAAATCCCCTTTTCAGGTTCGTGCATTTATTATTATTTTTTTACTAGAATTAAGTCCCTTAATTTGATATGCATTCAATGTATTAGGACTAGGGGTGATCACCTTATAGCGAGGGGGTAGAGATTAAGTTGACCTTTGGCTTTTGATTTGGTCATTTGTATCCCATTATTCTTTTTTTATTGCATGCTTATTTTTATTCTTTTGTACCTATTACATCAACCTCTACATTCTATCCCTTCTTCTCATGGGAGGATGAAGGCACGTGACCTTTTTTCAGTACATGCAACAACCATTTCCAAAATATAGGAGAACGGAAGGAATCAATATGAAAAAACGTCAAGGATGAAAAGGACTGGTATGTTACCCCTATCAAGGCCTCCCAGTAGTAACCCCTTTCCCCAAGAGTGACAACATTGAACTAGGACACATAAAATGGCCACCAAGGTGAAACAAGGAAAAAAGAATAACTTCCAAGCATCACAATCCATTATCTGACTTCAACACATGATCTTCACCTAAATTCCTAATTTATTAAATGTAACATTTTATATGAAACAGTGACTAGTGTACCTCGTGTGTGTTGGACCACCATCATCGGAAACCATGTTGATCAAGTGAATGAGCTTGAGAAATGATGAGGGGGGAGGAATCTAAGGGGATTCTATCAATGGAGAATATTGATGATCATATTTGGGATCATTGACTTCATTGTGGACCATGAGACATAATATCCTCTAGTTACCCCTAGGCAAGAGGAGGTAACAATCCCAATTTATCATAGGCTAGAATGAAATTGTTGGGGCTATCACGAATACTCAACCCCTCTTCTCCCAATATCCCACCTCCTCGACGAATTCCCATGCTAGAGGAAACAAAAACCATATCAAATATTAATGTTTTCATGTAACATAGTAGGGGTTGCATCCTTGCGAGTCATTTCCATGCATTTGAAAACAAGCTTGAGCAACATTGAGACATAGGCTTATCAATTGAGAGGCTATGTGGCTTAAATTCCAATTTGGTTAAAAATATTAGGCGATGTGTGAAACATTATGGCCCCTATTTTTTAATAATACTCTTGTGATAGAGTGGTTGTTTTGTTTTCTAGATGATCAACCTAAGAGTTGATCTCCCTTAACACATGGTAGAATGAAACCCTAGCCAGGTGTTGAGCTACCTTATTTATTATTGCAAGGGTTGAGGCTAGCTTGATATCTTTCATATTTGTTTGTTGAACCAAGGATTTAATGACGATGCTAGAATTCCCAATTATGATCAGTGATTCAATACTAGAGTCAATTTCAAGGAGAATGGATCGAAGTAAAGCATAGGCTTCAACCTGGTTATTGGTTGAGGTTTTGAGTCCCTAGGAAAAGGTTAATTTTTGTTTTCCATCATATCCTCATGAGCAATCATGTATAAATTTTATGTATTTTTGTTTTGAACCCAAGGCTTGGTTCATCACCATGATGGTAAAATATTGAAGAAAAAGGAGTTGATCATCATCAATTTATACTTCTAATAACACTAAGGAATTTGTGAATACAAGTTGATTAAGGTTGTCGTATATGTTGATCTAGTGATTTATCATGAGCACAAATTAATTAATATTCATGTTATTTTTTAAATACTATTATAATTGTTATCCACCATTCATAGGTATAACTAAGAAGATGATGTCTCGAGGCCCTCGGGTTGCAGGCATGGAATACCGAGAGGTAGATGAGCAGGCAATGGCCCCTATCATACCACACATCACCATCTGATCGATGGCAACAACATCTAGCACACCCAACTTGACCCAAAGAGGATAACAGATGTTGCTCCATGAGGTAACAAGTCTGGTATTGTGGTAAGTGTCATTTTAATATTTGAATCATTTCATGTTGCAAAGGATCCTTTCTTGATTTTGAAAACATTTGCTTGGAAATTATTCCGTTTTCCCTATTTCACCTTGGTCAGTGTCATGGTTTCCTAGTAAGTGACCACCCTTAGGGAAATGGTTCCCATCGGAGGGTCTCCTTGAAGGGTCATCATACCATTCCCCCTCATACTTTCCACCTTCCATCACTTCTTCCCCTCCATCTCCCAAACTCTTAGGATTTCGGGATTATTGACCCAAGAAGGGCATGTACCCCATTTCATGGGAAGAAGGGGACATTAGGCTTGGCGATGTCCTAGCAAAAACATCGTGCAATAAAGTCTCACCCTGGGATCCCGAGAGAAATGAAACGCTTCTCAAAAAAATAAGGGACCCATAAAAAAAATATTTAATTAATCAATAACACTTTCCAAGGTAGAGCGTTTGCGAGCTATGCATTTCGTTTTTAGTGCCCCTTATTGTATTCAACTTGGAAAGGAATGAAAACCAAGGTAGAGCGTATGTGGGATATCCATTTCATTTTAGTGCCCCTTATTGTCTTAAACTTGGTGACACATGCAAAATAAATCACTAATAAAAGGGCATGGAAAAAATGTGCCTTAAAAACAAAAAGAGGAAAAGGATGTAGCTATCCCTCAACAAAGGTGCCCATAGATGAGACAATATGAGCCCTTGTATGTCATGAAATCCCATACCTACAAGTCTAACCCAATCCACCTCACCTTCACTACATGATTTAGAAAGGTTTATCCTTGGGAAAATCCCCTACTTGAGGAATTGGTTCACCCAATAGGGCATTATGACACCCCTCCCATATCTAAATTTGGAAAATTGTATAAGGCCTTTGAACATTTGTTTATTTTGAAAAGGGGGCATTCGATGCACATGTTCAAGTGGTTCTTTCATTACATATGGATTACTTGGCATGATAGTGTGACTTGTGGACCCTTGGATGGCGTACTTGTTTGTCTTTGTAGGACCTTGACAGGTGAAACTTTGATCATGAAGGCACAAGGTCACTTGGACCTTCATTTGGGGCATGAATCCCATGGGTTGGATGATGCACCCCCTTCTCTTTGGACACATGGATGATGAAATTTTCCTTTAAGGGCATGAAAGGACACCTTGGAGAAGGAGACTAGCCACCCCTTTTCCCAACATTTGGCTTTGGAGGCCCAAAACGTCATCTCCTAGGGCATAGTGTCATACTTGGAGGGCTACAGTTTGGTGGTTTCTGATGGTTTGATGATGACTTGGCGCATCCTGATGAAATACTCTTGCACATGAATATATGGCCTTTGGAGGCCCAACGTCTCCCTCAAGAACCTCAACGTCTTGCTTGCTATGCCAAAACATCACCCCCTAAGGGGTATGACATCATCATTTAAGGCTTTCTTATTTTGTAAATTTGAATTATAATTTGTAAAGGTGAAAATTGAGGAGGTCAACCTCCCTAATTTTTGTTTTACCCTAAGTATGTGGACAAATTGGTTTTACAAGGTCTTGTATAAATAAAGGTCTTGTCACTTTCATTTTACATATAACTCACTTGAGGATTTCATTCCTCTTGGCTAAACTTTTTGCCCTATTTGGGAATTTTGCACTATCTCTCTCTTGAATATATATTTTTGATTTTAGTACTTGTCTATTGGTGGATAAGTGAGGCGCTATCTCTTGGATGCTTATTCTTGGTATTTTTGGTGGAACATTCTTGGTAGAGAAGGGTTTTACTTGCTATCTATCGGAATTGGTAGGGAATTTTTTGTATAATGTTGTTATTTCTTCTTGCTTCATGGTTATTCTTGTGTAAACCCTTAGAGGAGTATAAGGGCATACACCCTCCACCAAGATCTATCATTTTGTCATTGAATAAGTTATTGCAAAGGTTGCTAGGAGGAGTAAAAAGGCTTACACACTCCTAGATTTACCTTGCTAGATTTGTTTTCTCTAGAGAGTAAAAAGGCTTACACCCCTAGATAGGTAACACATCTAGATCTTACAAAAGAGAATCCATAACCCAATTGATAAGGCACTAATCTAATTTGCATTGGAGATATAAAATCATTGCATTGGTATACGTGAAAAGTTGAGATTTTGCAATTGTCTAAGTTGGAAATTATTCTTCATGCTTAAGGATTTCTTATGCCCTAGGGGCATCTTGATTGGCCAACTAATTATTCGTTCTATTATAAATTAACACTACATCCATTAGGTTTGTAGCAAACCACTCTCTCTTCCTCTTTTACTACTCTCTCTACTGCTAACAATTGCAAGTAATTGGTGCTAATTATTCTTCTTGTCAAGGGATTTCATTGAGGTACTTTGTTTTTGAATTGGCTAGAACTTGTTGTTGTAGAAAAATTTTGCTACAGACATAAGGATTCCCTAATATACTATCGATAACATCTTTTTGCAGCGCTATTTTTCCATCAAAACTTGAGTTTAAGTATTGGAATATTATCTACATGTTTAGGGCTTGATCATCCAATAATTATTTGATGTTTTTTATGGTTAATTGTGTAGTTGTTATAATTTATTCTTTGTTGTTGTAAATATGATATATGTTGCATTTCTAAGACAGAAAGCTTATCTTTTTTATTCCCCACTGATTAGAGGCTTGGTTTATCATCATTTGTCTTGTTCTAGGTAGGTCTAACATTGTTTTGCAGGTGCAAAACACTTGGAAACCATTCACCCTACCACAAGAATATTTTTCAAGCAATTTCTTCATCTTCAATCTTGACCTATAGAGGATCCATTGACCATTCTCTCACTTTCCATCTCAATCCCCCTAGGGTCACTGAGATTCCCCCCTTGTGGTGATTTCATCATCACTAAAGCGAGGGGAGTTCCTATCTAAGGTGACAGTGGGTCGGTACTCACATAGTTGTCACACTTCTGTGGATTGAGTTGGTCTTTTCCTAATCTACATATTGTGCGATAACATTTTGGCAGTGTTTCCATGGAGGATTTTGAATCCTCTTTCGATCCCTAATGACACTTGGCAAGTTATCCCAAAGCCTTTCTCTAACTTTCCTTGCATCTCCATTTGAGGGAAGTTCCCTTTTGACTTTTGATGAACTTCATAGAAGTTTATCTGACGACTCCATTAAGGGAAGATACCTTTTCCATTTTTCGTGAGCCTTGAGCTCATATGGAAACGCCATTGATGTACATTTTCAAGTAATGGAACAATGGCATCATAGGATTTACCATGGGTGTTCCATAATATATACCCCTCCCTTGATATCTAGAATATTCCTAGGTACCCGAATCGTTACCCTCCAGAGTGGAACAAGAATTTTCCAAATTTTAATGGTGATC
The DNA here is from genome assembly GCA_010110895.2 of Picea sitchensis. Classification (NCBI taxonomy): domain Eukaryota; kingdom Viridiplantae; phylum Streptophyta; class Pinopsida; order Pinales; family Pinaceae; genus Picea; species Picea sitchensis. Next base: position 162,305 of record SNQJ01S0002485.1, read on the forward strand.
CAACCCTAGCAATCACCCATGTTGTGAATTATATCAAATATACTTCAAAATTGAATGTATTACATGATGATATACTAATGTGATTGTTTGTATCATGCAATCCATGGAGCATACCTTCCTCCACAAGGCTTGTCAAACAATTTCTCAAGTGTTGGGGGCCAACCACTCAAAATTTAAAAGACACTTTCCAAGAATTCAAGGATGCTCTTTACAGGGATTTTTTTTTGGTGGATGATGAGATGATAGTTAAAGAATGTGAAACAGAAAAGGAACACCATCCACTCTTTGTAGAAGAAGTGATTGAAGAACATGTTCATAATGAAAGTTGCAAAGAAAAAGAAGTTTTTAGTGAAGTACAACATGTTGAGCACTCGAATGAGACATTGGTATCCTTTCTCCCACTCGATGAAGCTAAGGTTGTACAGTCTTGCTTTCCTCCTACACAAGAATTTGAAGAAGTAATTAGTCTCAATCATGATGAATATGTTGATGGAGAGGACTTCCATAGAGTAAATCATATTGAAGATCTAGTTGAAGCTTCCCTAGCCTCGTTTCTTCTTGCACGCAAAGACAAAGAGATGGTCGATTATGATCATATATATGGTCTTATGAAGAAACCCTTGGACATGGTTGATGAGCATATAGAAACTTTTATGCATTTTGGGAGGCATATATGGGACATTGGATGTTTTTTTTTATAGATATCCCATCTACGACATCGAGGGCACCTTTCAAGTAAAGAATGCAAAAATCAGTTCTTTGAAGGATTTATTTTCGCAATTAAATGATCCATATACTTGGCAACCTGATGCTGATATGATAACAAACCTTTTTCATCCACCAGAGGATGACTTTTTTCCACATACTCATGGTTGTGTCCAACCATACATAGGGAGTTGTGATGTATATTGACTTGATCACTTAGATTTGTTAAAAGGAGAACACTTTCGGCCTTCTCTGTGCTCAAACCTTGATGGATACAAGGTCGTGGCCATCCCAGAGAAATCAGAAACTCACTCTGCAAAGCAACTGTTTTTTCTTCTCGAGGATTTTTTCATGGATTTGTGGATAAAGAAACATCATACTTTAGGTTTTGGGGGGTGATCCTTTCTCTAGACCCGAGGTCGTCCCTTATATCATCTCTCCTTCTCAGGGAAATTTTGGGGTCTTAGTGGGACTTCTCATCTCCTCTCTGTCTTCAGGAATCAATGGTGTGCTAAAGAAGGATGAAGACAGGTTGTCATCTATACAGCGTATCCCTCTTTAAAGATGGATTGATCGAGCTTGTGGCCATTCTTTTCGGCAGGATTGTTTCCCTCCCACCCACCTCCATGAGTTGCTTTATATGATTGATTACATCCTTATTTATCCTTATGATTATGCACATGGAAAGATACTTTGATAAAATGGTGAGCAAGTGGTTGCACTGGTTGTACGATTTCACCAAACAATTCAAGGACCTAACCTTCAGGGCCCCAGGTAAGTAGGTAGGTCATTTGCTTTCTTACACTTGCATTTTGTTTTCTCATGATAGAATGGTTGCATTTATCTATATTTTCATATACATACTTTATTTACATATTTATTTACTTGCATTTATGCATAGTTGTTTTACATCATTGTTTTCATCATATTACATGTTAATTTAGAAATTTTTGAAAAAATGATTTTTTTTCTTTTAAAGACTATTTGAAATATTGATTTTTTTATCATATGGACAAACTGTGAGTGACCCACTATCGATATCCACCATTTGTCTCTTTCAGTGTGTGTAGGCACAAGTCTTACCAGGAGATGTTGAGGTTCTTATGCACTCTACGGTGAGCACATGTCCTTGAGTAGGAGCCAAATGTTATCCCCCATTCCTAGGGATAACTAAGGAGATGATGTCTTGAGGCCCTCAGGTTGCAGGCATGGAGTACCGAGAGGCAGATGAGCAGGCAAGGGCCCCTATCATACCACACATCACCATCTGATCGATGGAAACATCATCCAGCACACCCATCTTGGCCCACAAAGGACAACAAGTATTGCTTCATGAGGTAACAACTATGATATTGTGGTAAGTGTCATTTTAATATTTGAAGCATTTGAACATGTTGGGAAGGATCCTTTCTTGATTTTGAAAACATTTGCTTGGAAACTATACCTTTTTCCCTATTTCACCTTGGTGAGTGTCATGGTTTCCTAGTAAGTGGGCACCCTTAGGGAAAGGGTTTCCACTGAGGGGTCTCCTTGAAGGGTCATCGTACCATTCTCGCTCATAATTTCCACCTTCCATCACTTATTCCCCTTTGTCCCCCAACCTTTTAGGATTTTGGGATTATTGACCCAAGAAGGGCATGTACCTCATTTCATGGGAAGAAGAGGCCATTAGGCTCGGAGGTGTCCTAGAAAAAACATCATGCAATAAAGGATCTCCTTGAGATCCTGAGAGAAATGAAACGCTTCTAAAAAAAGCAAGGAACCCATAAAATAAATAATTAATTAATCAATATCACTTTCCAAGGTAGAGAATTTGTGGGCTATGCATTTCTTTTTTAGTGCCCCTTATTGTCTTCAACTTGGAAAGGCATACAAACCAAGGTAGAGCGTATGTGGGCTATGCATTTCATTTTAGTGCCCCTTGTTGTCTTCAAATTGGTGACACATGCAAAATAAATCGCTAATAAAAGGGCTTGGAAAAAATGTGCCTTAAAAACAAAAAGAGGAAAAGGATGTAGCTAGCCCTCAACAAAGGCGCCCATAGATGAGACAATGTGAGCCCTTATATGGAATGAAACCCCATACCTAGAAGTCTAACCCCATCCACCTCACCTTCACTACATGAATTAGAAAGTTTTATCCTCGGGAACATCCCCTACTTGAGGAATTGGTTCACCCAATAGGGCATTATGACACCCCTCCCATATCTAAATTTGGAAAATTGTAAGAGGTCTTTGAACATTTGTTTATTTTGAAAATGGGGCATTTGATGCACATGTTCGGGTGGTTATTTTATTAGATATGGCTTACTTGGCATGATATTGTGACTTGTGGACCCTTGGAGGGCATACTTGTTTGTCTTTGCAGGACCTTGATAGGTGAAAGTTTTAACATGGAGGCACAAGGTCACTTGGACCTTCATTTGGGGCATGTAGCCCACAGGTTGGATGATGCTCCCCCTTCTCTTTGGGCACATGGATGATGAACGTTAGCTTTGGAGACATGAGAGGACACATTGGAGAAGGAGACTAGCCCCTCTTTTCCCAGTGTTTGGCCTTGGAGGCCCAAAATGTCATCCCCTAGGGCATGGCGTCATACTTGAAGGGATAGGGTTTGGTGGTGTTAGATGGTTTGATGATGACTTGGAACATCCTGATGAAAGAATCTTTCATATGAAGATGTGGCCTTTGGAGGCCCAACATCTCCCTCAAGAACCTCAATGTCTTGCTTATTATGCCAAAACGTCACTTGTAAGGGGTATGACATCATCATTTAAGGTTTTCTTCTTTTGTAAATTTGAATTCTAATTTGTAAAGGGGAAAATTGAGGAGGTTGACCTCCCTAATTTGTGTTTTACCCTAAGTATGTGGACAAATTTGTTTTACAAGGTATTGTATAAATAAAGGCCTTGTCACTTTCATTTTACATATAACTCACTTGAGGATTTCATTCCTCTTGGCTGAAATTTTCTCCCTACTTGGGAATTTTGCACTATCTCTCTCGTGAATCTATCTTTGTGATGATAGTACTTGTCTATTGGTGGAGAAGTGAGGCACTATCTCTTGGATGCTTGTTGTTGGTATTTTTGGTGGAATATTCTTGGTAGAGAAGGGTTTTACTTGCTATCTATTGGATTTGGTAAGGCATTTTCTCCATATTGTTGTTATCTCTTCTTGTTTCATGGTTATTCTTGTCTAAACCCTTGCATGAGTATAATGGAATACACCCTCCACCAAGATCTATCATTTGGTCATTGAATAAGCTATTGCAAAGGTTGCTAGGAGGAGTAAAAAAGCTTAGACCCTCCCAGATTTACCTTGATATATTTGTTTGCTCTAGGGAGTAAAAAGGCTTCTACCCCTAGAGAGGTAACAAATATATCTCTTACACAAGAGACTCCATAAACCAATTGATAAGGAACTAATCTAATTCTCATTGGAGTTATAAAATCATTGCATTGGTATACGTGAAAAGTTGAGATTTTGCAATTGTCTAAGTTGGAAATTATTCTTCATGCTTAAGGATTTATTGTACCCTAGGGGCGTCTTGATTGGCCAACTAATTATTCTTGTCGTTATAAATTAACTCTACAGCCATTAGGGATGCAGGAAACCACTCTCTCTTCCTCTTCTACTACTCTCTTTACCGCTAAAAATTGCAAGTAATTGGTGATAATTATTCTTCTTGTCAAGGGATTTCATTGAGGTACTTTACTTGTGAATTTCAATGGCTAGAACTAGTTGGTGTATCAAAAAAATTCTACAGCCACAAGGCTGCCCTAATACACTGCTGATAACATCTTTATGCAGCCCAATTTTTCCTTCAAAACTTGAGTTTAAGTATTGGAATATTATCTACATGTTTAGGGCTTGATCATCCAATAATTATTTGATGTTTTCGATGGTTAATTGTGCAGTTGTTATAAATTATTCTTTTGTTGTTGTAAATATGATATATGTTGCAGTTATGGGACAACGAGCTTATCTTGTTGATTCCCCATTGATTAGAGGCTTGGTTTATCATCATTTGTCTTTTTCCTGGGTAAGTCTAACATTGTTTTGTAGGTACAAAACATTTGGAAACCATTCACCCTTCCACAAGACTCTTTTTCAATCCCTTTATTCATCTCCAAGATTGACCTATAGGGGATCCATTGATAATTCTCTCACTTTCCATATCCATCCCCATAGGGTCACCGAGATTCCCCCCTTGTGGTTATTTCATCATCACTAAAGTGAGGGGAGTGCCTATTTAAGGTGAAATTGGGTAGGTACTCCGATAGTTGTCACACTTTCGTGGATTGGGTTGGTATTTGTAGGGAAGGATTTTGAATCTCCTTTCGAGCCCTAACAACACTTGGCAAGTTATCCCAAAGCCTTTCCCTAACTTTATTGGTGATTCCATTTGAGGGAAGTTCCCTTTTGAATTTTGATGAGCTTCATAAAAGTTTATTTGACGAGTCCATTAAGGAAATATACCCTTTCCATCTTTCATGAGCCTTGAGCTCATCTGGAAACGCCATTGACGTACCTTTTTAAGTAATGGAACCATGGCATCATTGGATTTACCATGGGTGTTCCATAAGATGTGCCCTTCCATTGATATCCAGGGTATTCCTGGGTACCCAAATCGTTACCCTCCAGAGTGGAACACGAATTGTCCAAAGTTTAATGGTGATCCAACCCTAGCAGTCACATTGTTAAGAACCAAATATCAATATAGCATAGAAAATCCTCAGAAAAGTACTCAACGCCTTGAAAAAAAGATAATTTCAGATAATAAGCCTCTTCGAGGGGGCAACCTCCTTTTACCCCACTTAAATGTTCAAGTACAAGATGATTCAAAATGAAAATGTCTCCTTGGTATATATAGGAGACTAGGAGGTATGGTAAAGCCAACATAAATAAAAATAACATTACTAATATAATATGCCCCAATTAAGGGTAATGAGGCAATATTAGGGCTTAACATACCCCTCCTATTCAAACAAGTGTTGTCGTGGCAGCAGTAACTCTGGATGTTTCTGTATAAAGACTCATCTTCCCAAGTGGAATCTTGTGGTGGTTCCTCCATTTAATGAATGCTCAGTGGATCTATTCCTCAGTGTGGTCTTGTGTCATTGATGGCTTCAGGATTCAATATGATTTTCCTTCCTCATCAAGAGTTAAACTTGTATAGTTTGAATTGGGGGATCTTTTTCACCTACTCTCATTCTTTAAGCATGAAACATGGCAGGTGTACTCACAGTAGTCAGGCAATTGCAATTTGTATTCCATAGTACCAATATTTTTACAACACCTTATAGGGCCATAATTGCTGGTGATAATTTATTATCCTTCTTGGCTTGCTTGAGGAACTCTGTTTACATGGTTGTAGTCTTAAAATACCCAATCCCCTACTTCAAAACTTCTTTCCTCTAGAGTTAGTCACACTTGTCGTTTCATAATGATTTTGTGCCATGAATTAGAGTTGTCCTTTAAGATTTGGAGAACTGTTGATTCTTGATGTGATCTTTAACTTGAATTTTTTTTAGAGAAGAGTGATGGAAGGAGGATGGTATCCATAAAGTGCCATAAATGGTGTCATTTTGTTCTTGATATGAAAGGAAGTGGTATACCACCATTATTTAAAGGGTAACCATTTGAACCACATTGTGTTTGTTTATCAAGACAAAGCAGCGAAGGTATCCCTTCCAGACATTTGTTCATTATCTCGTTTTCCATCCAAATTGAGGATGATAAGATGAGCTATGAGTCAATTGAGTACCCAAACAAAGAAAATAATTGTCCAAAAATGTCCAGTGAAGATGGGATCTGTCACTTACAATAATCTTTGTTTGCCATGTAGATTTTGAATTGTCTCCATGAATGCGGTGGCAATGGTACTAGCTGAGGGATGAGAGGGTGCACAAAAGTGTGTGTACTTGGTCATTCTATCAACAATCACCCGCGATGACCTCTTTCCTTCAACTTTGCGGTAACCACAGTGATGAAATCATGGAAACCTCCTCCAAGTGCTAACTTGGGAAGGATGTGGTTGTAAAAGATACGGGGTCTTAATTGTTTCACCTTATTTTTGTTGACAAACCAAACATTCTGCCACAAACCTTTGAATATCAGTTTGAGGCCATCCCAAAAAAATCCTTCATGACTCTATGGTAGGTTTTCAAAATCAAAGTGCCCTCCTCTTGGAAAGATGCACCCAATTCCAATGGTACCTTTTGTTTGGTTGAGTTTTCTTACATAAATATAGCGATCTTTGTACCATAGTGAATCATTTTCCCATGAAAATGTGTCGATGAAGCGGAATCCTGCTACAACTTTTCAATGAGAGTCCACGCTTTTCCATCATTCTTCCATTCAGCCCTTACTTTTCGTATCCAATCAGTTGGATGATCGAGATAACCAGAGGAAAATGCCTCAACATCTTCCATCCTTTGAGGTCATCTACCACAACATTTTAGCTTCCCCTTTTTATAAACAATTTCAAATCATAACTTAATATCTTGGTTACCACCCATTTTTGTTGTTCTTACGAAGATAGTCTTTGTTGAGAGTATTTAAGACTATCATGATTTGTTTTTTTGAAGTGCCTACCTATTAGGTGGGGCATTTCTTCAATGCATGTAGTATTGATCATTTTATTTCTCATAAATGGGTTGTGTAATTCCTTTCCCTTGGTGAAATTAGACTTTCAAAACTTAGGGGCCTTCCTTCTTGCATTAGGACAACACAATTCCATTTAATGTTTTGGGGTGGAAGATTATTTAATGTTTGGGAATGGGCAGGTCCATCATGGCCTTAATTTTGTTAGGGTCTACCTTGACACCTTCATGAGATACAATATGACCCAAATACTCTGCCTCCTTTACTCAAGAAACATTTGGATGGTTTGGCATATAGTTGTTCCTCCTTTAGTAGTTGTAACACCATGTCAACACTTAATGACATGATCCTCCCAAGATTTGACATAGATTAGTATATCATCAAAATACTAACACAAATTTTTGAAGGAAGGGCTTAAAGTAGATTGCATCCAGCCACGCTTGGAATGTGGAAGGTGCATTTACTTGGAGCCAAAGGCATCGACCAAAAATTCATAATGGCCTTCATGAGTTCCGGAATGTTGTTTTGGATATCTTTTCCTTCATTCTGATCTGATGATACCTGAACGGAGTTCAATTTTGTGAAATAGATTGCTCCATGTAGTTCATCTAACAATTCGTAAATGATGAGATAGAGCTTATAGCTTTAATAGTGATCTTGTTGAAATACTCTATAATCTGGACACATACGCCATGAGCTATCTTTCTTAGTACAATTACCACTGGTGCAGAGTAAGAACTGGCTAGGTCTAACAATGCCAGCCTCTAACATTTCTTCAACCATGGGCTCAATTTCACTCTTTTAGGCGTAATGGTATCTGTATGGAAAGATGTTAGGAGGAACACTCCAAGGTGAATTTCATGATCATGATTTGAGTGGGTGGAAGACCTTTGGGGAATATCTTCAAATATGGAATGCTTGTCGATGATCCTTTGGAGATCATGAGGAATAGATGGCTTAGATGTTTGAACATCTAGTGAGCATAGTTGATGCAATAGCCTTGATGCCTTGCACAATAATTTTGTCATCTTGGTTAGAGCTTGTCTTACAGGGTTTCACTGTGATACCTCTTAATGATTCTTTTCCTTCCATTGAAATTTCATGAAAGTTCTTGAAAATTAGAATCCATTGTTCTAATGATTGTGACCATTGGATTCCTAGTACAACATCGCACCACCCATGGGTATAGCAATCATTGGACTATTCATTATATTCCCCATAGTAAGATTGATCTTGTGCATTTTCGAGCAATTGATAGTTCCTCCATCGTCATTGCTTGAAACTTCTGTGGCTGGATATACTGCGTAATTGAGATCTTTGGATGAATTTATAGTGAATGAAATTATGAGTCTTGCTAGAATCAATTGGGACTATTACCTTTTTTCTTTTGATAAATCATAGATCTTGAGGGTTTTGAGGAGTGTTAATTCCATCCAAAGCGTTACACGATATCAAGGGAGTCAATTCTTGAGACGAAATCGCTTTTCGTTTTCATCTTGAGATGGTTCTTGTTCTTGTTCTTCCTCTTCACAATCTGTAGAATAATTTCTTCTCACCACACTTATGTCCCTTCTTGTACTTGTTGTCTGAACAAAGCATAAACCTTTGCTTTCTTTCCTCAATTGTTGAGGTGTCGACCTTGTAGGTTGAGTGTTTTAGAAAGAGTATTGTTCTCTCTATAAGATGTTAGGATTGGTCCTCCTGGTAGCCATAGCCATATTTTACTTTTCAACATTTCTTGCCACCTTAAATGCATTCTCAATGATTTGGGTTCCCAAAGCGAACCTCATGTTGGAATGTTATCCTTTAAAGTTCCTATAAGACCATCAATCAATTGCTCATCTAGAATATGGGGTTGCCACCTTTATGTTCAATCTTTGGAAGTTCTCAATGTGCTCGATAGCTGAACCCTTTTTCTTGAGATTAATCAATTGTCTAAAGAAGGTGTGCTCTTTATCCTCATAATAGTGTTATCATTTCTTCGTGAAAATTGTCCAAGAAGCTGACTAGTGATTTTAGAGAACAAAGCCATCGATACCATACAAATTGATTAGGTTCTAAATATAAAGAAGCAATTCATACCTTTGTGTATGTGGCGTATGGAGATCAAAGAATTGCTCCATCTGAAGTATCCATGTAGTTGGGTCCTTGCCATCAAACTTCCTCATCAATCTTAGGAACGTGGTTCTTCTTCAAACCAAAGTTGGAGTTTCTCCATTCTTGATTCACCTTCCTTGTCCTCATCATGAATTTCATAGGATGCATTTCACTTTCAGGTGTCTTCTTTGTTCTGAAAATTTTCCAATGCCATGATCTCCCCTTTTTAAACCATCTATCTTAGTATCCAACAGCTTCCCATTGAATCCATCTTAGTATCCAACTTAGCTTCCATTGAATGCATCTTGTTTTGTAGTTCATTTATGTCCCTCATGTTCTTCACCATCAAGAGTCCAAGTAGGATTCACAGGCTTATTTGGTGTAGAGTTCCCTTTTTGGTGGCATGTTGGCCAAGTATCTTTGAACCTTGATTTTGAGGTGGTTGTTAGACAATATTTCTTAGATTGTATCTCCAAGTTTTGGCCTTAAGGTATGAAACTTTATTTTATGTATTTCTCTAATATTTCTTCCTGCGCAATGCCACAGTCTGATCAAGTGGATGTGCCAAGTGGAATTTGGTAACTTCCCCACAACTTCTGATTTTTGGCCTTTCTAGGGAGATATCACTTGTATAGTGTACCCTTTTCGTAATTGATATAAAATTCTAAAACTCGCACACAAGAAACTAATTTTTGTACTATTTCCAATGAAACTAGTCCCACACACAATTTTGATACTCTAGGAATAAGTTATGATTGTTTTACGGAACACCTTCTTGAGACTAGTCAATAGGACCTAGTCAGATACCCTATCTTACAGGGTGTATCTACAAATTAAGATGACCGAAGCTGAAATTTTTACCGAGATACCTTACTAATTTCTGTAAATGACTTATAGGTTAGAGTGCGAAGCATTACGAACAAATTTTTGCCTTCCACTTATTTCGGTTAGGGATGATTCAGGGAGCCCTATCAATGAGTTGTATCTCCGAAATTATAAGAGCCTCGGGAGTTGGATTGCAACCCAACTTACCTTGATTCGTCTGCTAAATATCATCCAAGCCGTTCATGCAGAAACATTGTAGAAAAATTTATAGCAAAATTCCAGGTGTCTCGGATGTAGCAGCAAAACCCCAAACCTTGAGCTATTATACTTATGTTAAAGGCAAATATCAATATAGCATAGAAAATCCTTAGAAAAGTACTCAATGCCTTGAAAAGAATGGTTCAGATAATAGGGCAACCTCCTTTACCCTTAAATGTTCAGAGGTACAAGATGATTCAAAATGAAAATGTCTCCTTGGTATATATGGGGAGACTAAAATGAAAATATCTCCTTGGTATATATAGGAGACTAGGAGGTATAATTACAACTAATGGCCTAAAGCCGACATAAATAAAATAACATTACTAATATAATATGCCCCAATTAAGGGGTAATGAGCCAATATTAGGGCTTAACACACACATATTGTGAATTATATCAAATATGCTTCGACATTGAATGTATTACATGATGATATACTAATGTGATTGTTTATAACATCTCTAAAGTTGAGACAAAAGAATTGGTTCACACATTCATGCAATCTGAGGAGCATACCTTCCTCCACAAGGCTTGTCGAACAATTTCTCAGGTGTTGGGGCCCAACCACTCAGAATTTGCAAGATACTTTCCAAGAACTCAAGGATTCTCTTTACTTTTTAGCTTGATGTTGATATGATCACAAACCTTTTTCATCCAACATAGGGTGACGTGTTGCCACATACTCATGGTTTTTTCCAGCCATACCTTGGGAGTTGTGATGCATATTCACTTGAGCACTCAGATTTTTTAAAAGGAGAACACATTCGGCCTTCTACGTGCTCAAACCTTGATGGATACAAGGTCGTGGCCATCCTAGAGTAATAAAAATCTCACTTTGCAAAATAGCAATATTTTCGTCTTAGGGATTTTTGCAAGGATTTGTGGATAAAGAAACAACGTGCTTTGGGTTTTGGGGAGGATTCTTTCTCTAGACCCGAGGTCGTCCCTTATCTCATCTCTCCTTCTCAGAGAAATTTTAGGGTCTCCGTGGGACTTCTCATCTCCTCTCGGTATTCAGGAAGAAGTGGTGTGCTAAAGGAGGATGAAGACGGGTTGTCATCTATACAAGGTATCCCTCTTCAGAGATGATTGATCAAGCTTGTGGCCATTCTTTCCGGCAGGATTGTTTCCCTCCCACCCACCTCCATGAGTTGCTTTCTATGATTGATTAAATGATTATTTATGCTTATTTTATGCTCGACTTATCTTTGTTGTACTACATTATTAAGCACAGTGGGAGATACTTTGATAAAATGGTGAGAAGGTGGTCGCACTAGTTGTATGATTTCACCTAACATTTCAAGGACCTAACCTTCAAGGCCCTAGGTAAGTAGGTAGGTCATTTTATTTCTTACACTTGCATTTTTATTTGCTCATGATAGACTTGTTGCATTTATCTATATTTGCATATTCATACTTTATTTACATATTGTTTTACTTGCATTTATGCATAGTTGTTTTACATCATTTTCTTTCATCATATTACATGTTAGTTTAGAATTTTTTGAAAAAATGCAAAATTTTCTTTAAAGACTAGTTGAAATTTTGAATTTTTGATCATATGGACAAAGGGTGAGTGAGCCACCCTCGATATCAACCATTTGTCTCTTTCAATGTGTGTAGGCACATTTCTTACTAGGAGATATTGAGGTTCTCATGCACTCTACGGTGAGCACATGTCCCCTAGTAGGAGCCAGATGTTATCCCCCATTCCTAGGGATAACTAAGGAGATGATGTCTCAAGGCCCTCAGGTTGCAGACACGGAGTACCGAGAGGTAGATGAGCGGGAAAGGGCCCCCATCATACCAAACATCACCATCTAATTGATGGAAGCATCATCCACCACACCCAACTTGGCCCAGAGAGGAAAACAAGTCTTTCTCCATGAGGTAACAACTTTGATATTGTGGTAAGTGTCATTTTAATATTTGAAGCATTTGAACATGTTGGGAATGATTCTTTCTTAATTTTGAAAACATTTGTCTAGAAATTATTCCTTTTGCCCTATTTTCACCTTGATGAGTGTCATGGTTTCCTAGTAAGTGGACACCCTTAGGGAAAGGGTTTCCACCGGGGGGTCTCCTTGAAGGGTCAGCATACCATTCCCACTCATACTTGCCACCTTCCATCACTTCTTCCCCTCTGTCTCCCAACCTTTTATGCTTCCAAGATTATTGACCCAACAAGGGCATGTACCTCATTTCATGGGAAGAAGGGGCCATTAGGCGCAAAAGTGTCCTAGAAAAAAAATCATGCAATAAAGACTCACCTTGGGTAGAGCGTTTATGGGCTATGCATTTCAATATCAATATCACTTTCCAAGGTAGAACGTTTGTGGGCTATGCATTTATTTTTTAATGCCCCTTACTTTCTTCAACTTGGAAAGGCGTGCAAACCAAGGTAGAGTGTATTTGGGTTATGCATTTCCTTTTAGTGCCCCTTATTGTCTTCAACTTAGTGACACATGCAAAATAAATCGCTAATAAAAGGGATTGGAAAAAATGTGCCTTAAAACCAAAAAGAGGAAAAGGATTTAGCTATCCCTCAACAAAGGCACCCATAGATGAGACAATACAAGCCATTGTATGTCATGAAACCCCATACCTAGAAGTCTAACCCCATCCACCTCACCTTCAATACATGATTTAGAAAGGTTTCTCCTTGGGAACATCCCCTACTTGAGGAATTGGTTCACCCAATAGGGCATTGTGACACCCCTCCCATATCTAAATTTGGAAAATTGTATAAGGTATTTGAACATTTGTTTATTTCGAAAAGGGGGCATTGGATGCACATGTTCGGGTGTTTCTTTTATTATATATGGCTTACCAGGCATGATATTGTGACTTGTGAACCCTTGGAGGGGGTACTTGTTTGTCTTTGCAGGACCTTGGTTATTCTTGTGTCATGGTTATTCTTTTCTAAATCCTTGGAGGAGTATAAGGGCATACACCCTCCACCGAGATCTATCATTTTCTCATTGAATAAGTTATTGCAAAGGTTGCTAGAGCCTAGGAGGAGTAAAAGGGATTAAACCCTCCCATATTTACCTTGCAATATGTCTTTTCTCTATGGAGTAAAAAGGATTACACCCCTAGAGAGATAAAAAATATTTCTCTTACACAAGAGACTCCATAACCCAATTGATAAGGCACTAATCTAATTTGTATTGGAGATATAAAATCATTGTATTGGTATACGTGAAAAGTTGAGATTTTGCAATTGTCTAAGTTGGAAATTATTCTTCATGCTTAAGCTTTCTTGTGCCCTAAGGGCGTCTTGATTGGCCAAATAATTCTTCTTGTTGTTATAAATTAATGCTACAGCCATTAGGGCTGCAACAAACCACTATCGCTTCCTCTTTTACTACTCTCTCTACCGCTGAAAATTGCAAGCAATTGGTGCTAATTTTTCTTCTTGTCAAGGGATTTCATTGAGGTACTTTGCTTGTGAATTTCAGTGGTTAGAACTTGTTGTTGTAGAAAAAAAATTCTACAGCCACAAGGCTTCCCTAATACACTGCTTATAACATCTTTTTTCAGCCCTATTTTTCCATCAAAACTTGAGTTTAAGTATTGGAATATTATCTACATGTTTAGGGCTTGATCATCCAATCATTATTGGATGTTTTTTATGGTTAATTGTGCAGTTGTTATAACTTATTCTTTGTTGTTATAAATATGATATATGTTGTAGTTCTAGGACAACAATATTATCTTGTTGATTCTCCATTGATTAGAGGCTTGGTTTATCGTCATTTTTCTTGTTCTAGGCAGGTCTAACATTGCTTTGTAGGTACAAAACACTTGGCGACCATTCACCTTTCCACGAGACTCTTTTTCAAGAACTTTCTTCATCTCCAAGCTTGAAATATAGGGGATCCATTGATCATTCTCTCACTTTCCATCTAAATCCCCCTAGGGTCACCAGGATTTCTATCTAAGGTGACAGTGCGTAGGTACTTACATAGTTGTCACAGTTTCATGGATTGAGTTGGCCGTTTCCCAATCTACAGATTGTGCGATAACATTTTGGCATCATTTCCAGAATGGATTTTGGGTCTCCATTTTTTGGGAGGGAAGCTTCTTGAGGGATCCATGGATTCTCCGATACTTCCATCGTTGTTTTGCCTCCTTCTTCATTTTCATTTCTCCTTTCTCTTGATTCCCCGGTGTTTTCCTCCATATTTTCTAAAGTTGCATACTTATCCCTGCTTGATTCAACCCGATGATCCCCTCCAACTGATGATCGAGGATTATGAGGAGATGGAGGAGATGGATTCCCCCCTTGGACTTGATCTTGTTGTTGAACCATTGCCTTCCCAACAACCTTCTTCCTTTTTGGTTGTTTCCATTTCTCTTGGACTCTTTCCTCTAGCTAATTTGATTTGTTATACAAGCAATTCTTAGCAAAGTGTATGTATTCATGACAAGCTTTATATTTGAATGACAATTGCCCGTAATAAACCTTTTGAATGTAAGACCAATTATATAGGGTTAGTTGAATAGCTTTCGACAATCCTTTTTCCAGATCCACCTCTACACAAAGTCTTGCACATGCTTGAAGTCCTTCTTGTGGTCTGGCTCGATCTATGAATCTTTCCAATGTGTTTCCTATGCTACACAAGGTTTCATCATTCCAACATTGCAAAGGAAGGAAGGGAAGAAGGACTCAAACATGCACCGCAAAGGGGATATCATTCTCTATACTAAAATCATACATCCATTTGTTTAAATGCATACCCCTTGAACCCATAAAATAAGACCCAATCCTGAATATTAGATCTTGATCTGCCTTATTTTCAAATAAAAAGACAAAAAAAACCTTACCACAAAAAGAAGAGGACATTTGGCCCTGTATCTTTTTCCTCTAGTTAAGATCTAGCCATTGAGCCATGGCTCGCGGAGATGGCCATAATCCTGTGAACTGCCCAATAAGCCCATTTTCAGCCAAGCATAGAGCAAAGGGACAAGAGGACGAAGAATGCACCAAAACCTTCGGAATTTCATCCAATTTTTTAACAAATCGGGAGGGTGCATGCTTCATTGACTTAGAATAAGATGTGATCAAGGCTTGAAAAGTTGTAATTTCTAGCGGTGGAGGGGACGCCGAGGGGAATCCTCCCCCCAAACCCGAGGCCATGCCTCAGACGCGCACGTAAAACCCAAGGAAAAACGAAAATTGCAACTGCAGAGTCATGAGGTCTTGTATTACTCTATTGAAAAAATTTGAAGGACATGGGGGTGGGTTTTGATTTACTTATGTGTGCACGGGTCACAGTACCATTTAATATAGTATTTCTGGGTGCAACCACACGTTCGACCACTACCTCAAGGTGCCACATGGCTCCAGGTAAGGCCCTCATAGGAATTGAACCTTGCCCAATGATGAAAAAATCCTCGCTTTCCACCATTGGATCCAACTCCTTTGGGAAACTTTAAGATAATTTATTATTATTGAAGTATTGTTAAGTAAAATTAAAGAATGTTCACTTATTATTCACCCTAAAATAATTTTAAAATACACACAATGCAATTAATATTAAATTATCTATATTTATTGTTATTAGATTTGAAATTTATTTTAATAATATAAAGTGTATTATTTTTATCATATAACCTAATATTAAATTATTTATTAATGATTAAGCATATTAATATTTATTATATAATTAATACAGTATCGTTTATTATAAGGCGGTAAATAATATGAGGGCCTACTAGATTCACTAGATCACTAGATTCACTAAATTTGGTAGTATATGGAGAAATAATATGAAGGGGAGTATATAGGCGGTAATATGGGGAACATGTGGGAATATTTAAAATTAGATTATTAAAAATTATTTCAGTAATATGGGGAACATGGGGAGATATCTAAAATTAGATTATTAAAAATTATTTTATCTTGGTGCTAAATGAGGGGTTATTCATTCAATTAAGTTTGACTGAAATCAAGTAGTATGGAAAACAAGGTTGTGTGGCAACGTAGTACCTGTCAACGAGGTTAGAAAGCAAATTGTGGAAAATGAGGTCGAATTGTAAATGACGGAAGTGTTCAGTGCAAAATGTATATCACGGAAATGTTGTGTGCAACATGTATATCACGGAACATGGGGCAAAAGTAAATGACGGTTGGCATGTAGAGCACCATTTATTTTTTGAAAGTATATAATAAACATAAAATCTTTGAAAGTATATAACAAACAACAAATTTGTTGACAGTGGAAGAATAAATTTGGAAATTTAAATGCATTTTCCATATGGAGTGGTGAAAGATAAAAATGTATGAAGACATAAAATTAAAAGGAGATAAGAAAACAATGTTATTTGAAATATGTAAAAAAATAAAAGTTTGTTACATGTTACTGGAAATTTTGAAATGTATATGACGAAAATGTTGTGTGCAAAATGTATATCATGGAACATGGGGCATAAGAATGCATTTGCGAACATGGGGTATTTTATTTTGAAATATATAAAAAAATAAAAGTATGTTACATATAAAAAAATTAAATGCATTTGTCATACAGACTAGTGAAAGATAAAAATGTATGAAGACATAAATTTAAAAGCAGAGAAGAAAACATTTTTATTTGAAATATGTCAAAAAATAAAAGTTTGTTACATACTACCGGAAATTTTGAAATATACAAAAAAAATGAAGTTTGTTAGATATAAATCGAAATTTCAATGTGTTTGTCATGTAGACTGGGATTGGGGCTCCCGCGGACCATTACAGAAATATGTACAAGAAACAGGATTATAGAAAGAAGATAGAGTGCAATACCTGCAAAAAAAATAAATGGAAAGGTATAAGTGTTTTCCTACACATCTCTATTTAAGAAAGTGGAATAACTGGGTTGATACACAAAGCAGGATGTGATCAGTAGACTTACAGTGAGGGTACATATGAGGGCTTTGGCTATTTTCTTGCGGTTGTCGTTTCATTGATGTCGCCGATGGTTGTGGTTTCAATGATGTCGTCGACTGCTGCTGGAATCCTGGAAACTGTCTGTTACCTTTCGTCTGCGGCCTGCTTCAATTGCCTTTCAAGCCATTCTTCAATGTAGCTTCTCATTGGGGCGACGTTGCTCTCAGTCTGGATTTTTATGATGAAAAGATCATTTTCTAATTCACGGAATTCGATAGAAAGATTACAAAGAGGCTAATGAATTTCCTCATTCTGTACTGAATATTTGACTAGCCAGTCGTGGATGTGAGCTTGATCAAATTGAATGATGTTGTAAAACTTTTCTAGAGACAAGGTATTAAACATAACAACTTGTTTATCGAACGCTTGCCTGGTTAAAGGTAAGGAGTTTGTGATTAAGTAAAGGTCTTGGAAGTCGTTGGTTTTCTCGGCTAAGCCTATATTTGACAACCTTGTGAATAATTTATCTTTCTTGGATACAGCTTGTTCACATGACTGAACAATGAGATGCAGGTTCTTCACTTTTTCTTTCCAACATGCATTCAATTGACCGATCCGGTTTTTGGATGGAATATCTTGTTCTCTTCTTTTTGTTTCTGTCATATTGTTAACAATGGTGCCAAAAGAAAGGAACGTTTTTAAAAAGAAATTTTCTTCATCTTTTAACTTGGCCTGCAAATGTTCGAGCAAACTATGTGCCCTGGTTCCAAGGGAAGTGATGGTTTGTGATCTTTTCCATGCCTCGGTAACCAACTCCATTCTTTTTTTGATATTATTCTCCACATATCCTCTACAGGATGCGAGCAGGGTGGAGGTTGCTTTTATGTTGGTTGCAGGGGTGGCAGGCATGGCTATTGCCAAAGGATTGACAAGCAATGGCATAGGAATGACAACATCTTCCAATTCCTTGACTCGGTCCTTCAGTCTAGCATTTTCGGTGTCGATGCCTCCAATGGAATCATAAAGTGCTTCTCCGCTCATGGTGTGAAGTTGACAGATTTTGGACAGCTGCATGCTGGCAAGGTCAACCTTTGAACAAGATTTTCCTTTCTTATTTTTAACATCTTTTTTCTCAAATATCAATTTTTTTGACTGGCTATCAAAGACAACGCTCTGGAACACGAAGGATTCATCTTCGTCAAAATTTTGGGTAACGGATATGTCCATTGGACGGCTATGGTGGATGGAATCTTCGAGGTGATCAAGGAATCAAAGCATGCTATCCAGATCAGTGTCAAGTTCCATGTTCTCACTCTAAATTTCCAGCTCTTCTGTCTGCCCCACATTTTTTTTTCTCTTCTTTACTGGAAGCTTGTGAGAACTATCAATTTTAGAGTGAGGAGGGTCATTATCTCCTCCTCCGTTTGAAGAACTCTAAGTTTCTTTGTTTTTGTGGTGGGTTGTTGGAGCGATGCTCTGAGATGTCATCCTTTTTGGAGCGCCATTTGTTGATTGAACACTCTTATCACCAGGGCCTTTCCCCTGTTGTGTGTACAATTTAGTGCAACTTTGCATTGTCTCTATGTCGTCGGCATCAGAGGCAGGACCGTTGCCACCACTGTCTCTGTTTTCGGGCAGGTGTTTTTTTAAAAAACAATTGTCGAGGCCAAGTGTTTGTAAATGTTGTCGAAAAATATTATAGGGGTTGAACCCTATTATGATTTCAGCATATCTCAGGTTGGGGATGCTATAATGTGTTGCGAATTCGTCAATTTTGTTGACATTTTTCAACACGAACTCCCCTATTTTCCAAGGCAGAGGAATGAACTGGTTTTTTTTTCTTCCTTTGCAACAGATGGAACCAGTAGTTGTATTGTTGCGCTACTTCTGCAATAAACATTATGTCAGTAATGTGACATGGAAGGAGTGTAGGTTTTTCCATGGAGCCAAAAATTCTTATGACAGTGTAATTATCCAAATGTTCGAGTGTCCCCTTCTTGTCCAAAAAACTGGTTGCATGTTCAGATATGCGGGGAGCATCTTCTCCTAACAACAAAACTTTTAAAACAGACACGAAACCATTAAAAACCTCATAAAAACAGTGGGAAGCCTTGTGCTTCCACAAGGCCTGGTACCAAAACGTTACTGGGTGGAATTCACAGTTGACATTCTTGGACAGAGACAGTTGTGGAAACCGACAGGAATGCGCTATTGCAAAAACTAAATAGGACGACATATAAAATTTCTTTTCCCTTTTAAAGATTGACAATTGGGAATAGATTTCATGGGAAATTAACCTGCCCCAATCAAAAATGGCTTGCTCGTTGACTGTGAAATAGAAAATATAAAGAGCCATTCGAGAAACAGTTGTTGTGGACTCTTGTTCTGTTATTCTTGTAAAGAACCAGGCAATTTTGCGAAATGGATTTCTAAATGAACTAACCTCGAAGCTTGTAATATCTTCAGGAACTAGAAGCGGGTTTTCCAAAAAATGGGGCAAGAGCTTCAACCCGTTATTATGCTTTGCTAGGATTTATTTGCAATCTTTTGCTTTGAACGTCAATGTTGGCTTTGGCAATCTTAGCATCTAGAGGAAGACCTAGGGTGACAAAGAAATAGAAGAGCAGTCCTGCAGTGGAATAAATCTTTTGTCTGAAATAAATTTATCGGTGCACCAAGAGACCAGGTCCTTACAGTCAAAAACCTCAGGGACACAGCCTGCATGAGCAATCCCAGAGGTCCAAATTACTTGGTTCTTTGCAGCAGAGGTTGAGTAATAAGAATATGTCCTGGACCACTGGAAGTTATGGTCCTCGTGCCCGAAGATTTTCATTATATCTCCACAGAACTGTTGTCGAGATGATGCCATAGGTTTATGAGAACGTTGGTTTGCTCCAGATGATGGTTTAAATGGACAGTTAGAGCCAATAATGTAACTCTCCGCTCAATCTTGGTTAAATGCTTATGAATGGGAAAGCTCCTCGTGCCTTCCGTTGATTAATGACAATCTGTATGGGTGGTCCATGATGAACTGTTAGCAGTAAAGCTTACTTATTTCATATTTAGAAATGTGAAGGTAGTGGGTACGGTGAAGAGCAATTAAGGATTGGAGGTTTCGTGAACGTGCGGAGGCCACGACGTGTGAATGGAATTTCATGGTTTTGAAATCAACAATCGAAAGGGATAATATAACCCCCCGCAAATCTTGGTTTAATGCGCATCAATATGAGATCTCCTCAAGCCTTTCACCCATAAATGACACTCTGTACAGTTCCTGCATGATGACCTATTAGAATTAAATGTCAGTAATTTCATATTTAGAAACAAGATATGTATATATATATATATATATATATATAAGTATTTTTTTTCTTTTATTATAGACAAGTGTGAAGGTGACGGAGACGGTGGAGAGCAAGGAAATAATGGCAAGCTCTAAAAAGCAGTCAGACGGGATTCAAAAAAGGGTTACGGGGATACTCAGGACATGCAAGTGTT
This sequence comes from Picea sitchensis, assembly GCA_010110895.2. NCBI lineage: Eukaryota > Viridiplantae > Streptophyta > Pinopsida > Pinales > Pinaceae > Picea > Picea sitchensis. The sequence continues at coordinate 183,170 of SNQJ01S0002485.1, forward strand.
CCACGGTCAAATTTGAGGTATCGAAAAAATTGACTTCAAAATGTTTAAAACAGAAGAGATCATGATGGGGCAGTTTAGTGGCCGGTGTGTATATTTGCAGAATTCCGACAAAGTGGCTAAATATGGAATATGGAAATTGCTAATTGCATAGCTAGAAATAAGATATTATATATAATTCACAATTTCTAATTGCAAAGGGGCGCGGGCATAGGAAACAATGACTAGGAACTGAATATTTCTTCAACTCGCCAAACAGATGATCCACCAAAGAAATTCGAAGAAATGGCAAAGTATGGAAAGCGGACAGACGGGCTTCAAAATGGGGTGACAATAGTTCCACAAAATACGCAAGGACCCGACAGTTAAATTGTATTTCTCGGAAGTTTTCAATGAAAAATGTATACCACGGAAGAGGGCATGATAGGTGGACCGCAATATGGAAGAGGGTATGATCTGAGTCTGGTTGTAAATTTGTATATCGCGGAAGTGACGGTACTGTTCGCAGGCCATGGAACAACAGAAGTCCAATCTAGAGCCCACCTATCGTGAATTCGCGGTCGGAGAAGTGTTTGGGTATGGAATGGGGAAGCGGTCGGTCAGTGTCGTGATAAAAGAGCACAACTGCAAGTGTAAACTCGCAAGACCGCCCATGTGCACAGCCATACATTTTCGAAAAAACGAATAAGTGACGAAAAAGATAAAGTTTAGGGAAAATAGAAACCAATATTTGGCCAAGTATAGAAGACGAAAAACAAGGAACAATATATTCACATTTGTAACAGATATCCCATTTTCGTGGAAAGATATATACTTGGAAATAATTGCAAAGTTGGCGGGAACAGAAAACAATGACCAGAAATACGATTCGCGAGTTTACTTGGTTCTTTCTTCTATGCTTCGTCTGTCAATTTGTATATCGCGTAACTCTGAGGCATTTTATTAGCCATCCAGCCCGCAAGTCCGGATGTCAATTTGTATAGTGTGGAACTATGGGTGTTGTTTGCAGGACACAGAACTATAGAGGAAATGCTTTTCCCTTCAATATAGATTATGTGGTACAAATGTGGTATGGCTCGTTTTAGCACTTTTCCATCCGTAAACAAAGGCAATCTTGAGCCTGCCAACCCTGGAGCTTGTCTGTCAATTTGTATATCACGGAGCTCCGAATGTTGTTTGGAGGTCACGAAAAAGTAGAAGTGAAATGCTGACCCAACCAATGCGCAAGTCTGCCTGTCAATTTGTATATGACGGAACTTTGGGTGTTGGTTGTAGGACAGGGAACAACAGGCCCTTAAAATTCAAATAGTTCGCAGGTCTAATTGTCAATTTGTATATCGCGGAACTCTGGGTGCTATTTGTAAGGCACAGAAAAACAGAAGCCCAATTTTCTTCCCAAGAACCCGCGATCCAAAAACTGGCTAAGTATGGAATGAGGGCTCCATGCATGCTCTATAAAATCTCATCCCCATACTTTATAAAAGTACATATTTTGTATGTATAAAAGTAAATGTCCATCAACCTATAATTTGATAAATTTTAATTTCTATTGTGTCCAGGAGCCCTTGTTTTAAAAAAAAACTAATTCGGAAATGTTAATTTTTTTGTGTTTTTGTTCACGAAACTATGTATCAGATGTTACTACTACTTTTTTGTGTTTTTGTCCACGAACGTATGTAAAACATATGTAAAGAAAACTACTTCAGGAATGCTAAATTTTTTGTGTCCAAAAACCTTTTAAATGTTAATAATTTTTTATAGATTTCAAGAAAAAATAATTCGGAAATATTATATTCAACATGGAAACCACATGTACTTCAACTTCCTACCAATTGTTGCAAAACCATCATTTTCTACCAATTGTCATCAAATGCATTGTTGAAGATTAGATTTTATTGCAACCTGTGCATGTAAGTATGTTCTTCATACATTCTTCCATGATTGTAACATATTAACTTAACTATTAAACTTCATTTTCTACTAATTGCCAACAAATGCTTTCTTCAAGATTAGATTTTATTGGAACGTGTGGGTGTAACTGTGTTCTTCATACATTCTTCCATGACTGCAACATATTAACTTAAGTATTAAACTTATTTCATTATGGGTTGTTAGCATTAAAACTTAATAATTGCATGTCTAGAAACAAGAATAACGATTTTGCTGCAGGATTGTTTTATCTGCATTACGAATAGAATTGAACGTTGGTTTGAAACTATGTAATCCATTTTTTGTTTGCATAAAAGGATGGTGGATTGACACAGTACATTGTCATATAATTGTTAGATGTTCAATCTTAGAAAAAATAACCTAAGTAAACACAATATCGAAGAAATATGAGAGCATCGAACCATGCCAATGAGAACAGGCGTTAAATCCAAAAAAGAAGCAGCAATGAAGAGTCCAAGGCAATTTTTTTTAATAGCAAATCCATTTAAAAAAATAAGAAAAACATCGGGTATTGTACATCTATCCTTAGAAATTGGACCCAGTTCTTCGGGCCAAAACATTGAACGTATCTGCCACAAACACGGGCAGGGGATCCGCAGTATGCAAAATCCTCGCAATTTTCTCCTCGATGAATCATCCTGTGCTGAAATTGATAGTTTTCATAATCTTCCCGTGAGGAAGAAGAAAAAAAACGTTGCAGGGAAAATGGAATAGCCCTTAACTGAAATAGACTTTGCATAGTCGAAAAAAAATCAGGAGCAGAGGTTGCACGTGCAATTTCAGAGGCCCAAATTAGTCCATTCTGGGTGGAAGGAGATGACTAGTAGAAAATGCCTTGCATCAGTGAGAGTTTTGGACCTGATTCCTGAAAATGTTATTTGTATATCCAGAGAACATGACACTAGGCCCAGAAGCAAATAACTTTTTGGCTTGAAATATATCTCTGGAAGCATCAACATATCACTACTTTATAGTGAAACTCTTCCACCCAGAATGGACTAATTTGGAGCTCTGGAATTCCTACTTTCGCGCTGCAAAGCGGCTATTGCGTTTAGCGTCGGTTTCTTTTTTGAAACTCCTTTTGGTGTTATCAGGACCGCCATCACTGAGCCGGGAAGTTCCGTCCATTATGGTTGATTTCAATTTGGGTGCAGGAGTGGGAAGAGTCTTTGCATTGCCATCATCCATTGTCGTATCATTGCCCATCAGATCATCTTCTTCCAGCTCAGAATTCATGACATCAACCTCTGCGCCAGGCATGAATGCAACTTGGATGGTTCTCTGAGCAGGCAGGGTTGCCTTGGAATTCTTTGGCTTGAAATATATCTCTCAGTGTACCAAGGGACCATCTCTTTTTTTGCTCCTAGGCAAAAGGCGATGAGTAGTAAGAATATGCCCTAGAATAGTGGAACCTCTGGTCATTATGCCCCAATGTGTTTACTGTATCTGGACAGAATTGCTGCCACAACTTAACAAGAATTTTCGTTTTCTCGAGACAATGCTTGAAATGAAAATCGGGGATGGATAATATGACCCTCCGCAAATTATGGTTTAATGTGTATCAATGGAATATCTCCTCGAGCCTTTCGTTGATCAATGACAATCTCTAGGGGTCGTGCAGAATGATTTGTCACCATCACAACTCACTAATTACATAATTAGAAAAAAGTGTGAAGGTCGTGGTGACGGTGAAGAGAGATTAAGAATTAGAAATTTCTTAAATGCGCCAACCCGTCGGCGCACAAAAAACAAATTGCATCGTGTTTGAAATGAATACTTGGAAAGGATAACATACTTGTGCGCAAATATTAGTTTAATTCGTAATAATGACAAATCTTCTCTGGACTTCCGGACATTAATGACAATCTTAACGATTCATGCAAGATGAAGTAATAGCATTAAAGCTTATTTATAGCATATCTGGAAACAAGTAGGAAGGCAGTGGTGATGGCGAATTGCGACGAAGCATTGTACTTTTCGTGTACCGGCCAACCCACGAAAAAAATTCCAAGAAATACCTAAGTATGGAAAGCGGTCGGGTGGGTTACAAAAGAAAAAAGGCAGAAGATATACCCAGGAGACGTGAAGAGTCGATGGTCATATTGCACCTGAGTGACAGATATAGGCCGTCAATTTGTATGTCGCGGAATTTCGGTTGTTGTTTCGACATAGGGGAACAACGAAAGCGCAATGGTGAGTGGGCAATTTGTATATTGTTGAACCTCGGGTTCTATATATAAAAGGATGATACATTGGGAAAAAGGACCAAGTAAACAGAAAGCGAAAGCATACGAGATGAAGGGGGGTTTGTTGCAAATTTATAAATCGCAAAAGTCTAGGTGCTAGTTTCAGGTAGCAGAACAATGGAAACACAATGTTAAACCCGCCTATGTAGGAACCCGTGTTTCAAAAAGAAAAAGCAGAGAGAAAAGAGAAACTAGAAATTTTTGGAAAAACGAGTAATAGACACTAAATATGTACTATAAAGTATGAACATGAGATGTTATAGAGCATGTACGGAACCCACATTCCATACCTAGCCACTTTTTGGATCACAGGTTCTCGGACGATGGGCTCTAAATTGGGCATCCTTTGTTCTGTGGCCTACAAATAACATTCAGAATTTTGCGATATACAAATTGGCCAGCGGACCTGCGGGGTGGCTCGCTCAAAATTGCAATCCTTTTGTTTCATTTCATACAAACAGTACTCAGAGTTCCGCGATATACAAATTGATAGATGGACTCCAGGGCTGGAAGGCTCGAGACAACGATTGTTTATGAATGTTAATCCCTATTAACTATTGGACATTATCTAAAGATATTACTTTGAATACTAATTTATTAATATTAAATATTGATTTTGTACAATTTAAATAGACAAGGACATTTGTACAATATGAAACAGGGAAGCGGTCGGTCGGTCGGGCTGGTGATATAAAAGTAAGTCAAATCTGAATACATGAATCCGCCAACTTCCTTACCAAGAAATTTTCCGAAAAAAACGAGCAATACGTAAAATCTACTTTTAGAAAGTACAGAGAACAGATATTATAGAGCATGTACTATCCCTGCAACCCATACTTAAGCCAATATTTGGATCGCCGGTACTCGGACTGGCGAGCTCAAAACTGGGCCTCTATTGTTTCGTTAGCTACAAATAGCACCCAAGAGTTCCGCGATATACAAATTGACAAGACTTGCGGGCTGGCTCAGTCAACATTGCTTTTCTATTGTTTTGTGTCCTTCAAACAACATTCGGAGTTCCGCCGTATACAAATTCACAGATGGACTCTAGGGCTAGCGCGCCCTACCTTGCGATTGTTTACGGATGGTGATCCCTATGAACTATGTAAGACTAGCAAAAAAAACATTATTTTTAAAACTAAAGTATTAATATTAAATATTGATATTGTACAATTTAATTACATAAAATTATAAAAGGATGCGAAATATCTTATTTGAAAGAAAAACCCACGTATTCGGAAACTTGCATTCCAAAAAATTTGTATAATATGAAACAGGCAAGAGGTCGGTTGGGCCGCTGATATAAAAATGGGTGGAAATCTGAACAGGTTTATCCGTCGAGTTTCGCACCTACAAAATTTTGCAAGAGATGAGTTATACATACCAAATATGTACTTTTATAAAGTATGGGCATGGGATTTTATAGACCATGCACACAGACCTCATTCCATACTTGGTCACTTTTTGGATCAGGGGTTCTCGGGCTGGTGGGCTCAAAATTGGGCCTTTGTTGTTCCGTGCCCTACAAATAGCACCCAGAGTTCCGCGATATACAAATTGACAAGCGGATTTGCAAACTATTTCAATTTTACAGGCCTCTTATTGATGTAATAGCACAATTGGACTTGGGCCAGTTTATATTCATTTCTTACAATATCAAATGGAGAATCAATCGGTCAGGCTGGTGATCTAAAAGTAATTGAAACCCGGAATCGTAAATCCGCCAACTTCCGCAGGTAGAAGTTTTCTGAAAAATGAGTAATACATACTAAGTATGAAATCTTACAAGGTATGGACATGATGTTTTTATAGAGCTTGTACGGATCCTGCATTTCATACTTGGCCACTTTTTCGATTGCGGGTTGTCGGCCTGGCGAGCTCAAAGTTGGGCCTCTATTGCTCTGTATCCTACAAATAGCACCCAAAGTCCTGTGATATACAAATTGACAGCTCAACCTGCGGACTGGGTCGCTCCACATTGCAGTTCTATTGTTTTGTGTCTTCTAAACACCATTTGGAGGAAACGTGTAATACATACTAAAGATGTACTTCTAAAAACTATGGACATGAGATTTTATAGAGCATGTACATATCCCTCATTCCATACTTAAGGCACTATTTGGATGGCGGGTTCTCGGGCTGACGGGTTCAAAATTGGGCCTCTGTTGTTCCCTGCCCTACAAATAACACCCACATTTCCGCAATATACAAGTTGACAAGCGGACTTGCTATCTATTTGAATTTTAAGGGCCTCGTGTTGATGTCATAGAACAATTGGACTTGGACCAGTTTATATTTGTTTATTACAATATCAAATGGGGAAGAAGTCGATCGAGCTGGTGATATAAAAGTAAGTGACATCTGAAGTCATGAATCCGTCAACTTCCGCAATTACAAGTTTTCCAAAAAATGAGTAATACATAGTAAGTATGTACTCTTATAAACTATGGATATGAAATTTTTCTAGAGCATGTACGGATCTGCCATTCCATACTTAGCCACTTTTTGGATCGCAAGTTCTCGAGTTGGCGGGCTGAAAATTGGGCCTCTATTGTTCTGTTCTCTACAAATAGCACCCATAATTCTGTAATATACAAATTGACAAGCGGACCTGCAGGTTGGTTGGCTCAACATTGCACTTATGTTGTTCTGTGTCCTCCAAATAGCACTCAGAGTTCTGCAATATACAAATTGACAGATGGACTCGAGGGTTGGCGGGTTCAAGTTTGTCATTGTTTTCGGATGGTAATCCCTGTCAACTATCTAACATGATCTAAAAACATTATTTTCTATACTAAATTATTAATATTAAATATTGATATTGCAGAATTTAATTAGACAAGAAAGTTTGTACAATTTGGTGGGGCGAGTGATATAAAAGTTTTCCGACAAATGAGCAATACATAGTAAACATGTACTTTTATAAAATATGGACATGAGATTTTATAGAACATATGTGAATCCCTCATTCCATACTTAAGCACTTTTTGGATCACAGGGTCTCGGCCTGGCAGGCTCAAAATTGAGCCTCTATTGTTCTGTGTCCTACAAATAGCACCCAGACTTCTGCGATATACAAATTGACAAGCAGACTTGCGGGTTGGTTGGCTCAACATTGCACTTCTATTGTTATGTGTCCTCCAAACAACACTCGGAGTTCCGCAACATACAAATCGACAGGACTCCAGGTCTGTCGGGTTCAAGATTGCAATTGTTTACGGATGGGCATTCTATCTAACTTTGTCTAAAAATCATTGTTTTGAAATACTAAATTATTAATATCAAATATTGATATTGTACAATTGAATTACATTAAATTATTAAAGGATGTTAAATCGCTTATTTTTAAAAAAATGAAGGAAACAAAACAAAGTTTTTTAAAATTCTATCAACGCAAGCATAACAAGGACCAATTTGAATTTTAAGGGCATCTTCTTCATATGATATCACATTTTCACTCCACACAGTATATATTCATTGATTTCAAATTATTCTAGGACATTAATTTTACCAAGTTCATCGATTAAGCAAAAATGTCAAAACAATGACCAATTCAAATTTTAAGGGCCTCTTGTTGATGTGATAGCACAATTGCACTTTGCACAGTATATATTCGTTGATTTCAAATTATTCCAGGACAATAATTTTACCAAGTTCATCGATCAAGGAGATCTGCTAAAACAAGGCACATACTACATTTGTGTCACGGCGCCATAGAAATTATCAGGCGGATTTGCGGGCCAACTGGCTAAAAAATTCAATTATATTGTTATGTGTCCTGCAAACAACAGTTGGAGTTCCGCGGTATACAAATTGACAGACGAAACACACAACTAAGAACCAACCAAACTTCAAAACAGGCCACAAGCAAGTTCCAAGAAGGTTCCATAGAGCAGGACCCATCGACCTTTGCACCAAACAATTTGATATACAAAGAAAAGACATCATTGCATTCGTTTTCTTTTGCATCTAGTATATGTTCCAAGTAGAAAATAATTGGGGCCATGGGATATATGGGGTTTGCTACCATGCTTCCCATTTTTTGGACCAAACAATCTTATGTGCGTGCAAAATCCCAACTAGCCAAGTCCGATGAACATTCATCTGGATGTTGAAGAAATATTACAGAGACACATGAGGTATTTTCGTTTTTTGCCAAAGTTTGATATATATATGATCCGTCGGATCTTTTAATGACTTATGGTTGAGTTTTAATTTTGCATGCATTAATTAACCATTTGAGAAAACTTAGTGAAGCATGAGGAAAGAAGAGGAATTATAACAGCCATATACACATATGCAGATCTGAAATGAAAGAATAAACAGCAAACCATAACACACAGATTGATAACGGAGTTTGGCACAACTTTGCCTACGTCTCCGGGCCTTTTTCTCTGTGGGGGAGGCCTCTTTATTTCTGCTCAAAAGCTCAAAAGTACATCGCTGCAATGCCAAATGGCTACAAGACTGATCTGGTCATGTTCTTCCAGATCTCTAGAAACATGCAAAGAAAACGGCACGCAAAATGGACATCCGGAGCTCCCAGAAATGATCCGACAGCGTCTCCTCCTCAAAAGCTTCTCTGCCTCAAAATGGCTTTGGCTTGGCTTCTCCCCAGCATAATTCTGCTCTGAATGCCCCTCCTATGGCCTCAAACAGGCCTGGGTTATATAGCTTGGAAGTTGGTTACTCATCTCCAACTTCCTCCCAAAATTTAGGCTCCAAAACTACCTAATATCTCCCAAAATGGAGAAAAACAATTAAAAATAGGTTAATTAACACTTAAAAACCAAAAATTAGTTATAAAACCCACTTTATAGTTAAAAATCAGGCATAAGCCCCTGATCCCGTGCGCGCGCCCTCTGAAACTGTCATATGGGGGTTTACACGACCACGAGCTGGGGCTTGGCCCCCAGCCCTCTCCTTTATGCACCATAATATCATGCAATATATTTAATATTGTGGGTTTTATAACATAAGAAATAATTTGGCGCATTGGTAAAGGACCATTTCTTAATTTGTTGGGCTTGGTGGTGGTCGTGGGTTCAAATCCCATGGACCCCAAAACAATTTTTGAAACATGTCACTTCAACTAATGACTGGGTGCCACGTGGCTGCCCATGACTAGGCCACGTGGCATCTCCCCATTTGACGAATTAATGCCACTTGTCAGCTATTGACTGGTCCAGTTGCCTGCCACATGTCTGCCTTGTCAGCGAACCTGCCCAAACACCATCAGCTAGAGAGTGTCACGTCATCTCCTGCACAGTCAGCATGTTGATGTCATCAGCATTGACTTTTTGACCAGTTGACCTTTGACTTTTTACTTGTTTAGGCTTCCAATCAGAACGCGATAACTTTCGCATACGGAGCCCGTTTGACAAAGTAAATATACTGCCGGAATCAGGAAGACGAGATGGACACAATGGCGTTGGTTTTATCGGATTCTAAGAACTTTCATTTTGAGCATTTTTCAAGCCCTGTCAGGCTTCTGGATCCGATTTCGGATCAATATATATATATATATATATATATTCCCTTCTTCAGCCAATATGAAAAATTGCATTGTCCTCATTTAAGGTGAATTTGTTGTGTATCTGAAGCTCCCACAACATGTAGACACTGCTTGCCTTTTTCTGTAGATACATTTCATATGACAACTCTGTCAACTTAGGAAGCACATTTTGTAACAGAGGGTGCCTAACCGTACAATGCATGATTGTGTTGCCCATGGTTTGGATGACAACATTGATGCAATGTCTATATATATATGGACATTTTTCACCGCATCGCAGACAATCAATCATATCATCACTTATCAAAGCGGAGGCAGAAGCAGGAGAGTTGCATTTTGCACATACAAGTTCAAAGGGGGTCGAGTACACATTGGTTGCAACTAAAACACCTTCAACCTGGGAACATGAGCATAGGAATTAATACATTGAACAATATAATACACAACTGCACCCCCCTCCCCTTAAAAAAAATAAAAAAATCAAACAAGGTGTAGAAATTTGTTGAACGTTATTTCTATAAGAAAAGCGAGGATGATTTTGTGGATGTATATGCACAACAGTTGTAGAGATAGCTAGTTTATTCAGATCCTCTACTATATCTGCTCGCAACTCTGTTACAAACATTGCCTGGGTTGTCCGAAAGATCCTTTCCCTAACATCCCTTTTCTTTGTTATATTTTTGAACAGCATAAGTGGAATCTTCCCTTTATGCAATTGATGTTCCATTGATGAAAACAAATTTGAATACGTATCGAACAATTGTAGCTGCAACATGGAACAGTGAAATATTTGTGTAACTTACCCGAGATACATGCACATGCGAAAGTAAAGGACAAAACTAAATATGAAAAGCGGTACCATTGCCTTGTCATTGTCCGACTCTCCATCCTTTATATGAAGAATGTGTTGCGAGCCAAGTTTTCTAGCCAGTGTGACAGTTGTGCCAATCGTTCTGATTGGGTAAATATCAGTGCTATGTGCAAGCTGGTTGATAGTCAAGTCCGGGACGAAACGATATAATGAACAAACAGCGGAAATTTTTTCCACAATGCTTGTTTCATTAAGAGAAATAATTTGATCGCAATCACCACAGTCATACACTGTTTTGGGAAATATATTAAAATTTGTAATGGATATCCCATTACCCGGCAATATATTTTCTGCATGTTTCTGGACAAGTTGTGTAGGAACAATCAGTGTCACTGTCATCATGGCCTCCTTGTCTGTCATGTCAGCATGCATAATGGATCTACTTTTGTTTTCCTTGTCCAAGTAGGTGCTATAGACGAACATTATGTCCCCAATGAACACTTGTCCAGTTCGGCGGCTTTTCAAGCCCTCTATTGATAGTACTTTGGATGTTACAACTCTAGACCTGCTGACAATTTTTGAATAGGAAAACTAAAGTGAATGGTAGTGTGCATATTTTTTATTTTTTTTTGTATTCTTCTTTCACTGGCATAAATCTACAAGTACACACATATCTTTGTGAACTATGGAGCCATAGTTTTGCAACCACACCTCTTAGTCTGCGGAACATGCAACACGTTCAACGTCTCGGTTATACTTGTTGATACTTCTTGTGAGTTGCAAACCATGTATTACAGATGACATCGACATATCCACCATGCCATAGATGAATATATAGCCGAGGATATTTGTTTAGTAAACATAGTAAGAGCAGAGCATATGCATTTTTACCTTTGGCCTTGTTGGTCTATTGATGTTTGGGATGACTGATTGCTCATGCCCATGTCACTAGTCCAAATTTTTCTGATGCAAGCATGTGCAGATGAACATCGGGACTAAACATGCATATACATTGTATACTGTCCATCAGAAGGACTAAAAAACCGTAAAATTGTATGCATATGATTTTTTTAACTAGAGAAATGTTTAACAATAAATAGGGCATCAAGGTGGGGCACCATGGCCAATCTGCATATCGCGGACCCCTGGAAGCCAGGGGAGCAATTTTCAACCTGCCAACCTGGCACCCGCAATCGAGAAAGTGGGTAACTATGGAATAAGGTAGAAGCACGACCACAGATGTGAAACCATCAGTTCGCCAACCGGCGCACCAAGGCATTTTTGGAAAGCACACTAACCAGATGAATTAGAAAACAAAAGGGATAATAGAAAATGGAAAAAGTAGAAATAGGGAGGGCAGAGAGGCCCATTGTTGCTAAGCCATCGTTTTCAAGTCTAATATTATATGCCCCCACCCGGTTTGTATATTTAATTTACCAGCACACCTGGTATACCTTTTAGAAGATTGTACCACAAAACCCTCTGCTGTTGTAGAGAGCAATTCATCTCCATGTCCAAGCAACCTGTTTTTTCCAAGGCAACAACGTCGAATATGCAATGGAAACGAAGGCAAGTTAGTATGCTTCCAGACATCTAAAAGAAAGAGAAACAAGTCTACTTACCCGCCAAAGAGTCCATCGTCCTCTCCAGTGATTTTGTTTGTTTAAATGCAGCAATGCAACGAAAACACAACAAACATGAAGTAGCTTAGTATGTAGGAAGGCATGTATCGAAGATAATTTATAATGAACACAGACATGTAAAAGAAACAGAAACAGGGTTATTTACCCGCGAAGGATTCCATCGTCATCTTCAGCTATTTTGTTTGTTTAAGTGTAGCAATGCAGGGAAAACAGAATGGACATGAAGCAGGTTAGTATGCAGAAAGGCATGTAATGAAGATAAGTTATCATGTAGGAAGGCACACAACATGTACATATAATAAACTAGGTGAACACATATACAGACCATCAATGAAATACAAAACAAAGCAATATGAACTAACAGTACAACCATGCACCTTTCTATATCCTCTTCAACCGATGCAGTGAAGACTCCCTCATTTTCTCCAGCTATTCTATTTGTTTGAATGTAGGAATGCACAAAATACAATGAACATGAATGGCAGTTGGTATGCACTGGAGAACAAGCAATATGTACATACATTAAAACAGACTCAACGAACAGTCTACAAGATAGGCAGAAGCATGAACCTTTGCGCTTCTCCATCCATGGCTATAAACATGTAATTTGTTTTCCTTGCCCAAAATATATTACAAGCCACAAAATATCATGCAATTGCATGGCTATAGCTAAACAATTTCTGGTTTTCCGTGGCAAATTATCCAGACATGCTTCCACCGATGGAAATACATGTTCTTTATCCTCTACACAGATTGTTGTGCCCACGATACAAGTTTTTGGTTTTCCATGGAAAACTACCCAGACATGCTTCCAGACATCCAAATATAATCTTGCAGAATCTTTGTTGTACATATCATATCTCAAGCACAACGCAAATTGTATCGTGCGCACACCAGTCTGTGTAGAGGAGAAAGAACATGTAATGTCATATCGACACATCTGACCATACATGGTTTATAAATGTACCCTGCATATGCTTTATTCTAACAAGAAAACAACAGATATTGCAATTTCACATGTAATCCTCGAACAATTTTGCATGCAACTATTTTCTTTCATGCCAGCACTGAAGCACAAGCAAAATCTCACAGAAGAATAGATATCGACCTCGGAAGACAGGGAAAATAACACAACTACATGTCGACTCATGGGTGCAGGGGCTGAACATCGTAAAGCGCCCCAAAAAACAGTAATAATCCAAAAACAAAAGAAAAAAGAAAAGCTCCAACCACCGCCACTAGACCCCAACCCTGCAAGGCCGAATGAAACAAAAGAAAACAGCAAGAGCCAAACAAGCAAGAAAGCACGAACAGGCCGAACTGCACCCCCAGGGCCCCAAAGTGTAAACCCGAGCCAAATAAACAGAACCAGCAACCCATGAACCAATGAACCAACAAGAACCATCGAGCCAATAAACAACATATGTATCTCCAACGATTACGAAACTGCAGCCCAAGCACAGAAGCAACCGGAAACATACGAGGACCATGCCACTACAAATAAGCAAACATTCTTACTTGCAAACTGCAAACAATGAACAACAAACAAGGAATAGAAAATGAAACTATGGCATCGAAACTTACTCTGAAACGATGAAATGCAGAAGTCTAGGTCAAATCTCGAACGAAACAACAACAAGCAGCAACCGAAAAACCAGCAAATAAGTAGTCACCGAACCAATAAACAATGTATGTAGCTTCAACGATGACGAAATTGCATTGCAAAGGTAGAAGAAGGATGAAACATACAATGGCTATTGAACTAGCGGTGGACAACAACACTATGCAAATTCACTATAACTGTATGGAAAATTTCGAGGAAAAATGTACTCCGAGAAGCGTATTTACATAAACATTTAAGGATGTCAGGTTGTCTAAGGACCTCGCGGTATGCAAACATTTAAGTTGTCAGGCATGTTGGAGGACGTCACGTCATGTAAACATTTAAGTTGTCAGGCCTATTGAGGCATCTCGAAAAAAGTGTCAATACATTTCAACAAAAATACATTCGGCAAGGACGTTATAAACTTTGGAATTCTCAATCACTATAAACCTTGGATATCAAAACATTTCAATATGCTTAGTACATATCAAAACTTAGGGATATTTTCAGCTAGCAGAAAATGTTAATACAAACATTCAAACTAATGCTAGCATTAATCCACCTTCAAGCAATCTACAGGAAAAATATATGATTCAAAAAGACTGTATATGAGAAAAACTTTGGATATGTTGCCATATCAAACATTGGGAATAGCGAAGCCGGCAATAAGACCTCCAATCTCTTATCCAATCAGATCAATACATATATGGTACTTTTTATTATATAAAAATATATGCTTTTAATTCCCTAGCTCCAACAATAGGTATTATGCAAATAATTTTGGTTAAAGGACAAACTAATGTGTAGTCAACGAATTATTGATCGCTATAGTCCCTCTATGCCTAATAATATGTGAGGAAAATAGATGGAGTAATATGTAGGGGGATATTTTTTTTAATTATAGTAGTTTGGAAATACATGGGGTAATGGGATAAGGGTAGTAATTTTTTAATTTAGTATAGGGAAACAAGTGGAAGGAAGGTAACAAGTATGGTAATTTTTTAATTAAATGGTTTGGAAATATATAGGGTAATCTAAAATATGAAGGTAATTATTTACATTAGTGGCTTAGGAATACGTGAGGTGAGGTGAGGGATAATTGTGGGTAATTTTTTAATTATTTACATTAGTAGCTTAGGAATACGTGAGGTGAAGTGAAGTGAGGGGAGGGGTGAGTGTGGGTAATTTTTTTAATTTAGTGGTTATTTTTTTTTTTTTTTGAATTTTCTAAGTTTTGATTTAAATTATATTTTTTTTTTGGGTAATTTTTTAATATAAGTTAAGTGTTGAGTTAGGATGTTGTATTATATGATGTTAAATTATTAGTAAAAATGATTTTGGTGTTTTGTTTAGATAGTTGGGAAGAGAAGTTTATAGCTAAGTTCAAATGTTTTTTTTTTTTTTTTTTAAGGGTTGTATCATAATTTTGAGAAAATATATAAAGTCTTCAAAAGTTAACTTGAAAATGTAAAATAATTTTTGTGTGTATTGAATTTAATTTATAGATGGTTTTATATGACCACCTAAATAAAATAATGATAAAATGACACTTTCATAATAAAGAATATTGATATATTGGTATATAACTTTGAATGAATAAAATGTGGAAAACATTGTAAAATTACTTAAGCAAATATATTGGAGAAAAACTCTCAACACAAAAGAGTAATGAAGTTAAAGAGCCATCAAATTCATTTAGTCAGTAGAAGAAGACTCGTTTGACTCCTATTAAACATGAAACATGAATGTAATAATTTTCATCAAGTGCTAAGCAATTCATAAAAAAAATTCATTCTATTCTATATAAATGAATGGATTTCTCATTTATGACTCTAAATTGCTTTTTTATATGTATTTATTTTTTTATCCCACACATTTTAACGTGTTTTTCAAAGCAACCGTTTTTTAATGCATGAAATTTTTGTTTATATTAATCATTTGTAAAATACCGATGTGTGTAGACATGTCATTTTTATGTTTTAAAAATTGTTTATATGTCAATCGTTTTTTAATGCATGAAATTTTTGTTTATATTAATCATTTGTAAAATACCGATGTGTGTAGACATGTCATTTTTATGTTTTAAAAATTGTCTATATGTTTGCAACAATGTTACAAAACTTAGTGTCTTAGAAGAGCGATCTCTCCAAAAACAACTAAGATATCTCTCTTTCTCTTCTTGTCTTCTCATAGGGTTTCCTCATGAACCTTGGTGTCTTACTTCCTATAAGACTTCTCTAAGACAATACAAATATAGAATAGAATATAATGAATGATCATGATTTGACAAAGCTTTCTCCTATGTTTATATATATAATAGGTGAGGGAGGCCAACATAAAACAAGGGCACATGTCCATACAAGTAACCAATAAGACAACCTAATATGGAGCACTCTACATTACAAAGAAGTAAATGTATCATACTAGGGTTTATCCAACCTCTAAGATGAAACATCCTCCAAGCATGAATCTCCTAGGGATCAATGCCCCTCCTCTAGGATGCTACGATGTCCAACAAGTTGTTATTCCAATACACTTCTTCCATGGTTGTATCCAAGTGTCCTCATACAAGGTGTTCCTCCTCCAACTGTGTGCCACATGTCGTGTCATGTGCCCAATGATCCTCTCATGTGTGCTAATGTGGTAACTAAGCCCCAACACTCCTTCTCAACAATTGTGTTTAGGTTTACAACCAACCTCCATGAAGTATGCTCTTCAAACCAAGCGTCCTCGAGTTGAGTGCCCAACCGCTAAGATGTGTATCACATGGTCCCAAGATACTAGGTATAAGTTCCCTCCTCCAAGTGCCTAGAGCTCCTGCTCCTAAGTAGGTACCTCCCATAATCAAGCAAATTACTCTTTCATTGTCTACACACAATGGGTTAGTCATCTTGTCAGTTATGGTAACAACCGCCTAGGTAAGGGCATTATGTTAGTACTCTAACCAAGGTCAAGCATCCACCCAAACTGAGCCATCCATATGCCAATGAAGTAGCACCAAGGGACTAACATTGAGTGAAAATACTTTTGGAATAACCCCAAAAGATAACACTCAATCTTTATGAGAAAAGTGTTTTCTATAGCACCAATAAACTCCCTCTAAATCTGCAACCTATTACTTCGGTCCTCCACAAAGATAAAAGAATTCTCCTCCATCATGATAGAAACCATACCTACACTACAAGTGTCATATTGATCCAAAATGGATCCAGGAAGGCCTAAAAATCAAAGTTCTCAGAATTGGACGAAACTAGTGCCATTGCGTCCATCTCGTCGTGTTGATTCCGTCCATATAATTTTTTCCTCAAACGGACAGAGTATGAGAAAGTTATCGCATTCTGACCGAATTCCCAAACAGGAAAAACCTCAACGTTGAAGTTAGCAATACGACAGGTGACATCACGATGATGTCATCATGATGGCATGGCATCACCAGGAGGTGACACGTGTCACTCGAATTTGACATTTTCTGGCTGAGTTGGCACCTGTACGGATTTAACATGTCGCATTGTATGGATGACACGTGGAAGTTCGTACATGATGTGGCCCAATGGCAAGCTGACATGTGGCAGTACGAATGACAGTTGGGTTGTATGGATGTTGACATGGTAGATTGACTGTGTAGTACAGATGTGATGTGGCAAGACACGTGGTCGTACGACAAGTGAATGGGTTGTACGGAAGATGGTGTGGCAGCTGACCGGGTTGTATGACGATGACGTGGCACGCTGACTGTGTTGGTACGGACCAATCATAGGGTGACATGTGGCCCAATCAGACGGCACCACGTGGCACCCCGGATGTTTCCAAGGACGGATAGGTCAAAAACTTGTTATGGTTTCTGTGGGATTCAAACCTCTGAACTCCGTGGGCACAATGGACTAACTAACCAGGCTAATCGGATGGTCTAGTAATGGGTCTTGTTAACCAAATAGCCACATTTGATTTTGAGTTTGGTTTGGCGCATGTTGGGGGATAGGTCTCGGTCAGCAGGGGGCTAGCCCGCGACCGGGGGCTGTAGACCAGGGGCTAAGCCAACAGTTGGAGGGTGCGTGGAGGCTAAGGATTGAGAGCACTTGGCCACATGGCTTTGCATGTGACCAGAGCTAGCGCAAACCAAGGGCTAAGGACCAAGGGTGCACCCATCCCGTGGGAACATGGACCTGTCCCATGTGACCTGGAACCCGGAGACAGGGGCTAGCATGCGCATGTTGCCAATTTGTGGGTTTTTAACCTTATATTATAATTTTTAATGTTGATTTTGGGAGATTTTGGTCATTTTTGGGAGATCTAGGGCCCTTTTTTAGGCCAGATCTTGGAAGGAAGTTGGGAGGATCTTACCAACTTCAAATCTATATAAACCATAGGTTCTTGACGGCCTTAAACAGGTTCAGAAGAGAATAAATGCTATATAATTGTGAAGCCAAAGTCATTTTTATGCAGGGAAGCCATTGAAGAGAGGAACTTTGTGGGCCAATTTTGGGAGCTTCGCTCTATCGTTTTCAGTGTTGTCAGTTGTGTTGGGTTCTTAAGGTCGAGCAGAACACAGCCAAACCATCTTGTAATCCAAATGACACTTTTATGATGTACTTTGAAGCATTGAAAAGAAATAAGAAATCCTCACCCATTGAGACAAAGGCTCGGAGACGTAGGCAATCTAGCCGAACTCTGTTAACAACTTTGTTGTTATGGTTTGTTGATTCTTTGTGCTTACTTTCAGATCTACATTTCTTATTATGGTTTTTATGTTATATCATTAATTTCTTCCTCTTTCTTCAATTCCTAAATGGTTAATGAACTCATGCTGTTAAACTTAACCATAGTCTTAAAAGATCTTTTCGGATCAAGTGGTATCTGAGCAGGTTGACGGTTGGTTTTTGAGTTTGCATGATTACCTGGGAAAAGTTGAATTGTGGTGAAGGCAAGCTTGTCGAAGAGAATCCTGAGATTGGATCGAGAAAGAGGACTTCTCAAAGTGAGAAGATGGCATCAGAAGAGGGACTTTCTCATAACGAGATAGAGTTTTAAAAGAGCTTCTTTGCCATGTCGGAGATGGTAAAGGTTTTATATGATGATTACTTGGAGTGGAAGAGACCGATTCTAGGTGAATCTTCAAAATCCAAAAGTGAAGAAGGAGAGGATCCTCCTAAACCTCCTCCTTCACCTCCTTCTTCTCCATCAACTTCTTCTTCTTCAAGTACAAGTTCCAAATCCACCGCAAGAAAACATTCCCATAAACATAAACATGATATTCCTTTACTTAAGCTTGATGTGAAGTTTGAATTACCCATGTATGATGGTGAAGTCAATGCAGAGAGGCTTGATAACTGGGTCAGACAGATGGAATTTTATTGCAGTGTGCAACAAATCAAGGATGAGGCTACTCAAATCAAATTGGCATCGCTTCGACTTGCAATCACAACACTCATTTGGTGGCAAAGCAAGTTGCAAAATGGCACGCGACATGTGGGTAATGTATTTCCATCATGGCAAGGTTTTGTTTATGCACTTAAAAAGAAATTTTATCCTTTGGGTTATAAAGAGAAGGCTTCGATTGAATGGCAAGGTCTTAAACTAAGAAAGGGATAAACAATGCAAGAATACACAGATGAATTTCGTAAGATGGCATTAATGTTAGACATTCCATTACATACCCAAGAAACTCTTATGGAGTATATAGGAGGTTTACCTGCACACATTCATAACACTGTATTTATGTTTGGACCTACTAATCTTGATGGGGTTTCTGTTCAAGAAACATACATTAAAGTAGGGAAAATAGGAGTTGGTGCATCAGGGGAATCGTCTTCCAGAAAAGAGGACAAAAGAAAAGGGAATGGAAAGAAAGCAAATTCAGTGACAAGAAGGGAAGAGAAGCTCTCTTGCAAGCATTGCAAGAAAGAAGGGCATGATGATGACCATTGTTGGAAATTGCATCCTGAGAAGAGACCGAAGTGGTTCAAAGAAAGGAAAGGGAGGCAAACAGTTGCAATAGCAGCACGACCAATAGACTTGGGATCAGATTCAGGTGATGAGTTGAAAATCACAGCAGTTGGTTTGACAGGTAAAATTGGTGATGGATATGGTTCTAGAAGTAAATTGTTTCACATAAGAGTCATAATGAAGCATACTAAGGTCGACACATTGATAGATAGTGGATGTCAATCTAACTTGATTTCAAAGGAAGTGGTTAAACAATTGGGATTAAACACTAAGATGCATCATAAACCTTACTCGCTTAAATGGATAAGCAACAATCATAAATTGCACATAACAAAGCAATGCACTTTAAAGTTTGTAATTTCATCAAAATTTGTGGATGAGGTAACTTGTGATGTGGTGCCACGCAATGAATGTGGAATGGTCTTAGGAAGTCCTTATTTGTATGATCGCAAAGCAATCTTCTACAGGGAAAAAAATCAATATCACTTAATCAAAGAAAGCAATGAATATGTTGTACATGCTCATCACTTAAAATCAAATCAATCTCTTCAAACAATGGAACAATTAAGGAAGGCAGCTTATTCAAGAAACACACCTATAATTGTGCCAAATCAAGCAGTTGATCTTAAGGATGAACATGAAATGATTGTAGAATGGAAGTTCAATCATACTTTGCTTCAAGATAAGTGTTAGGCTCCAACCTACTGATGTAAATTAGAGTGCAATTGATTATCAATCCGGTGTTTGTAAGACTTAGAGGCACATCCAAAATATATGGATTTAGAGATAACTTTTGTTCTTTCGATGGAAATAAATCGAAGCTAATCTAAGTGTTGAGTATGAAAGGAAATTCTAAGCTTCTTTACAGAAGGTGTATTCATAGATCTCTTACCATTAATCAACACATAGAGTAGAAAAACATTCAACTAGTTTTAAGTATTCAAAACAGTAAGCATTCAAACTAAACTAGAAGCTTATAAATGTCTGAAAAGACTAAAATCTTTTACAAGAGATACATTCTTTTCTTTCCCACATTCATCAGCCAGATAACTTGATCAAATAAAATGCAACAGTTTTATCTACAGCATAATGTAAACTGAACTAAAGCTCATACCAAAATTTGCTTGAAAATAATAAAAAGGAGAAGTGTACTAGCTTGGCAAACGGGGCCCTCCAGTGCTTCACTTGTACACCTAAGTCATCTCAGCTAAAAAGGAACTTCTAGCAGCATTCACATAATCATCTCATAGACATCATCAAGAACAAAACACAAAACTGATCTCAAGACTGCAAATTCAAAGTTTTCTTTATTAACATAAGGGTTGTCATACTAGTCCATGTCTTGGAGTATTTATACAAGAGTTTTGAAACTGAAAATGATAAGAAACCTCCCAAATATAATGATTAGATCCATAAAATATGCTAGGAAGGTCAAATACCCCCTTCAGATCCATAAAATATGAACAAATCCCAAGAAAATCTAAAATTGTCCATGATTTTATGCTAAAACAGGGTATTTTCTGTTGAAGTGGCCCTGTTTGACCAGAGTTGATCAGACACTTGGAAAGATCAGATCTCGGAGTTGATAGGAATTCATCCATCCTTGTACGTCAAGGATCATGACCCATGTATTAGATTTTGCCCAGCTATCCTGCAAGTACACAAACCTACGAGCAATTACGGGATTTAGTCAAATCCTGTAATTTCTGATAAATTTTTAATTTTAATGCCAAAAATTTGAAAATTCAATTCTTAAGCTAAGGAATGATAAATGTACCTTGCATAATCTATTTTATAAAAAATATGGAATAATATGAAGGAAAAATGGATGGTTTTGGAGGAAAAAGTATAGTTTATGGAGTAGAAGGAAGCATAAAAATGTACTCAACATCTCCCCCAAGAGGAAGACTTTGCATGTCCTCGTGCACAAAAACAAAAGGTTCATGAACCTCTGTCAGTAATATTCTTCCACCTCTGTTGCGTGCAACAATGTCTCCACATTAACCTGAGCTGTATGAAGAACTTTCAGTCTTTGATATTTTTCTTTGTATGCCTTCTTCTGCTGAAACCATTTGTAGGCCTATTTGGAAAT
The DNA here is from genome assembly GCA_010110895.2 of Picea sitchensis. NCBI lineage: Eukaryota > Viridiplantae > Streptophyta > Pinopsida > Pinales > Pinaceae > Picea > Picea sitchensis. The sequence continues at coordinate 204,970 of SNQJ01S0002485.1, forward strand.
TAGTTTGTTTTGCTTTTGAAGCTTCTTATTATTTTTCTTCAAGGTTTCATTCTCTTCCTGTGTTCTATGGCTTTGATTCCTTAAAATTTCGTTCTCTGTTTTTAAGTACCTTTCCAGGACTTCAATTTCCTTGATATTTTTCTTCATTTTCTTTATTTTCTTGCTTTTCTTATCAAGTTCTGATGTGGACCCATCAGCCATTTCTTCTACTTTTTCTACTGTCTGTGGAGGTTGAGTTTCATCTTTCATATCTTCAATTAATTGTTTCACATATTTTCTCATTTTCTCATATGTGGAAGTTTTTTTTCCTTCAAAATCATCATTTTCCAATGATTGTGTTTTCCCTGTCTTTCTTTGTTTCTCCATAGTCTGAAGGTGTGCATACTGTGCTTGTTGTGCTTCATCAATTTGGTTTTGTTGGCGTTTCCTTGATTTTTTTTCATATGTGGTGAAAATCTTATCTTTTTCTTGGAATTCTTTCTTCATTTTCACCATGCTTCTTGTTCTTCTCCTCCCCATAGGCTGTTTTGAGCTTGTTGCCTTGGGGTTTTGTATTTCTTCCTCATCATCTGTCACAACCAAGATTTGTTCCTCTTTTACTTCCTCTTCCACTGTTTCAAAACCATTCCCACTAATAAACTGTTGTCAAGTCAAGTTATGTTTCTGTAGCTCATGTATGATGATCATTTTAATGAAGTCACAATGGTATAGACTATTTTATGTATTCCTCCCTTGTTTTTGAACAGCCTTAACCATCTTAGAAAGGCTTTGCGGCAGAAAGTAGGGCATGTTAATTTCACGGTCACTTTTTAAATTTTGTAGCAGCTTGATGTGATATAAGTAGATAATACTAAATCTTCCTTCATAAGTTATAAACTTTTGGATGAGATAGGCTAATTCATCCCAAGGATGAATCAACCAACTCCTAGGAATTCCCTTTTTCCAATTGACTGTTGCGACCCTAGATCTGGAAACAAAAGATGCCCATGATTTGTCTTTAAAGTGTTTAGTTTTGAGGTATCTTTCTCCAATTTGAGGTAATCCAGTGATCTGTGCAATTACATCTTCAGAAATTCTAATGGTGATGTTACCAACAGTGGCCCTGTCACCATTAAATGAACAGGCAAACTCTAAAGCAACCTTCTCACAATATCCATCAAACTTCTCAAAGAAAGATATCCATTGATTTTTCTCAATAATTTGTATACAGTCCTTATGAATTTCTGATGGATCAAACTTCTTTGGTTCATACCTAGACACCATTCTTTCAATTTTTAAGAGAAAGACCCTAAAAAATATTTCACTGCTTCTACAAAAAGGAGGTCTATCCTTGTCCAAAAAAATTCAACCCTGTATATTATTCAATCAATTGTTTTGACTTCTTCTTCAAACTTGCAGACTCTGTTTTAATTCAATTCTGTGAATGTTCTTTCAACAAGAATTTTTTGTTCAAATGAAACAAAGAAAATCTCATTTTTTTTTTTTTTAATTTATAAACTTCTCTTTGTTTTCAATCATAAAGTTTTTTATGAAAGGGCATACCTGGCAATTCAATCCGCAATTAAAAAAAACTCTATGCCTTCTTGTTGAAACCCAGAGCTGTTTTTCTTCTTACAATCAACCTCTGCTAGAAATGAATTGTTTCTATTCTCAAAATGTTCCTCAGGAAGTCGAATTTGGCACTTAGCTTAACAATTGTTAACATTGAATTCGAACTTACCTTTCCCTGGCCGACTCCTTCTTGAACACGTTCTCTTTGCCTTTACTCTCCACACATTCCCTTTCAACTGCCATGTTTTCTTCTACAGGGCGAGAATGATGTATGTTGACAATAGAATTTCCGGGCTGGGTAAGCAAAGGAAGGAACAAAATTAGGGGGATTCTATATTTCGTATGGCGTTGGAGTGTTTGAAACAGAGCTACGTTGGTTTCAATGCATGCGTTTGGAGCAGAGATGGGGATGAAGGATGTGAAGGGAGCGCTGGAGGAGAATGAAAATGAGAGTGCAGGGGTAAAATTATTTCTTATGGAGGTAAAAAACGTGGGTACTATGATGTACAAGTGTACCACCTTTGTATAGGTCGATCATTGTTGAGGATGCCATTTTTCTTCATTTATACCTTTGTACTTCCCCTCTTCCTTGTAATCATCATAGGAAACGATTTTGAAAATGTGTTTATCCAACTTATGACTCCTTGATTCATTTCCTTTGAGTAACCATCCACTTTATCATGCTTAAGGCATTCTCCTTATGACCCCTTCCTCAATATGTATGCAAACAACAATTTATGTTTCCATATGTGTATGCGACTTATGTCTTCATAAAACAGAGCATTTAACATTTCCAAAACAGTATATCTGTCTAATCAAGTTGATAATCATGTTTTGAAAGTGTATGTAAGGATTTTGGAAACCATAAAATATTTACAAGAATATCTTTCATGCTCGTGTTGTTTGATAGTGAAACCCTAAGTTCTTCTTATAGCTCCCCTGGAGACCAAACTGGTTGCCTTGAGTAACAAAAATTATGTTGTGAGGGTATATGAAATGAAGTGATGAAAAGATGATGTAGGGGAAGGGAAAGATAGGATTTTTATCATTGCTTTAGCTTATGAAGAATTTTCCAAATTTTTATTAGTTTATGAAGAATTTTCCAAATTTTTAAAGCATTAAAAAGAAAATGTATACTAACTTGTTTGCTCAATGTGTTTTCGTGATTGAAGCTGGCTGGAATGTTGTTGCAAGTCCTCAAATTTGATAAATTTCTTCTTGTATTTCTTTTGCTTAGTATCTTCCTCATGTCCCTCTGATAGATGAAGTTGATATTCTTTGTGTTTTCTCAGGTCCCTCTGCTGGATGCATTGCTTCAGATCCCTTTGTTGGATGCATTTCTCTTTCAAATGAATGTTGCCATCTGTAGAAGGCTTGAAAGGTCTTCAAAGAGTCTTCATAAATTTATACCTTATCCCCCTTAGCCTTATTTATTGACTTGTCCTCAAGTCTTTGACATAAAAACTTTTTAAAAATTGTTATGTACAAATGCATGTTGTAAATAAAAATAGAAGGTAATAAAAAAAATGTTTTTGGAGAATTTTGATTGGCCAATTTGACTTGGTTTTCCAATGAAAATTCGAGTTTATATTGTGCCAGTTGCCTGGGTTTTCGCAACTAAACTCCCTTATATATATATATATATAATATTTTGGTTTTTGGTTTTTTTTATGAGGAATGTGAAGGAGACACATGATTGTGTTTGTCCAACACTTCCATCTCATGCTGTTGAGATATCTTCTGCAGAAAGTCTTCCTTGTTGACAGGCTTATTGTAGAGCTTTAGTATATGTCCATTGACTGTGAATGAGCTTGCCTCATCATCTATTGTTTTTATTTTGACTGAGCCATTTTCATATACCTCTGCAATCTCATATGGACCAAGCCAATGAGTTGTAAATTTAACTTTGAAAATTTTGAATTTTGAATCAAATAACAAAGCCCAGTGTCCCACTTTGAATTGTTTCTTCTTGATGAACTTGTCATGCCAATGATCCCTTTGTTGTTGTATCAGAATGTTGTGTTCAATTGTTGGATGTCTCATCTCATCCAACTGATTCAATTGCATGATCCTCTCTTTTTTTGCCTCAGAAAGATCTATTCCTAAATCAACTGCTAGTTTAAAAGTATGAAGTTGGAATTCTATAGGTAACAAAACTTGCTTACCATAGGCTAGCTGATAAGGAGTGAACCCAATACTATTTTTCCAGGTGATTATGTATGACCATAATGCTTCATGAAGCTTATCTAACCAATCTTTCCTATGTATTTGGACTGTCTTGGTCATGATTGCTTCCAAAGAAAATCCCAAGAAAATCTAAAATTGTCCATGATTTTATGCTAAAACAGGGTGTTTTCTGTTGAAGTGGCCTTGTTTGACCAGCATTGATCGGACACTTGGAAAGCTCAGATCTTGAAGCTGATAGTATTCATCCATCCTTGTACATCAAGGATCATGATCCATGTCTTAGATTTCACCCAGTTGTCCTGCAAGTACACGAACCTAGGAGCAATTACGGGATTTAGTCAAATCCTGTAATTTTTGATAAATTTTTAATTTTAATGCCAAAAATTCGAAAATTCAATTCTTAAGCTAAGGAATGATAAATGTACCTTGCATAAGCTATTTTATGGAAAATATGGAATAATATGAAGGCAAAATGGATGGTTTTGGAGGCAAAAGTACAGTTTATGGAGTGGAAGGAAGCATAAAAATGTACTCGACAATAAGCTAATGTCATGCAAGTACTACAAACATATTAGCTTGTTTGTGATCATATTTCTGATGTTATCATTGCTAATGTTTTCAATATGGATGGTAGTGGCTTTAGTAAAATGTGACAGAGTACAAGTGGCTAACAATATGTTGTCAGTTGTCATGGTTGTTTTGCAATTGATCTTGATGAGACAAGTGCACAAGACAGAGTTTAAAGATAGAAAACAAGTGGGGTGGCCTATCTCGCACTTGGTGACTAGTTAGTACCCTTTTGGAGGAACAAAAGGTCTTAGTGGGGAGGTGTGATCCAAAATGGATCTAAGAAGGCCTAAAAAACAAAGTTATTGGAATCGAACTAAACCAACGCCATTGCGTCCGTCTCCTTGCGTCGATTCTGACCATATAATTTTTTCTTCAAACAAACACCGTATGCAAAAGTTATTGCGTTCTGACCGAATTCCCAAACATGCAAAAAGTCAACTAGTCAAAGTCAACGTCGACATCAGCAATATGAAAGGTGATGTCAGCATGATGTCATGATAATGTCACCTGTCATATTGTTGATGTCGGCATTGACGTCATCCTGTTGACGTGGCATCACCAAGAGGTGACACGTTTCACTCGAATTCGGCATTTTCGGGCGGATCAGTTGGCACCTGTACGGATTTGACACGTGGCATTGTACGGATGACATGTGGCAGTCCGTACATGATGTGGCCCAATGGTAAGCTGACAAGTGGCAGTACGAATGACAGATGGGCTATATGGATGCTGACATGGCAGGGTGATTGTGCAGTACGGATGTGACATGGCATGACACATGGTCGTACGACAAGTGACGTGGCAGGTGACTAGGTGGTACGAAAGATGACATGGAAGCTGACTAGGTTGTATGGCGATGATGTGGCATGCTGACTATACTTTGACTATGCTGGTATGGACCAATCACAAGGTGACACGTGGCCCAATCAAAGGTTGCCACGTGGCAGCCCAGATTTTTCCAAGGATGGCTAGGTCAAAAAATTGTTATGGTTTCCGGGGGATTCGAACCTCCGACCTTCATGGGCGTAACAGACTAACTACCCAGGCTAACCGGATGGTCTAGTAATGGGTCTTGTTAACCAAACGACCGCATTTGATTTTGAGTTTGGTTTGGCGCGTGTTGGGGGATAGGTCCCGGTCGGTGGGGGGCTAGCCTGTGACCAGGGGCCAAGCCAACAGACGAAAGGTGCATGGAGGCTAAGGATTAAGACCACATGGCCACATGGTTTTGCATGCGACCAGAGCTAGCGCAGACCAAGGGCTAAGGACCAGGGGCGTGCCCAGCCCATGGGAACATGGACCTGTCCCTTGTGACCTGGAGCCTGGAGACAGGGGGCTAGCGTGTGCATGTTTCCAATTTGTGGGTTTTTAACCTTATATTATAATTTTTAATGTTGATTTAGCCTGATTTTGGGAGATTTTGGTCATTTTTGGGAGATCTCAGTCCCTTTTTGAGGCCAGATCTTGAGAGGAAGTTGGGAGGATGTTACCAACTTCAAATCTATATAAACCAGAGGTTATTGGTAGCCTTAGACATGTTCAAAAGATGATAAATGCTATAGAATTATGAAGCCAAAGTCATTTTTATGCAGGGAAGCCATTGAGGAGAGGAACTTTTCGAGCCAATTCCGGGAGCTTCGCTTAACCATTTTCAGTGTTGTCAGTTGTGTTGGGTTCTTGAGGTCTAGAATAACACAACTAGACTAACTTTTAATCCAAATGACACTTTTCATATGTATGTTTGAAGCATTGAAGAGAAATAAGAAAGCCTCGCCCATTGAGGCAAAGGCCCCGAGACGTAGGCAATCTTCCCGAACTTTGTTAACAACTTTGATGTTATGGTTTGTTGATTCTTTGTGCTTACTTTCAGATATGCATTTCTTATTATGGTTGTCATGTTATATCATTAATTTCTTCATCTTTCTTCAATTCCTAAATGGTTAATGAACTCATGCTTTAAAACTTAACCATAGTCTTAAAAGATCTTTTCGGATCACATACCCACAAGTATAGGTTTGTATACCTCAACATATAAGAAATAACTACTCACAAAGGTGTGTCTCTCTCCAAGCAATCAACTAATCAATCTGCAACTGAGACTCTAGATGGTGAACATACAAGGAGAATACAACAAGGAAATTCAATTTACACCACCAATATACTCCCTCTTCCCCTTTGCTATGGCTCTAAAAGAACACCAACCATCTATGAAACTCAAGGAACATAACCCTGATCATTGTTTCTTGTCAAACTCTGAAATTAGTCTAGAACAAGGAAGACATCAACAATAACCTATCAAAACTCCAAAATCGCTAAAGTCGTCATCACATGCCAAAATATTTTGTCACCACATCAATCGTTGATTAAGACATTCTATAAAGATATTCACAACTCTAACAAGACTTAGACAAGTGGATTAGATATATTAAAAACACAAGATAAAATCTACATACAACTCAACTCATTAATCCTGAAGTATCAAGCTTGTGGTAAAAGGAACAACAACCCATAAAAGGTTATCATCATTGTGAGCATGAGAATCCCTCTCATGCACCTCAAAAGATCCAACAATTGAAGCAACAAACTTGTTAGACGGGCAGTTTGAATAACTAAGTCTTGAAGAGTGCGCACAAAAGCAGAAAAGGGAGCAGTTTGTGGGGTCAAAATAGAAGCCAGAGCATGCGCAAAAGAAGGGAGGAAAGATACAATTCAGCACTAAAGCAGGAAAAGCAGCATGCAGGCGCAAAGGAATGAAAAGGAGCATGCTGGCAAAAAAGAAGGAAAACAACTAGGACATATTATGGTTTTGGGATAAACAATTAGGGTTTTGAGCCCTAACTCTATGTATAAATATGTAATGGGTTGGGGAAGAATAGAATGCGGAGAGGCTGTTGATGTTAAACTTAGATTTGTTATTAAATTATTTTAAATTTACTAGACAATAATAGCATAAGTAGGATCACTGAGAGAAACACAATCACAAGGTACACAACATTTTATCCTGGGAAACCCTCATCGGGGAGAAAACCCAGCAAAAACTTCCTTAATATAGATTTTCAATACAATGCCAAGAGAAAGACCAAAACACTAAATATGATCTGCCACTAAAGCATGTGCCTCTCTCTTCTCGTTCTTCTAACTTCAACTTCCTTCAAACTTGGCACTAGATGAGTGACTTGAGTGAATGAGGCGCCTTCCACTCTTATTTATACTGGCTGGGAGGCGCTAGGGTCATGTCTCTTCATCAAGCAGGACCAACTTCTCTATTTAGTTGTTAGAACCACTTTAATTAGCCCTAAGGGCCGACTTCTCAATTTCCACCATATAAACATGGTTTGACCAATCAACAAAAGGGGATTTGGTCTTATACAAAGCCCGACATGATCAATCCACAAAATGGGATTTCATCTATAGGAAAATAACTCAATTATAATTAGAATATACTTCGTAGTTACAATATTTCAACAACTGAGAGGTTGTTGAAAGAGGGAGATTAGGCTGCTGAGAATAAGAGATTAGGTTGTGTATGAGTGAGAATCCTTACTGGAGGTTCTAGAGAGGTTTTGCAGAGAGAGAGAAACATGCACTACAGAGCGGTTGGGTAGGTCTAGATAGTGTGATATGTTATATATATTGTAAGCGTAGTGCACAGACCTGAGATGGTGATTTCATGAAGACTAATATAAAAGCCACTCGTTGTAGACATAGCCCAAGGATTGCGTGAACCACGTTAAACCATGTGTCTGAATGTGTCTTTTGATGTGGTTGTTCATGGATAATATATTTATGCATGATTAGTATAGATCTGTTTATTATATGATTGATGTGCAATAATAATGAATGTTACAGTGGGTTATTTATGTTGCAATCTATGTTATAAGGGTTATGCACAATAGAGTTTGTTAACTAATTAAAGGATATGAATAAAGATATTGCACACAGGGTAGATAAATAGTAACGGATATGATGATAGCCTCACATCCCCTCATCCTTGCAGAAACTTGGTTCCTGCAGCCCTAGTAGATACCTCGGGTGTGACTTCACTTACATGTAGGTGATGTCGTAAGGGCCAGTATCTAAAGGGTTTTGTTGGTTGAATAAACTGAACCTAGGGTCTTATAACCGCACACCAATAAATGGTTATGTTGTCAGGACCCAGAATCTGTAATTGAGGGAATGTTTTGGAGGCCGACTAAGAAAGAGATTGTCGAATGGATGGAAAGGAAGGAGCGAGAATTTTCTTGAAGAGAGAATAGAAACCCTCAGATGAGCGATGGAAAATGGTTGCAAAGGTATGTGTTCACAGAGTTGCATGATATTTTCTTTGGTGAATTTATGATTATTTTGACTGAATGGTTAGAAATATTAGTGGAAAATATTGGAAGATACTGTAATACAACATCGAGGTATTGGACTCCTAAGTTGGTAAGACAATTGAATTCTGTAAGTAATACTACTTCACACACAGTCCATTTCTGGTTGAATAACATACTGGGGGGTTATATTACGAAATTTGCAGTAGATTGTACCTAGTCATATAATGTTACAGAGAGGGATTTCTTTAAGGGTCCGCGTGAAAGGTTTATGAAAGCATTGGGTACTTGGATAAAGATGTTGTTGTGTGAAAAGTGTGTGATGACAATGGAATCTGACTGCTAAGGGGCTTCGCGCACATAGGGGAAATTGGGTTGACCAGGGGATGGTCTGAAGATAGGAAAGAATGAAGAAATAAATGAAGAAGGAAGGGAGGGATTGAGGATGCAAAGAAATGAGGAAGGTATACCAGAAGAAGAAGACGATTTTGGGGTACTATGTAGTGGAAGAAGGTACAAAAGGTTGAATATTAGGGCCGAAGAAGGAGATGCACGCAATGAGTATGAGAGGAGAGTACCCTACGCAATAGTCCATATTGTAGAAATATCGCACACAGAAGGAGAAGAAGAGGATTCTCAGTTCAATCCTATAATAAAAGAGTTGTTAAGTCCTATTCAGGATAGATCATGTGTCGATTCCACGACCCTGTGTGCGTCACCTAGATCTGAGATAACATTTGAGGATTTGTCAAAATAACTTATAGTTAGCAGAGGAAGTTGGAATAGTGGTTGCCAGAGCAGTGGAAGCAGTACGTCAAGTCAGAGTTGGCCACCATCACCAGGTGGAGGTACTTTGAAAAACACCATGGAAAGGTTAGACAATACATTGAGAATGCCTAAGTTCCAGGGAGTTGGGTCGGAGGACCCAGAAAAAAAATATATTTGTATGTGAGATAATTTGGGCTATGAAGAATGTCCAGGATGAGGCCACAAAGATTGCACAGTTGGAAACAACATTTAGAGGCCACACATTAGTATGGTACATGAAACTGTAGAGTACCACACCAACATGTCAAGCAAGGACACTGGCATAAATTCGACAAGCATTATTGAAAGAGTTTAAGAAGTCAAAGTCTGAGTCATGGTACATCATAGAATTGAAGGAAATCAAACAAGTACAGACTTAGTCAGTATGGGACTATGATAAAACATTTAAGGATGTGATGGGTAGATTGACATTTCAAATTCTTGATCAACAACATGGAGAATGGTTTATTGTAGGACTATTACCACACATTCATTGGTCGTTGATACAACAGAAGGTTGCATCTAATCCGGAAAGATTTTTTAACGACAATGGTTGAGTTAATTTGCATGAGATATTTTACCATTTAGGAAATTATCAAAAGAGAAAGAATTAAAGAGGAAACATGGCAGCCATATAAACATATACAAATCTAGAAATAAGCATAAAACAACAACAAACCATAACAAGAGAAGTTGATAATGGAGTTCGACAATCTCGCCTACATCTTTGGGCCTTTGTCTCAGTGGGTGAGGCTTTCTTATTTATGTTAGAGGATTTAAAATTACATCATAACAATGCCAAAAGGACTACAAACTGATATGGTCGTGTTCTACTAGATCTCAAGAACCCAACAAAACCGACGACACCGAAATCGAATGAACAAAGCTCCCAGAAATGGCCCGCAAAGGTGCTCTCCTCAATAGCTTCCCTGTAGAAAAATGGCTTTTCCTCAACAATTCGTCATCATTTTCCTGATCTAAACCTCTCCCCATGGCTTCAAGAACCTCTGGTTTATATAGGCCTAAAGTTTTTAACAAACTCCCAACTTCCCCCCAAGATATGGCCTCAAAAAGGGTCCAAGATACTCCAAAAATGGATTAAATCTCCCAAATCTGGCTAATAATCCATTAAAAAACTCTATTATAAAGTCAAAACCCCACTTTTAGGCTAATAAAGGGTGCAACCCCTTATCTTCAACTCCTGGTCACCTGCGTGCACCCATGTTTCCCTGGTCTAGCGCTTAATTGTTGCCCCCCTGGATTCTCAGCCCTAGTCATATGTGCTTGGTCATGTGGTCGCACCCCTATGCCTCCACATGCCATAACTGTCATAGCCCCTAGTTTTGAACCTCTAGTCATGCGCCCTGGTCAGTGGGCTAGCCCTGTCGACCGATGTTGACCCACAATCTGCGCCAAACGAATTAACATCTGAGTCATATGGTGGATACACAAGATCGGGGGCTATTCCCATAACCATATCCGCACTAAATGAGGGTCACATCGCATGGTTTTATTCCATGCATCGGGGCTTAGTGTTGGAGTTACTGCGCCATAGTTTAGCAGGTGGGAACATATGATATGGTCGTATGGCAGTTATGTGGGAGGTTGGGGCTAGGCCCCAGCCCTTATATCCGCTCGTTTTACATTTGTTCAAGCTTAAATATTACTTTTAATCCATAGTTATTAAGTACTACCCCGGGCAGGTTGGTAGCTCGACCCTGCCAAGTCGTTCGCCACCCGGACCGGACGTCACAGATTCGACTCCCCAGGAGTCCATACAAACTTTTACCACAACGACCAAATAAGGGGTGGCATGTGGCACCTTACCATTCACCCTTTTCAATGCCACATGTCAAGCACTGATTCGACCATCTGTCTGTTATGTGTCTGCCTGGTCAACATCCACCATATCTTCCATGTCAGCTAGCTTCCACGTGTCATACGACTGTACGACCCTGCCACGTCAGCGCCTACCATGTGTCACCCTTACAGTGGTGCCACATGTCACACTCTGACTCATCCACATGTACCTGCCCAGTCAGCGCCACTCCATGTCAACATGCCAACACACCTTGCCAGATCACTTGTATGGACGTACGACCTATACAGTCAGCTGCCACGTCAACACTGTACGGACTGTACAGTCATCAAATTTTGCATGTTTGGCCAAATGAACAGATCGTGATATCTTTCGCATACGATGTCTGTTTGAGCCTGTTCAAGTTGTGTTGGGTTTGTAACGACGAGGCCTACGCACACGTATGTTTTGAAGATATTCTGATAACTTCAATTTTTAGGCCTTCCTGGACCCCATCTTGGCTTCAGTATCCATTTTGGATCATACCTCCCCACTAAAGACCTTTTGGTCCTCCAAAAGGTTACAAAATTGACCTTACTAATTACATACTCATAAGGATAAAAACAAAACATTGTGTTGTACAAAAATGATGTTATAACAGGTCGTCATTACAACATGTGTGATTACATTAATGGAAGCAAAATACAATGAAAATGTGACATCCACTTCTGGAAAAACCAAGTGACTGTTTTCTTTCCTTCATGGAGTTCCTCTTGCTTCGTTGATAATGCCTCTTCCTTTTTAAGTACATGCGCAATCCTTTTGTCTTTCTTTGGACAAAGCTCCGGATTAAGCTTCCAACATTTAGCCTTTTGATGTCCACCCATGTTGCAATAAGTGCAGTGGTTTTTTGGCATCCAGACTTGTTTTCCCTTCTCTTTCTTCCATTATGGAGTTGATTCTTTATATCGTGTCTCCTTCCTGGTTGACATCAATTTCCTGTACAAATATTGTCTCTTCCAACACTTGGCCACACAATGCTTGGGTGAATGACAAAACATACAAGGATACATATTCCACAAGTTTTGGATTACATGATTATGTTTTTTATAATAAAAAATAGATTCAGAAAAACCATGACCATTATACCTGTCTTTTAATCTTCACTTTTCTTTAGGGATGATTTGCATTCACTATCACCATCAAGAGTGATACACCATCACCTTTCGTGAAGTGTTCCCATAATGACTTAAGCTGATCATTTGAAGCAACACTTGCTTCCAATGTTTTGGAGCATTCTCCAATCTCCTCGCCATATCCCAATCCTAAATAATGAGGTCTTTCCACAACCTCTATAGGATTAATGATACCTTGGCCCTTATTTCAAAGTCCCTTTCCTTCATCACCCATCTTGGTTAGTAATTTCAAACCTATACCTCTTGTATGTTTTTCAAATACCAAAAGAAACATCTTGATGGGAACAATGCGAAATTGATGAATGACTTCCACTACATACCTCAAAGATGATTTATGAATTCGGTGTAGAAGGCAATTCCTTCAATTCTTCTTTGCTTTTGTCATTCTTTGAAGATTTCTCTTGAACTGATCTCTTTCGTTCCAAGTAATCTTCATACAACACTTTCACCATCTCTGACATGGCAAAAAGAGTAGTTCCCATATCCTTCTTATCTTGAGAAAGTCTTTCTTTAGATGCCATTTACCTGGTAGTCATGCAAACTCAAAAACCAACCGTCAACGAAGATTCGATACCACTTGATCCGAAAAGATATTTTAACGACAATGGTTGAGTTAATTTGCATGAGTTATTTTACCATTTAGGAAATTAATGAAAGAGGAAGAATTAAAGAGGAAACATAGAAGCCATATAAACATATACAGATCTGGAAGTAAGCATAAAACAATAGCAAACCATAACAAGAGAAGTTGATAACAAAGTTTGGCAATCTCGCCTACGTCTCTGGGCCTTTGTCTCAGTGGGTGAGGCTTTATTATTTCTGTTCGAAGCTTTAAAATTACATCATAAAAATGCCAAAAGGATTACAAACTGATATGGTCGTGTTCTACTAGATCTCAAGAACCCAACAAAACTGATGGCACCGAAATCGGATGAATGAAGCTCCCAAAAATGGCCTGCAAAGGTGCTCTCCTTAATGGCTTTCCTGCATAAAAATGGCTTTGCCTCAACAATTCATCAACATTTTCCTTATCTGAACCTCTCCCCATGGCTTCAAGAACCTTTGGTTTATATAGGCCTGAAGTTGGTAACAAACTTTCAACTTCCCCCCAAGATCTGGCCTCAAAAAGGGCCTAAGATCCTCCAAAAATGGATTAAATCTCCCAAATCTGGCTAATAATCCATTAAAAATCTCTATTATAAAGTCAAAAACCCACCTTTAGGCTAATAAAGGGCGCAACCACTTATCTTCGTCTCCTGGTCACTTGCGCGCACCCATGTGGCCCTGGTCTAGCGCTTGTTGCCCCCCCAGATTCCTGGCCCTGGTAGTATGTGCTTGGCCATGTGGTCGCACCCATATGCCTCCACGCACCATAACTGTCATAGCCCCTGGTTTTGAACCTCTGTTCATGCGCCTGGTCGACGGGCTAGCCCGACCGACCAGCGCTGACCCACAATCCGCACCAAACGAATTAACATCCAAGTCATATGGTGGATACATAGGATCGGGGGCTATTCCCATAACCATATCTGCGCGAAACGAGGATCACATCGCATGGTTTTATGCCACACGCTCGGGCTTAGTGTTGAATTTCCTGCACCATAGTTTAGCAGGTGGGCACATATGATATGGCCATATCGCAGTTATGTCGGGGGTTAGGGCTAGGCCCCAGCCCTTATATCCGCTCGTTTTACATTTGTTCAAGCTTAAATATTACTTTTAAGCCATAGTTATTAAGTAATACCCCGAGAAGGATGGTAGCCTGGCCCTGCCAATTCGTTCGCCACTTGGACCGGATGTCACAGTTTCAACTCCCCGGTATTCCATACAAACTTTTACCACAACGACCAAATAAGGGGTGCCACATGGTAGCCCATGACTGGGCCATGTGGCACCTTACCATTCACCATTTTCAATGCCACATGTCAAGCACTAATTCGACCATCTGTCTGCTACGTTTCTGCCCAATCAGCATCCACAGTGCCTTCCACGTCATCCAGCTTCCACGTGTCGTACGACTGTATGGCCCTACCACGTCAGCCTGTGCAACGTGTCACCCTTACAATGGTGCCATGTGTCACACTCTGACTCATCCACCTGTACCTGCTCAGTCAACACCACTCCACGTCAGCATGCAACGCACCCTGCCATGTCACTTGTACTATCGTACGGCCTATACAGTCAGTTGCCACGTCAACACTGTATGGACTGTACAGTCATGAAATTTTGCTTATTTGGCCAAATGAACAGATCGCGATATCTTTCGCATATGACGCTTGTTTCATCCCGTTCAAGTTGCGTTGGGTTCATAATGACGAGGCCTATGGACATGTCCTTTTTTAAGAGATTTTGAGCACTTTCATTTTTAGGCCTTCCTGGACCCCGTCTTGGCTCCGGGATCCATTTTGGATCAGCATCGCAGCCTGAAGCTTTAGAGATTGCAATGAAGATGGAAGTGTCTCCCATAACAGATGGTGGGGGGATGGCTCAAGTCCAGACACAATTAGCTACCTTGAAAATACAACTAGTAGGACTGATGAAAGGAAAGGAGAAGCAGGAACAAGTTTGGTGTACCAAGTGTAGGACTGAAGGCCACCGTAAAGACGAATTCCCAACTTTTGCACAGTATTTGGAAATTGGAGCATTGAACCCATTACCAGGAGGGGGGTACTGCAAAATATGTAAGATATCGGGACATCATCCACCTAATTTCCCATTGCTGCAAAAATACCAGAATATGTCGCGTAACCTATTTTGTAACTTTTGCAGGTCAGTAGGGCACGAAGAGAAGGACTAACGTGCATTCAATCTGATGAGAGAGTGCACTTCAGATATGTATAGAATTCAGGAGGAAAATGTTGCGACAGAAGGAGGTGTTCCATAGTATAATCATGAGAGAGGCTTTAATCCAAGAGGTCAAGGAGGGTTTTGCATAGGAGGTAGAGGCCCAATAATTTTCTACAATTGTAATCAATCGGGACACTTAGCTCGTGACTGCCTAAATCCTTTTACAACCTACATGTATTGTAGAGCACTGGATCATGCGACATAAGATTGTCCTCGATTACTTGTGAAGTGGCATGCAAAAGGGAATCAGAACCAAAACCCAAATTAGAACGTACATAATATATCAACAAAGATATGTGATGAAGGACCCAAAATAGCATATGTCACACACAGAGGAGCTAAGACAGGAGCTGTCATGATAAACGAAGGGAGGTAGAGTGAGAAATGGGTAAGGAAATCAACTGGACCTATGTTGACATTTGACCCACAAGAAGAAAAAGAGACATATCAACATACAAGGAAGGAAATGCTAGGACCGGATTTGATAGCATTGACATCATCCACCACCCCTGTGGTTGACAGGCCTTTGATATATGATCGTACTACCCCGAAAAATTCCCTTGAAAAGGAAATTCCTTGAAAGAATTTCTGAGAAGTTGTTTAGCACTAATGAAAGATGAAATTGCACTGAATGCATTGCGCATAATGATTGATCATTGCGCATAAGAAAGGGAATTTCCTACCGCGTAGAGGGTAGTGAATCAAGTACTGCGCAAAAAGAGGATGAGTGGCGAGTTCATATTAAGTGCACAGATTGGGGATTATGACATGGACCATGTCATTTTAGACTTGGGTTCTGATGTAAATGTTTTACAAAAGCAAACATGGGAAATGATGGGGAAGTCGAAGTTGATTTGGTCTCCAGTCTAGTTAAGATTGGCGAACCAGGACAAAATAGTACCAATTGGTCAGTTGTTAGGGGTACTTGTGAATATAAACAGAGTACGTAGTGTAGCCAATTTTGAAGTCATTGAGATCATGGATGATAGTCAACCATATCCAATGCTAATGGGGCTTGAATGAGCCTTTGAAAATCAGACAATTATTAATATGAAGAAAAGAGAAATGATCTTTGAAGTAGGGGACTTGAAGGCTACCACACCGTTGGATCCGGCAGAAGGAAAGAGGTATATTGAACAAGATAAAGGGAATGAAATTGATAACCTATATAATATGACTATGTGAATGGATGACTGCATTAATCCAACTACAGATGGTGCCCTAATCTGGAGAAGCATTAGCTCATGTGCGTCAGATTCAAGGAAGGACTGGAACATTGGGAAATAAGGATGCATGAAGTGTCAACCAGACGGTGTTCCCACATTACTCGATCGTTGCACTAGATTGGAACGAAGTTATGTGAACCACCCAAGTATGAAGGGTTGATTGATATAAGTTATTTTGTAAAAGAGTTTGAATTGTAGATACCCAAACAACAAAGATTGTTGGCATTAGATGTTGTCTTGAAAGCCACTCCAACCGGATGGTGGTCTGCAAATAAAGAAGGAATATAATACTGGCAAGAGTGTAGAAGATTGATGCAAGTTAGATTTGGTACTGAGGTTGAGTATATTGTGTAGAAATATACATGAGTAGGTGACTCAACAGATCATATTGCATAATGCAGAAAGATATGGAGTTTGATATCGAATGAGGAATGGACACATAAGTTCATACATACATTAGATACGATCCCTAAGAACTGGTACTTGGAACTAGAAATGCACAGAGAAACTACAGATTGAGATGAGCTAACTCAAAGGTTAAGGTAATATTTAATTTTGAAGATGAATCCACGTTGGTAGACGCAACTTTGCAAACCATTAGAACTAGGGTTTTTTTGGAAAAAGGGTCGATGGAGATAGTATCTGTGTGTAGTGTGCGTAGAAATTCTATGACAGTTCATGAACTACTGGAATGTTATAATGTGGCTCAAGAAGATCAAGATGAGGAGGATCCAAGAAATATACAAATACCCGAAAATGTGGGGAAACGCGCAGTGGAAGGTCCAGAGCTTGAATATGTTGTGTATGCACAGCCACTAAAGACACGTAAGATCAATATTGGGACAAAAGAGAATCCAAAGTTTGCGCAGATACAGGACTACTGAAATGATGAAATTGTGGGAAAAAATTGCAAACTTACTGTGAGAGTATCAGGATCTATTGACAACCATGTTTGCATAAATGAAAGGCATAACTGGTGAGCTAGGAGAAATGAAGATCCCTTTGAAACTAGATGCTAAGCCAGTAAGACAGAAACCCTATAGACTAAATCTGAAGTAAAGAGAAGGTAAAGGCAGAGATAGACAGAATGTTAGAAGTAAGAATTATTGAACTAGTGGTGGAATCAGAATGGATAAGTCCAATGGTAGTACAACATAAGAAAACTAAGGGAATCGAAATTTGTGTAGATCTAAGAAAGCTAAATGATGCATGTCTGCATGATCTATTTTTGACATTGTTTATAAATGAAGTGTTAGAGAATGTAGGGGCACAGGAGGCCTATTCCTTCACAAATGGATTCTCAGGATATGACTAGATAAATATTGCGTAGGAAGATAGTTATAAGACTACTTTTTCAACAGAGTGGGGAAGCTACCAGTACAGAGTGGTGCTTTTGGGGTTGAATAATGCACCTGCAATTTTTCAAGAGTAGTGGTTGCAGCCTTTAAAGAATTTATTCATAAGTTCCTTGAAGTTTATTTTGATGATTGGACTGTGTTTAGTCTCTTGAAGAATCACATAGAAGTACTAAGATTAATGTTGGATAGGTGTAGACATTGTCAGATTTCATTGAACTTGAAGAAATGTATTTTTTGTGTGCCTTTTGGAATTTCGTTGGGCCATGTGATATGTAAGCAAGGCTTACTAGTGGATCATGCCAACATTGCAATGACTTTTGACTTACAACCACCTACATCAATAAGAAATTTAAGAGCAACCATGGGCCATACATGATACTACAGAAAGTTCATTAAAGGATATGCACATATTACAACACCCATGGAGAAGTTATTGAAGAAAGAAGCTAAATTCCAATGGAATGAGGACAACCAGAAAGGTTTGGACACATTGAAGTAGAAGTTAGTGACTGCACCAATTTTGATATTCCCAGATTGGAAAAAGGAATTTCAAGTTCATGTGGATGCATCATCCATAGCTTTGGGCGTTGTATTATCTCAGCCAAGAGAAGGAGAAATAGACCATCCAATTGCATTTGTAAGTAGGAAGTTTTCAATCACAGAAAAGAACTACACTATGACAGAACGAGAGGGATTAGCAATGGTGTATGTGTTGTAGAATTTTAGACACTATTTGTTGGGTTCTCATTTCAAGATGTATACGAACCATGATGCACTAAGATACTTAGTGAACAAGCTAGTGTTGGGGGGGGGGGGATTTGCAGATGGTTGCTATTATTCCAAGAGTATGAATTTGAATTCATCGTTAAGCCAGGAAAGTTGAATGCGGGACCATATCACTTATCACACATTTTATCAGGCGAGGATGCAGGGAACCTCGATGATAGTTTACCGGATGCACATTTATTTGCAGTTCGAATGGTGGATGACTACTTCATAGACATTGTGCAATTCTTAAGTATAGTAATGGCTCCATTGAACATGATAGTTGCACAAAAGAAACAATAAGTGGTTAAGGCAGCGAATTATCAGATAATTACAGGTAACTTATACAAGTTGTGTGCAGATGGGATATTAATACAATGTGTGTTAGAGCATGAAAGGCCAACGATACTCTCAAAAGTGCATGAAGGGATTGTGGGAGGACATTATGCAAGTAAAGCGACTGCGCAGAAGATTTTGTGTATAGTGATCTAGTGGCCTACACTTCACAAGGATGCTAAGGAATATTGTCAAGCATGTGATGTATATCAAAGGGTGGGAAAGCCATCCATAAGGGATGTGATGCCCTTTAACCCACAAGTTACACAATAGGATTTTGAGAAATGGGCAATAGACTTTGTTGGATCAATCAATCCATCAACCAGGAGATCAGGAGCTAGGTATATAATCATTGCGACAGAGTATTTCATCAAATGGGTAGAAGCAACATCGATCACATACTGCAACGCATATACTGTTGCGCGATTTTTGTTTTAGAATGTCATTACAAGGTTTGGTTGCCCGCACATTCTATTGAGTAATCAAGGGACACACTTCTTGAATAAGATGATTGCAACATTAATTGAGGAGTTTCAAAATCACCACCAAAGGAGCACGTCGTATCATCCTCAGGAAAAAGGGACAGTAGAAGCCTTCAATAAAATTTTAGAGAATGTTTTGAAAAAGATTTTCAATTTAGGGAGAGATGATTGAGACTTAAGTATCCATGCAGTATTATGGGAATATAGGAATACAAGCAAAAAGTTGACAGGACAGGCCCCTTTTAGATTGGTATATGGGAAAGAAGAAGTAATGTCGATGGAATTTATTGTGTTGAGCCTGCGTGTTGCAATAATTCCTGATCTTGAGGATTCTGGCGCAAAAGAGGAAAGATTGTTACAGTTGGTACAACTCAAGGAAGACCGATTTGTCATAGGATTCCATCAACAAGTCCAGAAGGCAAGATAAAAATCATGGCACGATAGGCATATTAAGGAGAAAAGGTTTCAAGTGGGGGACTTAGTGTTGCTATACAACAACAAGTTCATGCAACACCCCTGGAAGTTTAGGATGCATCGGTTAGGTCCATACATCAATAAGTATGTGACAGAGGCATGTGATGTGCAACTAGAAATATTGAAGGGTGAAGTCTTGGGAGGACTGGTGAATGGAAGTCGATTGAAACTCTATAGGGACGGTCAACCGCCCGCACATTAGACTAACCTATGCAAGAACCTTTGTACTATATTAATGTATTATAGTAGGAAACATAAAAAGAAAAAGAAAGAAAAAGGGGAAAATAAGAAAAAGGAAAAACAACAAAAAGTAAGTAAGTTTCAGCAAGAGTAAGTACACAGAGGGAGGGAGTGTTGCGCAGACAGAATAAACCGCACAGAAGAAGCGAATTACGCACAAAAGCACAACCTGTGTAGTAAGCGAACGGGTAAGCCAGAAAAAATGCGAGGATAAGGATGAACAAATACCATCAAACGACATTAAAGAGAGGATCTGACAGTTCAAAATCCATAATGACAACACAACATGGAGACGCGTCATCATAAATGGAAAAAGCCGACGAAGATCGTGACAGCCTAGAAAATCAAGGCAAAAATCTAGCAAAGGATTTGGAATTAATGCAGCTTTAAAGCAAGTATTGAATGAACAATACTAAGGGATTAGACAATTAATATAGGTAGGAAGGTAAAGGGACAATTGGTGAAGGGGCACAAAAGTCTTGGAGGGTCGACAAATAGTGATCATTGTTAGTTGGAGTTGCACGCGAGTAAGAGAGAGTCAAGAACCGTGTTGCAGAGCCTGATAAAAACCACATAGCTGAAGCAATTGTCGCTGGTAACCAAATTAGAGGGATGGAACCAAAAAAGGTAGCAGCTTCCATACCAAAGAAATCTCGAATGAGAGCATAAAAAACAACACCATAGTTTTAGAAGACTCCGAGAGCATCATCATCGGAGCCAAGGTTTAGTAGGGACTACATTCCGTCGAGGAAGGATGATGCCAAACCAGTGACGTTGAAGAAGGATTCCAAGTATCCATTGATGATGTCCGACATCCCAGATGGGTCATTATTGATGAGGATATGTTAGGTAAGGTGTCACAACTTAAATATGTGGACCATGATATCACAAACATAGCGAAGTTCCCTGAACTTGCGTTGGGTGAATATTTGGAACTAAGAATAGATCTAGTAACGAACCAGGCTATACCTATGCCAAAGGTATCAACCAGAGGGTTGGAATGAGATGGAATGCTAAATATGTTCGACATTCCACACTTTGGCAAGAGCCAAGAGGTGAATTCATGTGTCAAGATGTTGTTAACATGTGTCCATGGCGATTACTTATGGCTAGATAGGCCAATTTCTATAGACACATATCGCATTGCCCGAATCACAGGCTTACCGACACAGGGGGAAGATCCCACCTTACTGTTTGCAGACAAAAAGAATGACGGGACTCTGTTAGAGTCCATGAGGGAGAAATTTCATACAGTTAGAGGGGTGTGTGGGTTGGACGTACCAAGTATCTGTGACCCATAAATAAGAATTACGACACAAGAAATTGCGTGCAAATTAATAAGAAAGTGTAGGAAAGACCAAGTGCCCGCAGACATGATAACTATGGATGAGAAGTGTGTAGAAGGGGTATCGATGAGTTGGGAACCATTTTTACTTGACCATTTCCTCACCGATTGCACGGAAGCACAGGACAGAGGCATGGAATTTCATTATTCCTGGTTGTTAATTATGATTGTGTTCACAGCGTGGAATGAACCAGAAGATGCGCAGTTTCTGGGTCTAAGAGGTAATCCCTGCTTGAGTGCCAAGTATCAGAAATTCTAGTACACGACGGATAAGACAAGACAGATAGACACCAATGTTGATTTCTTTATAGACAACATGAGTGGGCCTAATGGTTAAGAACATGTGCTTCCTCTTAAGAGGTCACATGTTCAAATCCAGAGGGGGGTAGGGTATGTATACCTTCGTAGACTTTACCAGTCAAATCGTTGGGTGGAGGGGGGTCCCTTGTCCCACAAACAAGGGGGTCTCATACGCCAATTTGGGGTGCTGGCTTGGTCGTGACCTTAAAAATAGATTATTATTATTATTATTATTATACAACGAAAGGATTAGGAGGTGTATCCAAAATACACCACAAATTACACTACAACTTGTAGAAGTGTACACATCGATTGTGCGATTCTGGGAAGACCGTCATCACATCTACATACAAGCAAAGAAAGACCCGAGAGAGGAATGGTTCCAGACAAAGTAAAAAATCAAAGAGGAAGACATGCAACTGATTATGTAGGATTGGGACCCAGAATGGAAGGTTCCTGCAAACGAAACAGAGACAAAGCACCCTGACAATGAAGAAGAAGACCAAGGTAATGGTCAAGGGAATGGACAAGGCGATGGCACAAGACACATGCAAGAGATAGTACCAGACATAGGGGAAAAGAGGAAAGACAAGGATAAGGGGACAACAACCTCTGTGTGGAAGTAAATGAAAGCCCATAAAGTACCAGTTATCTACACTTTGACAGATGATGATATCGACATGATCAACTACCAAGTGAGGGATGTCGTAGAAGAGGCAGCTCAGCAAACATCTCATAAACATGAAGAACTGCACCAAAAGGTGCAGGAAAAGTTAACAACATTGCAACAAATATTGGAGGCAGTAAGGATAGTGCCAGAACAGAGACCCGATGAAGGACCAACAACATGCACAGTTGGGGAAGCAAGGGCCACCACTTCTTACTTGACAAAGATAGCAACAATGCACATAGTTTTTAATATTTTTCCAAATGCAATTGAGTTCCCCACGCCAAAGATGCAGGAGTAGGAATGAGTACTAAGTCACCTAGACTAAGTCATTTCATAGATGCCCATAGGAGCACTACAAGGCTTACAGACAGGTATTGCGCAGGAAATATAGTTCTGCGCAGAGTCAATGTCAAAGGAATTGGCTAAGGTAACGATGAATGAGGCATAATTGTAGAAGGATTATACGACAATTGTGTAGGAGAAGGACGAGGTCTAGCAAAAGGCAGAGAGGATATTGAAGGAGAAGGACGAGGTTGAGCAATAGGCAGAGAGGATACAAAGGGCCATCCATAAACTATATAATGAGATTCCAGAAGTGTTGATGGTGGTAGAAGCCAGATTGGAGGAACATGTATAAAAAATCAGTGAGGTCATTCAAGGCTTTCGCACCAGAATTGAGGAGTTAGAAGTGCAAAATACACTAGGAGAAGGAACAAAGAGAAATAAAAACCCTAACCTCAGTGGCAAGCATTAAGATTCTGGATACAAAGTGTGCGACGTTATGCGAAGAAAGCATGCACACTTGGAAAAAGTTGACGGAGGATCCATAGATCAAGGTCATTGAGGAAATATTAAGGAATGCACAGTAGAAGGCACATAAGGCCATAGGGAATATAAGCACATTGTCACCATCTAATCACATAACGACCATCCTAGTGAACATCCATTCATACAATGAGATAGAACATCTAAGGGAAGAGCAGGAGATTCTCGCACGACAATTGGTACCCCCTGCAGGATGAAGCAGTGAGGATCATAGGGGCATTGGAATATGTGCAAGGCATGGTGAAGAAAGCAGTGCAAGACAATGAGGAGAAACTCATGACCATGAATACGTAGGTAGTAGAGGATATTTTGGAGAAAGAAGTCGAGGTAAAGAAGGAAGTCGCTACAACACGAGAAAGACTCCAAAAGTTCAGGGAGGTGTGGAAGGGTCCGACGCAATAGCCTTAAGTGGCTCAGGACGAGCCATAGGTGAGTGTTGGGGGGTTGTTGGACATGCATTTTGAATAACTAAGTTTTGGAGAGCGCGTGCAAAAGAAGATAAGGGAGTAGTTTGTGGGGTCAAAACAGAAGTAAGAGCAGGCGCAAAAGAAGGAAGGAAAGAAACAGTTCAACACAAAAGAAGGAAAGCAATAGTTCAACGCTAAAGCAGGAAAAGCATCATGCAGGTGAAAAGGAAGGAAAAGAAGCATGCTGGCAAAAAAGAAGGAAAATAACTAGGAAATATTAGGTTTTTGGGATAAAAAATTAGCGTTATGAGCCCTAAAACTATGTATAAATATGTAATGGGTTGGGGAAGAATAGGTTGCGGAGAGGCTGCTGAGAGATTGCTAAGAGTAAGAGATTCGGTTGTGTATGAGTGAGAATCCTTACTAGAGGTTATGGAGAGGTTTTGCAGAGAGAGAGGGGCCTGCACTACAGAGCGACTAGGCAGGTCTAGATAGTATGATATGTTATATCTATTGTAAGTGTAGTGTGCATGCATGAGATGGTGGTTTCATGAAGACTAAGATAGAATCCAACCATTGTGGACATGGCCCAAGGATTAGGTGAACCACGTTAAACCTTGTGTCAGAATGTGTCTTTTGATGTGGTTGTTCATGGATGTTTTGTTTGTGCATGAACTTCAAGCCTAAATCACTACTCCCTTCAACTGCACAACCGAATCAATCATCGATTCCACCACCATAAGTTTTGAACCTATCTCCAAGTTAGGTCTTCCACATTGTTCTTCAATGCCAAACACTCTAAGGAAAGAGTACACATATGAAGAATGAAACATGAAAGATCCACTCTTCAAGATCAAGTACAAAGTATAATGCACAAGATCACAAAAAAATTAGTATCACACTAGCTATCACATCCATGATCAATCTCTCCATTAATGTACAAGATGCACAACCAATACCATCCCCAAGGGATAATGTTAGAAACTTCCTCCATCTTTAACAATCACTAACATAAAGCAACGTCACCATTCCTATAAACCCTTGAGCCACAACTCAACCAACACAAATCAATCAATAATCATCAATCTATCATAGAATGCATTAGCCCCTCTCGACCTCCAAAAATCAACAAACAATCAAATGGTTAAGCATGTGTATCACAAGCATCAATCCACTCCAAACATTGACATATACTAGAACAAATCAACCACCTACACAAGTCCTCATGGGATTCACAGTTGTTGCAATATAGATCACATACCATCCATCAATGAAGTAGATCCCCCACCCATCATAGATGAAAATACAATTGCATCTATTGCAACAAATCAACCACCAATCACAGGTCTTCCCAGGCATCGCATCCATTGAAAATAAATCCATACTAGCCATCAATCAAGTAGATTTACCACCTATCACAGGTGGAAACATTTTGGCATCCATTGGAACAAATCAACCACCTATCATAGGTTTTCATATGCATCACACCTACTGAAAATAAATCCATAACAACCATCCATGTAGTAGATCTACCACCTATCACACGTGAAAACATACTCTCATCCTAAGAGCATTTAAGGTTTCAACCAATCAAACCCTTCATAGGTGCAAGTGCTCATCTCAAGCACACTAGGGTTTCACCACCCAACAACCTCTCCCAAGTACAACATTTGAAATACATGACCTTCAAATCAACAAGAAGGCATATCTTAATCCAAACAACTTTGATACCGTGTAGAAATTTTGAGAATTAGGTAATTAATGCAATTTTTGAAATTTCACCTTTATCTTGAGGTTTCTCGAATCTGTTCCTGATGAACTTTTGGCCTTAGGGCTGTTCTGAAATATTAAATTGTGACAATAATATTTTACTTCCCTACAACCCAATTTCACCTATCATCCCAAGAAAATGAATACCACATGAGTGTACTTCAATACCACAATGCTACAACCCTTAAGGAACACTTTTCAAGGCATATAATGAATCTGATTTCTCTTATTACACAGTGCATCATAGTGGTGCAGCGGAAGCGTGGTGGGCCCATAACCCATAGGTCTAAGGATCGAAACCTCTCTATGATATATTCAAATGAATCTTCTTGCAATCATTTTTTCATACAGCCTGAGTGGGCCTAATGGTTAAGAACATGTGGTTCCTCCTAAGAGGTTACAAGTTCAAATCCAGAGGGGGGGTAGGGTATGTATACCTCTGTAGACTTTACCAGTCAAATTGTTGGGCAGAGGGGGTCCCTTGTCCCACAAACAAGGGGGTCTCATACACCGATTTGGTGTATGGCTTGGCTATGACCTTAAAATTAGATTATTATTATTATTATTATTATTATTATATAACAAAAATAATTCTATTCCTTTGTCTCCAAGATATGTGTTAAACCACCTAACCAATTAGGCTATATGTCATGTCAAATCATCATGAACAACAAGGGCTAAAATCTACTCGATCATGAAGATAACATAAATTAAAAATAAAATTTGCAAGTACACAAAACAAGGATAGTTGGAAACTTAATATATGTGTGTGTGTGTGTGAAGTACAAGTACATTCTATTACTTTATCACAAGATTAATACAAGTCAACCTCTCCAAACCCTAGCTAGGGAAACCATAAGAAAACTCTATCCACCAAATCCTAGCTAGGAATCACCCCCAATAAAAGTTGGTCACTCCACCAAAGATCCTCTACATGTTAGAATCAACATTGACAAGTCCTTAGCACATATATCAAGTTTGTATCACACAAGCTCTCCAAAATAGTGCTTTGCAAAACATAGCCATCTTGCATCACACAAATACATGGAAAGACAACTCTAGAGATAGCCTTTAAGTCTACATAGCCATCCTAGGGTTTGAGTCCTCAAACCCTAGGTGTTGAACACTTGCATCAACACAAGCACCAAGTCTTCTATGAAACATCAATAATACAATAACCGTGTCTTCTTCCAAGCAAGACATCACATCGAGCTCAAGACTCATCAAGTTAGGCTCTCCATGTTCTTACCCTAGACTCCATACATCACACAAGAATAAGGCTACTAACTCATGCAAGGTGTTAGCTCTACTCTCCATCCTTCTATTAGGGTAGAAACCCTAGTTGTACAACAAGAGCTAATAACCATCATCATCTCCAACGTCATGTTCTTCTCTAGGGTTTGCATGCATAGCACAAACCCTAGCATCACACGCTTGAGCAATCTTTCCAAGAACAACAAAGGTGTATCTCTCTATTATTGTCTTCTCCTGTGGTTTCCTCATGAACTGTGGCATCTTTCTCCCTACAAGACTTCTCCAAGGAAATAAAAAGATAGAATAGAGTACAGTGAATGAGTGTAATGCGACAAATCTCTCTCCTCTAATTATATATACAATTACATGTGTCCATATGAGTAACCAACAAGGAAACCTCACATGGAGTTCTCTATAATACAAGGATGTATAACTGTCATATGAGGGTTTATCCAAACCCCAAATTCCCCCCAAGCACGAATCTCCTAGGGCTCAATGCCCTTCCTCCAAGATGGTGTGCTCTCCAACAAGTTGTTATTCATGTGTGCCAATGTGGTCACTAAGCTCTAATGCTCTTCTTGAACATATGTGTATGAGTCCATAACCAACCTCTTGCATGAAGTATCCTCCTCAACCCAAGTCCTCAATTCAAGTGCCCAACCTCAAAGGTGTATATCACATGGTCCCAAGCTCGTACGACTAAATGCCCCCCTCCAAGTGCCT
Organism: Picea sitchensis; assembly: GCA_010110895.2. Taxonomy (NCBI): domain Eukaryota; kingdom Viridiplantae; phylum Streptophyta; class Pinopsida; order Pinales; family Pinaceae; genus Picea; species Picea sitchensis. Next base: position 232,414 of record SNQJ01S0002485.1, read on the forward strand.
AACGCTCTTTGTCCTAGGCATGTACCTCCCTTAATCGAGTAATTGACTCCCCCATTGTTTACACCCAATGATTAGTCATCTTGTTGATTATGGTGAAAACCTCCTGGGTAAGGGCACTATGTTATCACTATAACAAAATTCAAGCATCACCCAAATTGATCCATCCACATGTCCATGAAACATTGCTAAGGGATTAACACTCGGTGAAAACACTTTTGGAGTAACCCCAAAAGCTAACAACAACCAATGTCGGACCATCTATTTTCACCATATCTTGGTAATAAAGTATTATATAAGTAAACATCACAAATAAAGTGTGGGTGTGCAGGTTAAGATCACGATGAGATACACCTATATTTTTGGGTACAAGGGGAAGGCTATCCCATGAAAGTGATTTTGCAAAGGTTATATTAGTCAAGACATAGTTTATCCTTGTGGAAGAACTTGTGAGAATGATTTGAGACTATTTCTATACAGGGAACGAGGCATTGCATGGGTATCACATCATAAATGGAGTGTGGGTGTGCACGAGTGAGATACAACCATGTTTGGGGCATAAGGAGAAGTTTGTTCCCAAAAAGTGATTTTGTTATATTAGTTAAGCATCGATATAACCTTGTGGAAGCACTAGGAGAATGGTGAAATGATCACTTGGTTTTGGATCAATTTGCTTGGTAATTCAAATATGCCTTAGTGTATCAATTAGGTACAACTATGTTTGGGGGTGCACGAGGAAGGTTATCTTAAGAAAGTGACTTCACCAAGTTATTACACATTATTGCACAATTCAAAAGTTGTCCACCTCTAAAGGTTTTCTTAATCTAGATGCTTATTAAATCTGAAGCTAAGATGAATCTAAGTCGATATTAATCAAATGTTGGTATAACCTTATGGGAGAATGGTCATGTAATGGCTTAGGTTGGGGTGAACTTGCTTGAGGATCTTAATATACCTTTTGGTGTATCAAATTATGTGTTGGGTTCAAATTTTTTTAACTATTTATATACATATAACGACTCTTAATTATTTCGACACATTAAATCATAACTTATAAAGAAATACAATTATGTAAAACATTTCTCAAAGGAAGTTGAACTTTGATAAACAATAACAACACCCCACTTAACCAAAGTCATAGTCTAAACGTTCTACACTGTGGCTCTTTTCCGGGGATATTTTCCATTTAATTTTGCTCGAAATCACATGAGAAATTGTTGGATCTACATATTTGAGTGGTTAAGTCTTTATAATTCGAGTACCATGGGGGGTTTTTAGGACATTGAATCCATTTATGCATTCAAAAATGCAATTCAACCAACAAAAAATTGTGATTTTGCCTAGATTTGTATCGTCGGATTTTGATAAAAAAAATGCCAAAACGTAAAACATTTAAACAACGTCCTTAACCAAAAATCCTAAGACTCTCTTTTAACCAAAACTCCTAAGATTCTCGTTTTCAAAAACATCAGAAACTTTTCTAGTATTGAAAAATCATACAACCTTTCTTTAAAAATACATCATCACAACTAAAGTTGAGGATATACATCATCAAACTAAGTAAAAAAAACCCTAATCCATATACCAAAGTAAGACACATTCTTCCTTCTTACTAAGGTGAAAAATGTGACATCCAACATAAAATGTAAATGCACCAATATACAAGCTATTATCCTTATCCTCTTCACTCATATAATACTAGAATATTAACTAATGTAAATCTATCTTAACTTAAATTTTATTAAACGCTAAAGGATATTAAATTTTTTCCTTAAAATATCAAAAAATTAAAATAAACCAACCTAGATCCATTTAACTTCGGATCTATCAAGCGCTAAGAGGGATCAAATCTCTCAGGGTGCAAACCTTTAACCTTTCCTTAAGTTTTGCACTCTTAAAAAGATTTGCACCTCGAGAGATTTGATCCCTCTCTGCGCTTGATAGATTCAAAGTTAAATCTGATTTAGGCTGGTTGTTATTCATTCAAAGTGTGTGTGTGTGTGTGTGTGTATGGAGCCTACATCATTTTTTATTACTATTTTTTATTTTTTATTAATAAATTTTTATTTTTACGATTATTTTAATGTTTTAATATTATTTTATTATTATTATTATTTATTTTTTTTGCGTCATAAAAAAACATAAATTTTATTCATCATAAAGAGATAAAATTTACATTTTGTAGTTACATGTGTCCACATGTATTTCTAGAAAGAAAGACTGTGGAGAAACCAGTCTTTGTCAATATTCTGGTACAAGGAAGCAAAAAGAGTATGTTGCCTATATGCCCAGGTGGCTCAAAAATTTCCCGGATATATTCACTAAATAGTTACATTCTAAATATCCATCTCATAGTATTCAGTAAGGAGACCAATAAATGATACATCGGTGTGCTAAAAGTATGTCAAAAAAAATCCATGCAAAGCGATATGAGTTTGCTGTGATCGACTGTTCTTCTATGAATGGACGATGGTAATATTCGAAGCAGTCACCATCCTTGTATTCTGCTACCATCCATGACCCATAACTCATTTCCAGTCCTAGTTTGGAGAGCTGGTCTGCATCATTGTTTCTCTCCATGTAGACATGTTCTAATTGAAAGACATCAAAAGAGGATAACAACCTATGAACTTCTTCTAGAAGAGGCAATAAGATGATATTGTGACATTTCATGGTGTTCTTAGCCCAATTCACAACAATCAAAGAGTCTCCAAAGATTTGTAGTGACTCCATCCTTTTTTCTATTGCAAAGAGTAACAACAGTTTTAAAGACATAAGCTCAACATAGTTATCGGTGCCTGGACCCAAACCAATCTTTATTTTGAATAAATGTGTGGTGTAGAGGTAGAGAATGACACCCCCCCGCACAAAGAAAGTTTTTGTTTTGAGAAGAACCATTGAAGAAGGCCCATGGTTTGGAATGGTCCACTTCTTCTTCCTGAATGTGACGAATAGGAGGGGACCCTTTGACTTGTGGGAAGTGTGCTAAGATATTGAGCCCCTGAGAATATAGATTCATGGGAATGTGTTTATCATGAAAGATGGAAGAATTTCAAGCTAGCCACACTCCCAAGTTAACAATAAGAGGTAGAGCATTTATAATTCGATTACCTGCCAGAGATATCCAATCTTTCCATGCCTCCTCCACTGATGGCCCAACCAAGTTACATTTCCTATTCAAAAGAATAGAGAAACTAGAACATACATGTTGAATGAAGAGACAAAAGAGGAAAAGGTGTGAAACAATTTCATCAGTTTCTTGACAGAGAGGGCACCAACCATGCCCTTCTATTTTCCTTTTCTTCATATAGTCCCATGTTGGAACTTTGTTTGAGAGTAAGCAAGGGCCTTAGAAAACAAGAAGTTTTAAGTAGTCTCCGACTAGACTTTGCAGCTAGGGCCTTAGCAAACAGGAAAATATTTTTGAGGCCCCACAGACCCAACAACTTTGGGAGAGCCACCTTTTTCCATTTTACCCAGGGGAGAACAGTCTGTTCCTTAGATCCTGACCAAAAAAATCTGAAGCAAACCCTTCGAATCTTCTCAAGAACACCTTTAGGGATCCATGCCAAAGACATCCAATAGACTGAGATTGCTTCCAATACAGATTTCACCAGCACTAACCTTCCAACTCTACATAGCCCTATGAAACTCCAAGACTTAAGCCTTTTTTCCAACTTTGCCAATAACCAAGTCCAGTCAGATTTTTTGTAATTGTTTGGTTTTAGATGAAAGCCCAAATATTTGAGCCCCAAATCAAGTGCCAAAATCTCATAAGGAAAAAAAGATCGATATAGATTTGGCTCATTGTAGTCTAAATTCTGCATAGATAAGATTGATTTTCTCTCATTAATTTGCATACCCATAGCGCTAGTGAAAAGTCCCAGAATGTCCTGAATCTTTAGCACATCTCCAAGCATCCCATTGTAGAAAATCAGAATATCATCCACAAAGAGTAGGTGGGGTATTTTGAGCACATGAGATATCGAAATTCCATGAAACTCTCCTCTTGATTTTGCATGATGCAGTTCCCTGCTAAGTCCCTCGACTACTAGCAGGAAGAGCAGGGGGATAGTGGACACCCTTGCCTTATCCCCTTTTCAACTGTGAATAAGGGGGAGGCAGTCCCATTGATGAGTACCACAAAGGAGATTGAAGAGATGCAACTCATCACCCAATTTATGAAGGGAACTTCAAACCCAATGTGAGTAAGCAGAAGACGTAAGTAAATCCAACTTACCCGATCATAATCTTTGGAAATATCAATCTTCAGTATTGCCCCTTTAATTTTTTTGTATTTTATGCTATGGAGACCCTCTTGTGCAACCCCAATAACTTCATGAATTTGTCATCCAGCCAGAAACACAAATTGTGCTGGGGAGATGGTGTTAGATAATATAACCTTTATCCTTCGGGCTATGACTTCTGCCACAATCTTATATAAACATTTACAGAGTGATATTGGTCAGAAGTCATCAAACGTTTATGGGAAATCCATCTTTGGAATGAGGGCTATAAAGGTATCATTTATAGGAGCATGTATATGTCCATTCCTCTTGGAATCCTCCACCACGACCAATAAGTCAGCTCCAAAAATCTCATAGAATCCTAAGTAAAATTCAATTGGACAACCATCAGGACCATGGCTTTTGTATTTTTGGAAGCTATGGAGCACCTCCTTCAGTTCATATTCAAAAAATTCTTCAAAAAGGCCTTTATTTTCTTCATCATCCACAAACCTTGGGAAGTATAGAGCATTCCTGACTATATCTGCAATGTTAACCCTTTCGTCAGATTTGAAGAGATCCTGAAAGTGCCTTTTCCCCATCTGGGCCAATCCCTCAAAAGAATAGACATGATTTCCACTAGAATCATCTAGGCTCTATATAGTATTCAAAAGTTTTCTTCCCTTGGCATAAGCTGGAAAAATTTAGTATTTTCATCCCATCATTCAAGCCAAAGTGCACGACTTTTTTTCCCCTCCAAACCGCTTCCTTTTCTTCTAACAACTTTCTCTTCTTAACCAATGATTTGAGGACCAATTTGGATTCTAAAGAAGAAAAGCCACCATCTTCCATCTCATAAAGAGCATTCAGAGCTTGCTCAGTGTCAACTAGATCTTGTTCATCTAATTTTCTTTTGAGTAGATCCCATTCAATACTGGCTTTTTTTACCTTCTTTAGGTTTGTGACAAAATGTATAATGATAGATGTATCTCCTTCTTCTTCAGCCAAAATGGGTTGAATTTGATTAGACTAGAAAACTTTCGAGATGCATTAGAGACTTCCATCATAATGGGGAAATGATTAGAATATGAATCACCACCTCTACCAACCCATTGACGAAGTTGTATTGGTTGATTTAGAATCTTTTCAGATATCAAGAAATGATCAAGCCTTTTGGAAATCCTGTCCACACCCACCCTTTTGTTGCACTAGGTGGGGAATAATTTGAATGGGTCTATATCAATCAGTGCCTTTTCATGGATCATATGAGCAATTTTTTTTGATAAAGTGTCTGGTCTGGCCTTGGGGCCCCAGACCTCCACATCCCTAATTGAAAAGTTAAACCCCTCTGAATTAGGTTTTCAACAGACAAGAAGGATTTTATGAGTAGAGAGTCCTAGAAGGGAGCACACTCCATATGAGGCCCACATAAATTGAGTACAGTAAACTTCATTCCCAGATCCTCCGATTGGATTTCAACACCCGGCCCAGATTCACAGGCCTAAGTATTTTGAATATATATGGTGCGTGGGTTGCATCCCAACACAAGACCACCAGATCTCCCTTTTGCATTGATCCCCACAAATATCCAAGCTTTAAGAAGAACTTCCAACATCAAAACAATACATTGGTCATCACCTAATGTTTCCTGAAGAAAAATTAGGTCAGGAAGGTTGGTTTCCACCAACCTCTTCAAGGCAGATTGTTTGGAGGGGCTCGCTACACCTCGACAATTTAGGGAGAGAATTTTCATGGGGGAACCCCTCTCGAGGATATCATTTCTCTAAGCACCCCAACAATAGAAAGTTGTCTGTCGGTGACCACATCTGTTTTTTCCTTGTTTTGTTCTTTTGATATATGTGATTTTCTACCTCGACTAGTATGGCTAGAGAGAGGAGGGTTTTTTCCAAGGCCCATCGAGACAGTCCCTCCAAAAGGTGGAACAAGGATGGGTCTATTTTGCATATGGTACAGGATAAATGTCTCTTCCGAATCCATGGGGGAATCCACCTCAACAGTTAGGGAGGCAGCTGGGGAAAAAATTGTGACAGCTACCAAGGAGAAATGGGCCAACGGGGGACCAAGGATGGTGAAAGAGGAATGTCCAGGGGTCGAGAGGGAAGATGCAGAAGGGGAGACCCAATTCATTCCCAACAATGAAAATGAATTCAATAAATTATTAACTGAGGAGAGGGGGAGTGATGTCATACTCGAAAGATTAGCAACCCAAGGGGTCAGAGATCTGCCCAAAGAAGAAGGGCAAGTAGCAACAACACCGATTATGTCCGTAATAGGTCCCGCATCAGGAGCCATTGGAGCGTGATCTGTAGCAAGAGAAGCAACTATCTCTTCCAAATTCTGATCTTGAATAGCTTGTGAGATTGTCGGAGGATCAAGAGGGGTGGATAGAGGCTTGCCCAAGATATGAGCGTCCCGCTGGCATGGACGTGTAGCCTGCGAACCGCCTTGGTGTCTGTGAAATGGTAGGGGGCATTCATTTACCAAATGGCCATGTTTGTGGCACCGATGGCATCAAAAAAGGGATACCCTCATAATCAAGCTTCTGCAAGCAAGTGATGTTGCCTGCTATCATTTCCATTTCCTCCGACATCCCTTCCCTCAGATTAAGAAAAATTAGAATTCTAGCCATCCCCAAATCTCTTGAATTCAAGAAAGACATGTCTGCATCCATGAAGGTGCCTAAATTGTTTCCCGAAGCTTTAAAACCTTCTAGAGACCACAGTTCCGTCGAGAGTCCTAGAAATCGAACCCAAATAGGAAAAATGTCGATCCGCTCCTTGCTAGCATCAAATAGTGGGGTCCACTTTTTCAATAGAAGCGAGGATGAATTAATGATCCAAGGGTTTCTTAACACCTATGCCACCATACCCGCATACCCAAATTTGAGAGAAAACCATCCCCGAGTTAAGAGCAACACTTTTGGGAGAGGGTTGAAAATGGAGGACCAGTTAGAAACGACCCATACCTTGAGGTATTTTAGGCTGAAGTGACGTTTGTGAACCTGATCCGAATTTAGGAGCGTAACGAACTAATTAACAGACTGAATATAATAAACATAGAGATATGAAGAATAACACAAATATCCAGTGAACACTATCTTCTATTAAATAATGAAATAGGTTGAAATTGTAAAACTGTAGAACTGAAACTTGCTCGAATGGTGGTAGCTATCTCTGAGAAGAGATGTGGTTGCTACATGCATCCGTCTGAGCAGAATGGATTACAATGAGGCTCCAGAGGCCCTTTTCATATTACTCATGAATGCCAAAACCCTAGACATTCAAAAATCTAACCCTAGAAGGTGAAACTCCAAAAGTCATGTGGGCGCTATGGGTAAGTTGGTGTAATTTGGTACCTCGACTTCCTAGGGTCTTAACTTTTGCATACGACCTCCGTTTTAGGCATGTGATAGGCCGTTGGAAAGGTCTTTTAGAGAACTACACATTCCACCGTCAGAATTTGACTTTGTCTATAGTTTGACTGTGGCAAGTAGAAAAAACAACGTTTAGGGCCCCAAAACAACCCTGGAAGTACAACAAGATGCGATGACATGAAAACATACAAAATAAGCTAGTTGGATTAGGAGAGAGGCCACCCATATCCACCTGGAGAATGTGTGGGGCTTCAGATAGCCTGAGAAGTGTAGAACTCACAATTATAAAGTAGTACAGAAGGACGTGCTGAAAAAAAACGGACACAAGGAGCCAGCTGGAATAGGTGGGTGGCCACCGATATCCACCTTTATCAATCCTCCCCCCTTAGGAAGCGATGGTCTCCATTGCGTTGAGTTACCCCATCAGGCGAGGAAACTTCTGTTGGATTTGGCCCTGGGTGAGCCACTTTCCTTGGTGTAGGAGGTGCCCTGCCTTGTCAACCCAATAAAGCTGGATCCACTGCTGGCGAGTTCCCTTGACCTATGTGTCCACTATCTGATCGGTGGATGCTTGTTCCATGCAGTCAGGGTTGAGCTCTGTGGGTGTCAGTTGTTCGACGATCTCAGAGTTTTCCAATAACGGTGGAAAATATGGTCGAAGGAGGTCCACATTGAATACTGGATGCATACCAAGGAAGGGTGGAGTGTTGAGCTCAAGAGCATTGCTATCCACATCCTTGGTGATAGTGTAAGGCCCATAACGAAGTGGGCGAAGATTTCGATGGGGCCCGCTGAGATGCTCCTTCTGCAAATGTAACCAGACTTTGTCGCCAACCTAAAACTGGTGTGGTACCCTGTGTTGATCATGGCGCTGCTTGTACTTAGCATTGGATTTCTGCAAGATCTCCTGGACCTGTTGCGGATGTGCTGAATCCGCTCAATGAATCTGGTGGCTTTGTTGATCGCAGACTGATCAAGGGAAGAGTTTGTCTGTGCGGTGGCAAGTGGAAGTGCAACATCAATGGGTCCCAAGGGTTGGAATCCCAGACCCACCTGAAATGGGCTATGGTCGATGGAACTATGGAGAGCCATGTTGTAATTATGTTGGACATATGGGAGACTCTCGTCCTATGCACGTGGATGTTTAGAATTGTACATGCACATGATGTGCACAATCATCTGATTGACGACCTCGGTTTGGCCATTGGTTTGGGGGTGGAAAGCAGTGGATTTTGTGAGCTTGGTGTCCAATAGAGACCAAAGACTCGACCAAAAGGTGTTGAGGAACCTGCTGTCTCGGTCAGAGATGATGGTTTGTGGTATCCCAAAGTGGACCCAAACTCGTTTGAAGAAGAGCTTGGCAGTATTTGCCACTATGACATTCTTCTTACAGGCTGTGAGGATGGCCATCTTTGAAAACCGATCAACGACCACAAACACGCATTCATTTCCGTGCTTGGTGGACGAAAAACCAGACATGTAATCCATTGAGATGGATTCCCACGGATTCTCGGGAATAGGAAGAGGAGTGTATAATCCTTGCTTCTTGATGGCTGGTTTGGCAATGGCTCAGGAAGTGCAGGATCTGATATACTTGTTGATGTCCTGTCGAAGTTTTGGCCAATAAAAATGTTTCTGAAGAACAACCACATTTTTCGCTACGCCAAAATGTCCTGCCACTCTACTGTAGTGGGCTTCCCAAATCATCTTTGCACGCTCGCTTGTAGGAACACATAGATAGCCCAGGTGGCATAAGAGTCCGTCTTGAATGTGAAAATCAGTGACAGTTGTACCCAAGAGCTGATATGTGGTGGCGAAGTCCGGATCTTGCTGATAAAGTTGGGGTCACTCCGATGTTTCATGTCCACAGGAATGGAGCATAGTGGTGAGTGCAGCCACAGGAGGTCGACTGAGGCAGTCAACGACACGATTGGAGATACCTGTCTTATACTTGATGTTGAGATGGAACTGTTGCAGGTAGGTGGACCACTTCTGATGGCGATCGTTCTACAATTTCCCCTGTGTTTGTATGAACTGTAGAGGCTTGTGATCAGTGTGTATGATCGTCTCTTTCCCCATAATGTAATGTTTCCATTGACGACAAGCTTGGAAAATGGAATACATTTCCTTGTCATAGGTGGGGTATTTTCGGACAATATCGAAGAGTGTCTCACTATGGTATGCCATAGGACGCCCCTGCTGAGTGAGAATTGTGCCCACAACATAGTCAGATGCATCAGTCTCAATCTCGAATGGTTGTTGTAGATCGAGCAAGGAGAGTACTAGAGCTGAGCACAAGCAATGTTTCAGATCATCGAATGCTCGTTGTTGCTCCTTCCCTCACACAAACTTGGCCCTACCACCACCCTTGGTCATCGGGCTGAGGGCCCATGCAATATGGGAGAATCCCAACACGAATCGTCGGTAGAAATTGGCTAGTCCCAAGAAGCTCTAAAGCTCAACTAGTGTGGTCGGGGCTAGCCAGTCACAGATAACTTGGATCTTAGATGGATCAACATGTACCCCATGCTCATCAACAATGTAGCCCAGGTATTGGACCCTGTTCATGCCAAAATAACATTTTTTCAAGTTGGCATAAAGCTTGTGCTGTCACAGAGTGCTCAAAACCTGTTGAATATGTCGCATGTGCTCCTCCCATGTTCTACTGAAGATGAGGATGTCGTCCAAATATACTACCACAAAGGAGTTGGTGAAGGGTCTCAATACATCATCCATCAACCTCATGAAAGTGGTTGGTGCATTTGTTAAGCCAAAGGGCATGACTAACCATTCGTAGAGACCTTCTTTAGACTTGAAGGTTGTCTTCTAGACATCAGTTGCTTCGATGGGAACCTGGTGGTAGCCAGAATTCAGGTCAATCTTGCTGAAGAACTTTGCCCCTTGAGTTGGTCAAGAAGGTCATGAATCCTGGGAATGGGGTAGCGGTTCCTAACTGTGATTTTGTTTAAGGCTCTGTAATCAATGCAGAGTCGCCAAGTCCCGTCCTTCTTCTGCACCAGTACAATTGGGCTTCCGCAAGGGGAGGAGTTGGGTCTGATGTGCCCCTTTTGAAGAAGCTCTTGGATCTGACGCCTGATTTTTTCATTCTCCATCAACGAGCGTCGATAGACTGGTTCGTTAGGTAGAGGTGCGTCGGGGGTCAGATCAATTGGATGCTTGACTTGGTAGTGTGTCGGTACCCCTATGGGTGAGGCGAAGATGTCTCTGTATTCTTCCATGATCCCATCCACTTGCTTCTGCTGCAAAGAGAGGTGTTCTATAGAGGCCACAGATGTGGTGATGACCTTCTACTTACTGTGAGCACGGATCACAAAGAAGACTAACTTCCCGGTCTGTGAAATGACCTTATTGCATTGCTTACTAGAGATTAAAGAAATAACAGTAGGCGGTGCCACCTATGGGATCCTGTACAATTGTCTATCCAAAGTAATAATAACATTGCAGGGTCTAGACTCATACACATCATGACGCTTCCACAAATATGGTTGTCCTAAAAGAACATCACAAACTTCAAGGGGAGAAATATCACCCAGCACCTCATCTTTGAAAGGTTTGATGTCGTAGGGCAGACGACACTGTTGGTTGACACAAAGATCTCCTCCTTGACGAAGCCAACCGATGGTGTAGGGTTGCGGGTGTGGTGTCGTTGGCAGGTCCAACCGCTTGACGACCTCTGTTGAAATCAGGTTCTTTTGACTACCGTTGTCAACAATGAAATGAATCAGAGCCCCCTTGACCCACATCTGTGAGTGAAAGAGGCGCTCCCCTTCCTCTGGTTCTTCTGGTTTGCTTGGCCAGAGTTTGGTGGTAGCGGTCATCGCACTGGGTTCAACATTGATAATCCGCTTCCCTCCTTCAGGATTTGACTCGGAATCTGAATCAACCTCTGACTCAGAAACCTTCAGCTCGACCACAAGGGACTGCTTGGAGCGACATTCGTCAGTGTTGTGCCAAGAACTTTTATGGTACTCACACCATTTTCTCGTGTCCTTCTTCATCTTCTCGTTGCCCTTCTTGTGTTGCGGCTTGGACAGATTGTCCTGAGGGAGGCCATCTCGACTTGGTCCCTTGTTGTATGGGTTGGGGTTGCCTTTGCCCTGCTTTGGCAGTGAGGGGTTTGCAGATCCAAACTTTCGCTGTTTCTACTTAAATTTCTGCTTGATCTTGACAGTGTATCTATAAGCTGTGCCCAATGAGGCGATGTCCAGGAACTCCATTTCTGTTTGAATATATCTATGCAAACAACCGCGATATTTGAGCACTAGATGACGCTCAGAATCTTTGATACCCAATTTGGTGCATAGGGTATGGAAAATATTGGTGAAGTCTAGTATTGTTTGGTCCCTTTCTTGATGTAGGGTGGTCCATCTGGTGTACTGATCCTCGTAGCTTCCAACAGGGTAGTATTGTTCTTTAATGGTGTCCCGAAAGGAATTCCATGTAGGGGCCATCGCAAAAATTGCAGATTCCTCCATGACCCTTTGCTCAAAGTAAGTATCCCACCAGCCTTTAACATGGGGAAGGACCTTGAGGAGTGCAAAAGTGATATTTTCCCTATCGAAAAAATTGTGGACCGAAAAATATCCTTCGAGCAGATTCAACCATTTATTTACAACCTCCGCATCTATCAGTCCTTCAAATAATGGAATATCAAAAATTACCTGTACCTTGAAGGGGGTTGCATGGCCGCTTGATGAAGATGCTTCTCCTGTGGGAAATTGTTGAAGGATCTGCGCGAAGTTGTCCATCATTTTGTTCCTTTGTCGCGCGAGGGCTTCCTCGAGCAACATTTTAATAGGATCTCCTGCTCCATTATCTTTCTTTTCGTCTCCCATGGGTTGTTGTTGTGCTCGACACGACCAATCTGGTAATGGCTTGATTGGTTCGAGTCCCAACTTCTTCTACCCAGACCTTGTTGGGGACATGCACAAAGAAAAATAAATGAAGAGCAGACCGCTCTGATACCACTAATCCAAATTTAGGAGGGGAATGAACTGATTAACAGATTGAATATAATAAACACAGAGATAGGAAGAATAACACAAATATCCGGTGAACAATATCTTCTATTAAATAATGAATTAGGCTGAAACTATAAAACTATAGAACTAAAACTTGATCGAATGGTGGTAGCTATTTCTGAGAAGAGATGTGGCTGCTACACGCATCTGTCTGAGTAGAATGGATTACAATGAGGCTCTAGAGGCCCTTTTCACATTACTCATGAATGCCAAAACCCTAGACATCCAAAAACCTAACCCTAGAAGGAGAAACGCCAAAAGTCATGTGGGCCCTATGGGTAAGTTGGTGTAATTTGGTACCTCAACTTCCTAGGGTCGTAACTTTTGCATACGACCTCCGTTTTAGGCGCGTGATAGCCCGTTGGAAAGGTCTTTTAGAGAACTACACATTCCGCTATTAGACTTTGACTCTGTCCATAGTCTAATTTTGGCGAGTCAAAAAAACAACGTTTAGGGCCCCAAAACAACCCTAGAAGTACAACAAGATGTGCTAACATGAAAACATACAAAATAAGCCAGTTGGATTAGCTGAGAGGCCACCCATATCCACCTGGAGAATGTGTGGGGCTTCAAACAACCCCATAAGTGTAGAACTCACAATTATAAAGTAGTACAGAAGGACGTGTTGAACAAAAATGGACACGAGGAGCCAGTTGGAATAGGTGGGTGGCCACCAATATCCACCTGGATCAGAACCCTACCGACCAGAACAATATTTGCCATGCTAACCACTTGTGGAAGCTGAATATCAACCCTAAAGATAAATTTATTTGGGTCCCTTGACAACTTTATACACTTGCTTTTCTTCATTCGTGACCGAGTCTTGTCCAAAGATCCAACACGGGGTCTATGCTCATGAGAACACCCTGCTATGTTCACCTGATCATTTGCTTGACCAATCGATACAGGGGGAGCACACCCCCTAGATATGTCTAAAGGAGGTGCAAGTGGTGTTGAAGAATATGGTCCCCGACCAATCGATACATAAATCAGATAGGGGGGAGTCGACCCCACAAGATAGTAATGGGGAGATTTGTTCCCTGGTCCAACCACACCTTGTGTCACTAGTCCGTCAATGTAGCGATCAAGAGAAACTCCTGCATAAATAGGTTGAGCCTCCGAATTTGACTCGGAAGAGAGACCATGTGAAAGAAAAAACTATGCATCAGAGACCCCAGAGCAGCTAGGCCCTAGAAAAGGAGAGGATGGAAACACAACTCCATCTTGCGCTGACTCAGCGAAAAATCCCTCCACCAGTCCAGGCCCCGCATCAGAAACCGCAATCGAACCAGATCCGTAGCAAGATTCATTTATTGTCACATCCATATGGCTTGGAAAAAAGGCATCGAGGAAAGAGGGTCCACCCGGATCGGACCAAACAACAGAAGATTGCAGAACTGGAGATAGACAAGTCGTGAAGAGGTTAGTGAACACAATTGGTGCCATCCAGAAGCCCCAACCTTCTGGTGGGTCAGGGGAATAGTCAAGGATATCGTTAGATATTGCCATGTCTACCATGAGAAACCCCTGGAGAGAAGAGTTTCCCCCGAGGAAACAACCCACTAGCGGGTAAAAGGGCCAAGGATCAGAAACACAGGCGAAAGGAAAGAAACGACGAAAAACCGTAGAGACCCCCATTCCCAAAAAAAATTCTCACCCACAAGTTCAATTATTTTATTTATTATTATATTAATGTTTTATTATTATTTTAATGAATTATGTTTTTTCCACATAAAATTGCACTTATATTAATATATAAAGTTTTACAACAGTGCATAGAGATATAGTTGTTCCTCTCCACCTCCCTTGGAGGTATGTTAAGAGTACTGACCAAAACCAGAATGATACTAAGAAGTTGCGCAATCAACAAAAATATCTCCAATCATCTCAAACAAAAAAAAAAGAAGAAGAAAAGAATGTAAAAAGGCTCAAAACTAGAACCCTGAGATCATATTGTGACTAAAAACACTAACTGTTAAATAGTAAAGATATATCTTATGTTATATGGACATCTCTCCCTTACTAAATTGTAGAAAGCCTCTAAACCCATTAATATTTAATAAATTTTCATTTTTATAATAACCATTAGTATACTTCATACACCTCACTTCTCTTATTGAAATTAAATTTTATTTCGTCTCTATCAAGCACACCTTTAATATCCTGAAATTACCGACACTCCATAATTACTTGTACGATAGCATTCATTTATCAACTTAAAGAAAGCTGAACGAAGCCTTAGAAACAAACACGTTGATCCTCATGAGCACAGCACACCACACGCGTGGAGTGGGGTGGACTTGAACAGTGGAACGGAATGGAATTTTGGAGAATGGAAGCCACAAATTTCCTTTGCCTGCCGGGGGATTTATCGATGCATCAGCCACACAACTCGCCCAGCTTCTGAGAAGAGGAATCAATGCTTATTTCATCTCATGGTGCGCATCAGCTAGACATTCTACCGAGCTTGTAAGAGGAGGAATCAGTGCCTATTTCATGTCAGGGATGCACAGCCGAGTCAGCCGAGTCCCTTGGAGGAATTATTATTTATGGTTATTTAACCGCATTTCCCACAGGTATTTGTGACGATTGTGTTCACAGATGTATCATCCATTAGGTTAGTGAAGCTTAAATCCAGTTTACATATTTTGTTGTTTTAATCGAAGTTCGTTTAATTGTTTTGTTGATATAATTTTATGTTCCAATTATATTTATTTATATGCCAGTCTTTATATGCCAGAGTCTAAATTATGACGGACTGTACAAATTGAAGTATACTCCATCTTCTGTATCTGAGTCTGGTCAAGCACAACAGAGATTATGTTTGCCTCCGCTTCTTTGACGCTTAATGTGTAATTTTTAGTCCAGTGTACTGTGATACCTTCCTTCATTATTTATTTCTTTTCAGTTGATTTATATTTTCTTTGGTGCAATTGTGTTTTGTTAAATTATTTTCATGTTAGGGTTTTTTCCAGGATTCATCTTTCACATTCAAATAGATATTAATAAATTATATTCCTTATATGCAGGTTGTCGGTGACTATGGAGCTACAAAGATGTTCAATGGGAGAGATGGCAAAGGAGAGGAGGAGGAGAGGAGCACTGCAACTGTGAGTTTTATTTTGAATTCTTTTATATCAATCGTCTTCTTTAAAGCAGATTTACCCAGGCTCTTGTTACCTGGAATGCCGATGCTAGGAATTTATTAGGAAAACAGTCGTGGCCGCAACACACACATATATCGCATTCGGATATAGAACTAAATGTTTTTGAAGAAGATTCGGTCAGAGAGGAGATTTACCGCAGTTGATTATTCATGCGATTTTAGTGGCTGTGTCACACCGAAAGTATGCTTTATACCCGTGGAAGTCTTTATTCAATATTCAAAGTCTGATATATTGAATATAGATACTGATTATAGTGGCTATGCCATCGATTCTCGCGCTGTGTCAAGTGTTCGATTCTCGGGATCTGGAAAGGCAAAAAATAGCATTAGAATAGTTCAGGGTTCAGTTCTTTTAATCTGGAACGGCAAAAAATAGTCAACGGCAGCTGAAGCGTACGATTATACGCCAGGGTGCAGAATATATACGCAGTGTAGTGGCTATTGCCAGCTTTTTAGTCGCGCTTAATCCACGGTTCGGATTTCTCAATCTCGAACGGCAAAATCCAGTAAATGGCAGCTGAGGCGTACGATTATACTCCAGTGTTTTTATATTAAAGATGTAGCGATTATAGTGGCTATTGCCAGTCATTTAGTCGCGCCTAGTCGAGGGTTCAATTCTCGTAATCTTGAACGGCAAAAAACAGTATTAAGTTAGGCCAGGATACGACTCTCTTAATCTGAACGGCAAAAACCGGCATTAACTTAGTCCAGGGTTCGAGTTTTCGTAATCTAGAACTGCAAAAGGTAGCGTTAACTTAATATAGGGTTCGATTCCGTAATCTGGAGGTAGCGTTAACTTAATATAGGGTTTGATTCCGTAATCTGGAGGGGCAAAAGTAGCATTAACTTAGTCCAGAGTTCGATTCTCGTAATCTGGAACCGCAAAAGGTCAAAAGTAGCACTCACTCAGGCCAGGGTTCGATTCTTGATTATATGCCGACAACTGAAACCATTCAAAGCCTCGAGCAGCCGTCTACGGAACACCGAAATCTCACGATACGAAGGGCCATAATTGCATTCAATGCACGGAACCGCGTAACGACAGCTGAGGGACCCGCGTGTCAATTTCAATCTGATTCAAAAATCACGGCAAGCTCACTATGGGACTGGACGGACCTGCATTTGGAGCTGTAGCATTTTGAGTTTAAGTAATGAGAATGAAATTGGTTGAAAATTATGTAGCCGGATTTAACACAAAATGTGATTTCTTTAATGCTGGAAGTGACTTGTTACGGGAATATGTAATCCAGCTTTTCCATTCATGTTTAGGACAGAAATCAAACCAGTCAGCTTAAGCCAAGGGCACTACATACTTTGTCGGGTCAAAGTAGTGGTTGGCAGATAGCGCCAGGTTCAACTTCAGTGGATGTAGTGGATGTAGGGTCCAGGAAGCTGTTTGATTTTAATACGATACCTCGTCCTTTTCGGAAAGTATTTGCCTAACCCGTATGATTTAGAATGAAAAAGAAATTAAGTGTAACGTAGATCCGTTTTAATTTTACACACAATATACACTTTAGTATCAATAAGATGTGTAATCCTTGTAATTGAGAATGAAAAAGAAATTAAGCATAACATAAAGTCATTTTAATTTTACACAGATTCATTTCAACCCGAAATTTCGATGTCAAAACCTATCATAATTGAGTTATCACCTTTATTCAAGGAAAATCATCATTATAATTGAGTTATCACCTTTATTCAAGTAAAATCATCATTATAATTGAGTTATCACCTTTATTCAAGTAAAATCATCATGATGTAGTCTAAACTTTCTATGTTTTGGTCCCTTTCTTGGATTTTTTTCAACCAATTTTGCTCGAAATCCAGCCAGGAATTGATGGAATTGCATATTTGAGTTGTACAATCTGAGTGTTCCAGGGCTTTTTGAGGGCACCAAATCCATTTATGTATTCAAAAATGCAATTTAAACAACAAAAGATTGCATTCAAAAATGAAATTTAAACCAAGGTTGCCAGAGTGTGGAGTGGAGCGGGAGTGTCGGGAGTGTCATTTTCCAAAAATCATTGGGAGCAGAGCATCCTGGGAGCATGTGTTATATATATATATAAATATATATTGAAAAAAAACATGCAGAAAGACAAATTAGCTGTAGAAAATATGAAACTATGCATATTTGTACATTGGGCCTAATGGTTAAGAACATGTCTTTCCTCTTAAGAGGTCTTAAGAGGTCACAAGTTCAAATCCATAGGAGGGTAGGGTATGTATACCTCCGTAGACTTTACCAGTCAAATTGCTGGGTGGAGGGGGTCCCTTGTCCCACAATCAAGGGGGTCTCATACACCAGTTCCGTGTCTAGCTTGGCCGTGACCTTAAAAATGGATTATTATTATTATTAATATAGATAGAAATGGCATCCATAATACATCAATGATCAATCATTCGAGCATCAACCGTCTAGATTCTAGCAATTACAAACTTACAAACCTACATACAAATTTTTAAGCCATATAATAGAAAGTAGACCATTAACTTATGGAATGAAATCAATTATCCAACAACTGTTAACAATAACATGAGTCATGACCAAATAATTATGTTTAAAAAATAGGCCATCTACACTGAATTATGAAGACAATAACATGAGTCATGACCAAATAGTTATGTTTAAAAAATAGGCCATCTGCACTGAATTATGAAGACCGAAAGGTCCAAAACAATAAAGTTTAAACTGAGATAGTTGCTAAATACTATGAATCTATCATTTATAGACTAGGACATATAAAGTAATGAAAAATGAGAAACATCAAACAACTATCCCATCCTCCTTCCACCACCAGGATTGCTGCGTGGGCGTCCTCGTGGTGGTAGTGGAGCCTCTTGAGAAGGACGAAATTGTGCAGAAGTAGATGTAGACGGTCGCGAAGGAAGTGAAGATGAAGCCCCTAGTGTTGTAGTTGGAGTCCTGGACATGGGGACCATCGCAGTGGATGGGGGTGGCATCTCAACATGATCATCATCATCCAAAAGAACATTCTCCAATTGTTCTAAAAGCGATACTCCATCCTCTAAATTATCTTCGTCTAAATTAAATTGTCCCAACACTTCAAGTTTTTATCCATCTTTACCTCCTCACAATAATGGGACAACAATCGCAAGTTGTAATGAACATAAGCCAAGCTCTCTGCCCGGCCTACATTCAACCTGTTTCTTTTGATGCTATGGATGAAATTGTAGGCGCTCCAACACCTCTTTGCAGAAGAAGTGTTCACCACCTGTGAAAGCACCCGTGTTGCCAAACGTTGCAATTGTGGGGTAGCACCGCCATGCATGTTCCACCACTCGAAAGAATTCAAATTCCCTTGATCTCTAATTGCATGGTTGGTCCCAAAGGCACCATTTCCAAGGATATACTGTCTCAATTGTTTTCGTATGTTGTCACACTCCTCATCCGTGACCAATTTGTCTAATGCTTTCATATAACCAGCTTGAACCTCTGGATCTTGGTGTGGTCTTTTCTTGGACCCACCACCAGGTGTTGGTGATGAAAGCCATGATACAGGATAGTATTTAGGTTTTAGCACATATGCTAAGGCATGTAGTGGAATATTTAGCATTTCCCATTGTTTTTCCACCTCTACACGAATATGATTAAACAGGTTGACATCTCTAGGCTCAACAATGTCTTTAATCTGCCCCAACATGCTATCCATTTGCTCATACACCTCCCCAATGATTGTCCGATCTGAATCTGCAAACTTGATCATGTGATAAATTGGCTTGGTGAATTGCAAAACATACCGAACCTGAGATTGTCAAGAACTGTCTCCTTCACTACATTAGCACCTTCTCTATCAATGCTCATTTCATCCCATGCATCACTCATCACCATAGCACCCAAAGCTTGTCTCACCTTCAATAGGCATCTAAAGGTGAGGTAATAGCTAACAAATCTAGTTTTTGCAATTTTAAGCAGTTGCAACCTAGAGTGAGTGCCATAATAGTAATTGACCTTGTATGACATGTGACAAATTCAATGAGTTTATTCCCTCTTTTGTACAATTCATTAATCCATCCACACTCTCTATGCTTAACAATATCATGCATTAAAAGGTTCAAGGTGTGCACCAAACACCCAGACCCAAAGATG
Organism: Picea sitchensis; assembly: GCA_010110895.2. Classification (NCBI taxonomy): domain Eukaryota; kingdom Viridiplantae; phylum Streptophyta; class Pinopsida; order Pinales; family Pinaceae; genus Picea; species Picea sitchensis. Next base: position 252,353 of record SNQJ01S0002485.1, read on the forward strand.
TGTGGATAGTTTCACTCAATGATTTTACTTGCTCCCTTACAATTTGTTGCATTATCAATGATTACTTGAATCACATTAGAAGGACCAACATCGTTAATTGTTTTCAAGAGGAGATCTGAAATGTTTTGAGAAGATGCAATGATTGAAGAGGAGTCACGTGCTGCAAGAAACACTGCATCGGTAGCAAAAACACCAAGAACATTGATCAAATGTTGGTTTCTAACATTTGTCCAACCATCTGATTCAATGGATACCCCAAAGTACCCCCAATCATTTGTAAACCGTGTTAGAGCTCTTTGAATTTTTGCTTTTTCCATGTCGAGTAACATAGTTCTAGCTTTCTCATAGGAGGGGCTCATGTATCCTTTGGGGGCTTCGTTGATTCCCTTGACAAGATCACGCCAATAGGGAGAGTGAAGCACATTGAATGGGATCATACAAGCATAGAGAAACCAAACCACTTTTGCATCCACCTCATCCCTACCTCCAATATCATGGAAATCTGCTATTGTTCTTCTAGATCTAGAGGTTCCAGAATCATGAGGAGATGGAGATGTGTTGCCACCAAATTTAGATGAGGCATTGGATTGAAGCTTTTCTTTTTAACAATCCTTTCTTTGTGCAACTTCTTGTATCTTTATGTATTTTTGTCTCTCTTCCTTGGATATCTTAGGGAACACTGTGATCCCAATGGCCCCCTTTTTGTCATCACTCTCCATTACACCACAAAGATGCCTCCTCACACGGGTATATGAACGATCCCAATGGCCCCCTTTTTGTCATCACTCTCCATTACACCACAAAGATGCCTCCTCACACGGGTATATGAACCAGTATAAGGTTTTACTTGATGAATAATGAGGACACAAAAATTTAGTGGTTCCAGCACCTCTCCCCTCCTCAAGTTTTGTCATGAATCTCCACAAGGGTGTTGATGAAGCTTTGCCACCTTCATTGCCCTCTTCACCCTCTTCAAACCCTTCACCATCTTCATATTGTGGGTCTTCACACGTAGGGCAATTAATCAAGGGTACCATGAAGCGGTCTTGCCACCTTCTTCACCCTCTTCCCTTCGATGCCTATTCCCCACTAAGACCATGAGAACCAAAAAAGGAATGATAAACCAAAAGAAGACCATTTTCTTTAAGTTTTAGATGAACGACCTGTAATAAAATGAGGGAGAAGAAGGAATGGGAAAGAGTAGGAGAGGAGGAAAAACCCATAAACAAAGTTAACCCAAGGAAATGAGGGAGTTGGGGTTTGGGCTTACCTCTTTAGCTCTTAAAACTTGAAAGTTGAAATTTGAGATAGGCATTTGTTCTCTCCTCCAAGATCCTCTTTGCTCACTCTTCCAAGCTCTCCTTTGCTCTCTCCTCCAAGCTATCACAAATCTGCACTCTCCAAGCTCTCCTTTGCTCTCTCCTCCTCTCCAAGCTCTCCTTTGATTTCACCAACAATTGTATAGATGGATTATGGTGATAGTTGCCGAAAAAGTCCAAAATGTAGAGCGTTTATCATTATCAAGGAAAATCACCTCAAATAACTCGTTGGGGATTACTTTAACTCCTACCAAATGCCTCTGGGTCTTGGGCTGTTAACTTAAGTTCATCTTCCTTACATCCGAGGAAGATGAGCTATTAACCAATGAGAAGTAGTTTTAGTTCCAAAAGACGGTTTCAACCTAGATAGTATCCACAAGAAATCCAGTGTCCCTTGATATCTTCAGTGGGGTCATGTGCTTTCTAGTAGCATCTAGCCTTAATCCTAATTATGATATTTTTTTAATCCCTTATAGAACTTAATAAATCCCAGTTTAAAATGAATCTTGTAAATAAAGATGTTAATAGTTGTATTATAGATTGATAATTGTATAAAAACAAAAATAAACAAAAATCATGATATGTAAGAATGCTTCAATTCATTGATTTGTTCATTATACTAAATTTTGATATAATTTTTGAAGGTTTGATATAAAGGTATAGTTATCGTATAAAATGTTAAACATTAAATTTCCCTTAGCCAAATCTAAGAAGCAGGGTGTAGTTTCATTTAATTGTTCATTATAGTAAATTCGAGGATAGTATATGAAGGTGTTTTTAAGAGTATAATATCGTATTAAATGTTAAACATTAAATTTGTGTGTGTCAAATCTAAGAAGCAGGATGAAAGTTTCTGATTTATAACAAAACATGTAATGAATCCAGTGTTACACTTATCGCAATATTATCGGATTTATCGCGATAATATCGCCAAACACAAGCTTGCCGATAATATCGCGAGAAATTCCCCCGAGAAATTCTTGATAACATCGTGAGAAATTCCCGATAATATCAAGAGTCGAAGGAAATTATCGACCAACTAAGTTTGCACGCGCCTTTTGGCTTATACAACTAGTTTTGGGGTTTTATTTCCTCATTTTGCAAATGTTGCTTGTGAGGTTTGAGCTCTAATGGAGTTGTAACCATTTGAATATCCTTGATCCAGCTGATCTGGATATCTACTGTTGAACTATTGTTTTGTCTCTCAGATCTGATACTCCGGGGGTTTCTCGATGCGTTTGAGTTATTTGTTTAACATGCTTGGTGATTTTTGCATGTGTGTTTCATTCAATTAGTGTTTAAGTAGTATATACGACACATGTAAAATAAGGAACAAACACTATCTCATTCATATGTATTATGAGGGAAAAAGAAGGAAATACAATGATATGCGGAAAGCAGAGAAATAATCTTCAGCTAGATCTCGTGGATCGTCACTGGAATACAAAGCAACTAATACAAAATACCCGTGATTAGAAGATGAAGGTAGATCTGTGCATGCACGGATAGATCGAAAAAAATGCAGTTCTGGAGACTCACGACAACTGCTGCAAACACTGGAAAACTTGCCTTGGTGGCTATATTCAACATAATCGCTTGGAAACTGTCCCAAACTGAGTGCCCTGGCCTCTAAGATGCTTTTGATCATTGTCGCACTGAAGATATGACCCCATAAGCTCTGGATGTCGTCCCCTGGGGGGTTGCGCACTTCCTGGGCTCTGTGAGTGCGCCCTAGTGATTCCACTGTCGGAATCCACTGCTGTATATCTCGAAATGTGTGCCCTGGCCACCTCTGTACTGGGTTGGAAGGGTTTCCTTGGATCTGATTTGAAATACCCTCTGGAACTCCAAACGACTCTCCTTAAGAGCTGCACACTTCCTGACTGTCTTATGTGCCTTGAGAGATTCCATCGTCAGAATCTGATGACTGGTGGCTCAAAAGATGCGCCCTGGCTAGTCCTCAACTGGGTGGGAAGGAATTTGCAAGATAATCCCTGGTCTCGTGCAACTACACAAAACCCTCTCTAACCCTTGTGCCCTCACTGGTTGAGCTGCGCAATCACTGCAAAACTGAATACTCCTGAATAGCACGGTGAAATACCTGGATGGTATCTCTGATAGGCTAGGGTGTGTCTCTCAACATTGAAACCAATCAAGGTGGTGGTTTCCTCTAGAAATCCACAAAACAACAGAAGGTCGATTCTCCTCCTCTAGAAACTCTCTCAACATCAAATCATAACATAATGAGGAATTAGGTCGAATTCCTCCCTTTATACTCTTCCCGATTTAATTCTTCGTTGACATCACTTAAGCTAGGCGCTTTTCCTCTTAAGGTGAGTGATTAATTAATTAAGTCTCCCCCTCAACACCTTTTTCTTCTATTTCTTTGTTGACTTTAGCTTAAGAGACTTTTCCTATGCTTTTTGGCTTAATTCATCGTTTAGCCACTAATTCACCCTTATTTCTCCTCTTGTTCCCTGTTTGTGCCTGATTATAGGCTACAGGAACAAATAGATTACTAAGTCACTCCCTGTTGGCCTACTCTTGGGAACGGGACATCACAGTTTTCCCTTCCCGAGATTGCTTGTCCTCAAGCAACATCAATCCTGAGTGCTGCAATATATGTTGTCCCTCCCATGTAACATATTCCACTGGAAGTCCCCTCCATCTAACCAAGCAGTCCCTGATGACCCTTCTCCTCAATCTGCGCTCTCTCTTTGCTCGAGCACCTCCTCTGGCACTAGCTCCAACTGACCCTCCTCATCCAAGGGTGGCAACTCTTCTGAAATGTTGACTTCTTGTGCCATTGTCTTTTTAAGGCAAGAAACGTGAAAAATGTTATGAATCTTGCTATCCTCCGGTAGCTCTAGCTCATATGCCACCTCGCCTATCCTCCTGATGACTCTATATGGCCCATAAAATCTCGGCTTTAGCTTCTCTGCTCCGCTCCTCTTCAAGGAGGACTATCTGTATGGCTGTAACCGTAGATAAACCAAGTCCCCTACCTCGAAACTGTGCTCTATCCTCTGCCTGTCTGCATAGATCTTCTGCTGGTTCTGAGCTGCCTGTAAGTTTTCCTTCATTGCCCGTAGGATCCTCTGACTCTCCTCCACCCAATCTTTGGCCCTCGGGACCCTGCTATCCCCAAACACAATCTCCACAAAAGAGGGTGCATCGTATCCATACAATGCTCTAAATGGTGACATCCTGATAGACATATGGTAAGTCATGTTATAACAATACTCACCCATGTGCGCTGCTGCCCTCCCACATAGTTTCTCAAATATCCCTCCACCCATTTGTTGACAATCTCTGTCTGTCCATCTGTTTGTGGGTGGTAGCTGGTACTCGTGGCTAGCTCTGTGCTCGCCAACCGAAAAAGCTCCTGCCAAAACGCGCTGATGAAGTGCCCATCTCTATCACTGACTATCTGCCTGGGTAAACTGTGCAACCGGAATACCTCTCTGAAAAATAACTCCGCTACTTGTATGGCCTTGTAGTTCGTGGGTATGGCAAAGAAATGTGCAAATTTGGTCAGCCTGTCGACCACCACAAATATACAGTCCTTGCCCTGCACTCGAGGAATACCTGTAATGAAGTCCATAGAAATGCTCTCCCATTTCTGCTTCGAAATGGGTAGAGGCTGAAGTAACCCCGCGGGGTGTGTTTGCTCGGACTTGTTCTGCTGACAAGTCGTGCACTCCTGGATGTGTTTCAATACATCATCCTTGAGACCCTTCCATGAAAATCTCTCCCTGATTTGCCTGTAAGTTTTGAAGTACCCCTGATGCCCAACTGCAGGCGAATCTTGACACACCTTCAGAATCTTCCCCTTCAAGGTAGATTCTGGAACCAAGTAGATCCGGTCCTTGTAGAAAATGACATTGTCTAGTACCCAATATCTATCATCAACCACCTGTCCATCCATCACCTCACAAGAAAATTTGTTTTTGTAGTATTCCACCAACAAATGTGCTTTCCAATCTGTGCAAATGTCCATCATCGAACACCTTGCTGGCCTCTTGGACAACGCATCTGCTACGACGTTCCTCTCTCCCTTAACATACTCAATGTCAAAGTCAAAGGTTTAGATCTTCAATACCCACTTATGCTGTCTCTCACCGAGGTCTTTCTGATCCAGGAAATACTTGAGTCTGTTGTGATCAGTCTACACTACAAATCTGCTACCTACCAGATACTTCCTGAATTTGGTTAAGGCATGAATGATTGCTAGCATTTCCTTGTCGTAAATAGAGTAAAGTCTCTCCGACTCGTTGAGCTTCCTGCTCTCGAACACAATGGGATGACCTCCCTACATCAAAATTGCTCCAATCCCCACCCCTGATGTGTCGCACTCTAAGACAAACGATCGAGAGAAATCCAGAAGGGCTAGAATAGGGCATGTGCTCATAACCTCCTTCATTTTCTCAAATGTCTGTTGTGACCCCTGTGTCCGCTGAAAATCACCCTTCTTGGTCAAATCTGTGAGCGGTGCTCCCAACTGTGAAAAGCCTTTCACGAATCGCCTGTAGTAACTGCATAACCCAAAGAATCCCTTCAACGTCGTGAGGTTCTTGGGTGTTGGCCAATCCAGAATGGCCTTGATCTTCTCCTAATGAACTTGTACTCCCTGCTCACTGATGATATTCCCCAAGTACAGTAGTTCTCTCATCCCAAACTAACATTTGGACTCCTTGGCATATAATGACTGTGCCTGCATAATGCCCAAGACCTCCTCCAAATGTGCCAGATGCTTATCCCACATCCTGCTATAAATCAATTTGTCATCGAAGAATACCAAAAGGTACTTCCTCAACTGCCCCCCTGAAGATGTGGTTCATGCAAGACTGGAAAGTGGCAGGTGCGTTGGTCAATCCAAACGACATGACCAAGAACTCGAAATGTCCGAAATGGCATCTGAATGTTGTCTTCTCTATATCCTGTTCCCTGATGCTGATTTGATGATATCCCGATCGTAGATCAATCTTGGTGAAGAAAACTGCCCCATGTAACTCGTCCCTCAACTCATCTATGCACGGAATGGGGTACCTGTTCTTGATCGTTTTCTCGTTGAGAGCTTTGTAATCAATGCACATCCTCAATATGCCATCCTTCTTTAGTACCAGAACGACTGAAGAAGCAAAAGGACTCGTGCTGGGCTTGATGTGCTCCATTGCAATCAATTCTTTGATTGCTTTCTCAATCTCTTCCTTGAATCTCTTGGGGTGCCTATAGGGCGCGGTGATCACCGGTGTAGCCCCTGCCTCCAACTTAATCGTATGCTCAAATCCCTTGTCTGGTGGTCTCTCTGGTGGTATCGACCCAAACACTGGCTCATACTGACTTAGAAGCTTCCTAGTCTGTGGATGGTACTGCTCTCTGCCCTCTGAATCCTTCCGCGTGGTGATCAAACACACTGTTGCATAAGCTACATCACCGTGACGGAAAATCCTCTCCATCCTCTTGGTTGATACTGCTCGGGGTGCTCCTGTAGACATACCTCTCAGTACCACTCTCGATCCACTAGCGTCTCTGAAGCTCATGGTCAATGTATGATAGTTGAACCCAATTTCTCCCAATGAATATAACCACTGTACCCTCAATACTGCATCAATATCTGATAGGTCAACTACATAGAAAGTATCTGTCAGTGTGTAGTTGCCTAGCTTGACCTCTAGGTCTTGGGATCATGTCCAAACATGTCATCGTGTATCCATCTTCCACTGCCATGTGGAATCCCTCAAACTCCTCAGTGCATAACCCCCTCCTGGCTACTAAGGACGCATCTCTAAAATTGTGGGTGGCCCCACTGTCAACTAGAGTTGTCATGCATTGTCCTTGTACAAGGCCCTTGAGCCTGAGAGTGTTGTACCTGGGTACTCCGGAAAGGGTTGATATGGTTCCCCCTTTCACCTCTCTACGAGGTTTTGTCTCCTCCTTGGGCTGTGCCCCTACGGGTATCTGAGGTTTCTTCGGCTGTCGCTCTGGCTCATGTGTGGTCTCATCCTCTGAATCACTGTCTGCCTGTGCCCCGATCTCCTCATCCTCCTCCTCACTGCCTGATTCCACCTCAATGTAGTGGATCTGTCTCTTTCGCATGCATTTATGCCCTGGGACCCAAGGGTCTTTGCAAGAGAAGCAAAGCTTCATCCTCATAAACTCCCGTCTAGTGTCATCGTCCAGCTTGGGCTTACCCTTCCATTCCCTTGAGGATTTTTCTGATCCCTGTCTCTCTGTGGTACAAAGGGTTTGGTAAAAGGTTTGGGTTTCAGTGCTTAGTCCCTCATGTCTCTCGTGCGCACAATGGCCTCCTATAGGGTGTGAGGCTTGAAAGCCTTAACCCAACCCCTCAATGGCTTTGTCAATGCCTCGGTGAACAACATCACCAGTCTGTGCTCTGATATATCTCATACGACCACTGCCTTCCACTAGAACTCTGTGATGAAGGCCTCAACTGATCCTGTTTGTATCAACTGTGTAAGGTCCCTGAAATGGAGCTCCGGATCTCTCCTTTCAAACCTCTCCATCAACCTCTCGGTGAACTCCAAGTATGAGGTAATGTGGTTGTGACCCAATGTCACCAACCCATGATACCACCACTCGTGGGCCTCCCCATCCAAGTGCAAGGTGGCGAAGCTGTTAGCTTCTGACTCTGTCATCAGGTTAAGCTTGAAATATGTATCAAGTGTCTGTACCCATGCTTGAGCTGAGCATCGTGATGATTCGTCGAAAGTAGGAATGTTCAATTTCCCCACTTTCTTGAGGAAATCCATGTTTTGAGTTTGCCCATTGCCCTTTTGTGCCTCTCGGGGTCTGTTCCGATACATGATCAAACAATAGTCTAGCAAACTCATGTCTGCATGGAATTCCGGTCCAAGTGCCAAGTAATCTCTCCTGTACTCTCCGAATGGATCCTGTGGCACTACCTGTCCCTAACCTGGCTGTCCTCCTGCATGCCCTGGCTGTCCCAATGGCTGTCCCCCTTGGAACTATGGATGTAAAGGTCGGGGAATCCTCCCAGATGATGTATATGCACGGATACTTGAAGGGTGTGCACTCGCTCTGCCCTGAGATCCACTGGAGCCGTTGGCCCCACCTCCCTGGTGTCCTCCTAAACCACTCACTCCTCCTACGACATTGGCACTTATAGTGCTCACGCTATGATGGATCATCTGAGTACCGATGGCCATCTGTGCTATGGCGTTCATCATGTCCCGCTGTCCTCTGGCTAGGTCATTCAAGATGGCTTGCGTACTGTCAGGATGTGTCTCGGGGACTTTCCCCCTACCCTCCGGTGTCTCTCATCTGTCACCCATACTCCTCTCAATCTCTACCTTTGTGTCAGAGCTGATATGCTCTCTGTCCTCTAACTTTGGCTCTGTATTTGACTGAGTGTGGAAGGGAGTGTAGTCCCTTCTGTTCCTGTCTCTTCTGTCTCTGCTATGACCTCTGCGGTACTGAATGTACTCGTCCCCAATATGCCCTCAACCCTCTGGGTATTCTTCAGCTGTTCTCGAAATCATGGGGTCATGAGAAACACTTCTTCACAGGCTGGTAGGAAGAAGGCTTTGATACCAATACCACTGAAATATCCCTGATCCAACTGATCTGGATATCTACTGCTGAACCATTGTTTTGTCTCTCAGATCTGATACTCTGGGGGTTTCTGGATGCGTTTGAGTTATTTGTTTAACATGCTTGGTGATTTTCGCATGTGTGTTTCATTCAATTAGTGTTTAAGCAGTATATACGACGCATGCAAAATAAGGAACAAACACCATCTCATTCATATGTATTATGAGGGAAAAAGCAGGAAATACATGAAATTCAAAAAACAAAGAAATAATCTTCAGCTAGATCTCATGGATCATCACTGGAATACAAAGCAACCAATACAAAATACCCGTGATCAGAAGATGAAGGTAGATCTGCGCATGCACCGATAGCTTGACAAAAATGCAGTTCCGGAGACTCACGACAACTACTGCAAACACTGGAAAACTCACCCTGGTGGCTATACTCGACATAATCGCCTGAAAACTGTCCCAAATTGAGCGCCCTAGCCTCTAGGCTGCTTCTGATGACCGTCGAACTGAAGATCTGACCCCAGAAGCTCTGGATGTCATCCCTTGGGGGGTTGTGCACCTCCTGGGCTCTGTGAGTGCTCCCTAGTGATTCCACTGCTATATATCTCGAAATGTGCGCCCTGGCCACCTTTGTATTGGGTCGGAAGGGTTTCCTCGAATCTGATCTGGAATACCCTTTGGAACCCCAAACGACTCTCCTCAAGAGCTGCGCACTTCCTGACTGTTTGATGCGCCCCGAGAGATTCCACCGTCAGAATCAGACGACTGGTGGATCAAAAGATGCGCCCTAGCTGGTCCTCAACTGGGTTGTAAGGAATCTGCAAGATAATCTCTGGTCTCGTGCAGCTACACAAAACCCTCTCAAACCCTTGCACCCTCACTGGCTGAGCTGCGCAATCACTGCAAAATTGAATACTCCTGAATAGCACGGTGAAATACCTGGATGGTATCTCCGATAGGCTAGGGTGTGTCTCTCAACACCGAAAGCAATCAAGGTGGTGGTTTCCTCTATAAATCCAAAAAACAACAGAAGGTCGATTCTCCTCCTCTGGAAACTCTCTCAACATCAAATCATAACATAATGAGGAATTAGTTTGAATTCCTCCCTTTATACTCTTCCCAATCTAATTCTTCATTGACATCACTTAATGCTAGGCGCCTTTCCTCCTAAGGTGAGTGATTAATTAATTAAGTCTCCCCCTCAACACCGTTTTTTTCTATTTCTCCGTTGACTTTAGCTTAAGTGACTTTTCCTATGCTTTTTGGCTTAAATCATTGTTTAGCCACTAATTCACCCTTATTTCTCCTCTCATTCCCTGTTTGTGCCTGACTATAGTCGACGAGAACAAATAGACTACTAAGTCACTCCCTGCTGGCCTACTCTTAGGAACTGGACATCACACCATTTTCCATCAAGCAAACAAGGAAAAATCCATAGTTTTCGGTGCCATCAAGTAAGCATTTTTAGAGTGGGGATCTACTCCAATCTACCATATCCATTGAACAAGGTATGTAAACAAAATTAGGCCCTCATTTTCTTTGTTTTTCAAGATTTAGTATAGGGTTTGCATGTCCATTAGATATAACTTGTTTTGCCCCTTTTTAATGGAGGATTTAACAGTTATGTAGGTATGGTATTTTAATTGTAGCATTTTTGAAGTTTTTTTTTGGATTTAGATTCTAAATTTCCCCCATTTTTTTTGTCCCATAGGTTTACAAATTTAATCAGTGATCGACACATTTCAAAATGGCAAAACCATTGGACCCAATGTGGGAGTATGGTATACCTTATGATGGCCATAACATAATGAGGTTGAATTGCAAGTTATGTGGTATGGAAATGTTTGGTGGCATCAGTCGCTTGAAATACCACCTTTCCAAAATCCCAGTGAATGATGTGGAGATTTTCAAAGCATATACCCCAAAGCTTGTCCACATTGCTAATCAATCCATTTTTGAAATGAATAAGAAGAGAGATCAAAGGGAAGAAACAAGGCTTGAGCTTGCAAATAGATATGGAAGCACCTTAGGAGTGGGGGAAAGCCAATCCTCGGGCTCACATTCCACAATGCCTGGCCCCTCAGCCGTCCTCACGTTTCTTTGTGCCGAGTTCAGTGCCAAGGGGGAAGCCTTGTATTCGGTTGATGGTGAAAAAAAAGGAGGAGGAAGCTGACATGATTGTTGCTAGATGTTTTCTATGGAGTGACATACCATTCAACATTGCCAAGAACAACCCATTCTACCACTCCATGTATGGAGATGTTGCTATTGTTGGTCCAGGATACAAGGGACCTTCTTTTAATGACTTGAGAGGGCCTCTCCTTCAATGGGAAAAGACCGGTTGCACAAAGAGATTGGGCGAGTGTTAGAATTAGAGAAGTAATGCAGAACATAAATGTCTTTTTAAAATTTCAGCTAGAATAGCAACTAGAACACATCAATAGATACTGGAATTAGAAAGAATAACCAATTTTTCAAGTATACGCAATACTCAGATCTGAACAGAAAACTCAACCAGTGATCTATTTCTTAGTTAGCAAAACATTAGAATATCAAAACAGAGACTAGTTCTGATACAGACTTATTAAACACTGTAACTGATGCAAATTTAACTCAAGAACTGATCTGAGTGATAGATCTAATATAGATCCAAAGGAAACAGATCTAAACAGTGGATCTGAAATGGATCTAAGCTAAAGGCAATGATCATATAGAACAAGCATCTAGATCTAGGTTTCAGAAAGCAAATATAATCAAAGATAACCTTTAGATATTAAAACAACATACAGATCTAACTAGTGGATCTTACCTTGAAGACTTACCTCAAATTACTGAAGGAGTGCAGCCACACATAGGTGATGAAGATCCACTGAATATATATGCTCAAAAAAAGTCAAGATCATAGATCTACCATATAGGTTAGATCTCTTTCCAAGAGATGAAAGGACTTTCTTGCCACCAGGAGGAGAAACCACTTAAGACACCACACAGAAAATTTCTGTGATTAAACCCTTATACACACAGAGAATTCAAGGGCCCAAAACCCCATAAGAAAGGTAGTATAGGTTAGATGAATGCTTAGAGAGGCCGCTACTCAAAGCAAGGAAAACAGATCTGAGGTAAAGGGGCCACAACTTAAATAAATCAGTGCTGGAAGAAGGTGACGATAGCTTCTTGGAGGGGTCTAGACTTCTTGTAGGAGAGGACAGCATAAACACTCCTCAACACACAGAAATACACATCTAACTGCCTCAGATTTGCAGCAACAGATCAACACTGGAAGAGGGTAACAACAACTAGGCACCAAAATAGAAACGCTGGCTAGTAGAAGGGCCGAACCACCATAAGAAGGGGCCTCAAGGGTCGAGCCACCACAGGGAAAGCTTCAAACAATTGTTGCAAAAGGGGGGCGCAACAAAAGGAGGAGATCCGCTCACTTCTTGAAAGAGCACAATAGAATATGCAAAAGGTAAGGGAGGAGGTGTATTTATACTTTAGGATAGGGGTTAGGCTAAGGGTTTAGTAATTATATTAATTAAAATGATAATTTAAAATTAACACATTTAATTAATATAAATATTAATTAAACATGTTTATAAATTAAACATTTAATTAATATTTTCATAATGACCCCTAGAGCAATAACAAAACCCCAAACAACCACAAGTAAAGGGTGAAGGGGGTTTAGGTGAGGTTACTTGGTGGCAGTACTTGTCCATTCATTTTCAAGGTGACCTTTGTAACTTTATCATCATTGCATACGGGATACATCCCTCATGTGGTCATGCCCACCTTCAAGGAGGGTCATACACCAACAAACACCTGATCAAGGATCAGGTTGCCCCAGAACAATTCCGGGGTCTTATCCACCAAGGTACAAGACCAAGGATCAACTCATGCCCCGGGCATGGGTACCCCGAAGCAAGTCCAGGGGCCCTAGTCCATATCTAGGGACTTTAACTGCTTGGTCCCAGACTAAGAACCCCAGTCGTCTACTGGGGGCCCTCACAAGGGTCTTCACTGCTTGGTCCCAGACCAAGAACCCCAATCATATCCTGGGGGCCCTAACAAGGGTCTTTTGCCATGGCACTGACTGTTTGGTCCCAGACCAAGTACCCCAGGAGTGCACTGGGGGCCCTAGATCTCGGCTAGGGTCTTTGCCATCCTCCCAGAGAATGGCTCTAGCAACTGCTTTAAATTTAACACTCCCTCTCAGCAAGAGAGGCATTCTCAGCTACACCAAGCTTGTCACGAAAGTATACAAACTTTGTCAGGGACAGTGGCTTGGTAAAAATATCTGCCGTCTGAACATACTGAATGCTGAGAATGTTCTTCTGAACCATGTCCCGGACATAGAGATATCTTATCTCAATGTGTTTCGATCTGTCGTGAAACACTGGATTCTCGGTGAGATTTATACAGCTCTGATTGTCACAGTGAATCATTGTGGGTTCAAGCTCTGAACCGAACAAGTCTGAAAGTAGCTTCCTAAGCCACACTGCTTCTTTGCTAGCAACACTCGCAGCAATGTATTCTGCTTCTGCAGTGCTTTGGGCTATAGAGCCCTGTTTCCTGCTAGACCAGGAAATCATTGTCGAGCCCAAACTGAAGCAATATTCGGAAGTGCTCTTTCGATCCACTGTACTGCCCATCCAATCTGAATCTCTAAAACCATGGAGTATTACTCCTCCACTCTGGAAGTGTACTTGAGACCATAAGCTATGGTTCCCCGGACATATCTCAGAATATGCTTCACAACAATCATATGTATATGCTTTGGTTCACACATGAACTGGCTGAGAGCACTTACCGCATAACAGATGTCTGGTCTCGTATGTACGAGATACATCAAAGACCCAATGATCTGTCGATATAAGGTGGGATCTTCAGGATCTGAACCTGTAACTTGATCTAGTAGTTTCTTTAGGTTAGAGATCATTGGAGTAGTCATGGACTTGCAGTCCATCATGCCAAATCTGCGGAGCACATCAACGACATATTTACCCTGTGAGAGAAAGATCTCTCCTGGTTTTTGCCAAACCTCCAAGCCCAAAAATAGTGCATGAGTCCCAGGTCTTTCATTTCGAACTCTGCAGAAATCTCCCTCTTAGTCTGAGCTATCAAGTTTTCCTCTCCAGTGTGGAACAGATCATCCACGTATAAGACTAGGATAACTGGATGATTTTGAACAATCTTTATATAAAAATTTGGATCTGCTATGCTCTTGGTGAATCCAAGACTTTGTAGAAAACTGTCTATTCTACCATACCAAGCTCTCGGAGCTTGTTTCAACCCATATAGGGCTTTCTTGAGTTTGCACACATGAGATCTTTTATCACGTATCACAAAACCTTCAGGTTGCTCAATATAAACTTCTTGCTCAACTTCACCGTTAAGAAAAACAGTCTTAACGTCCATCTGGTGAAGTTTCCTACCAAAAACTGTTGCAAGAGAGATAATAATCGTAATTGAAGTATACCTGGCAACTGGAGCAAAAATCTCATCGTAGTCAATTCCTTATTTCTGAGAGAAACCACGAGCCACGAATCTCGCCTTGTATTTCTCAATACTGCCATCTGCTGCATACTTTATCTTATAAAGCCATTTTGAAGTTACTACTGATTTGCCATGAGGTCTATGAACTACGATCCATACATCATTCTTTAGAATAGAATCATATTCTTAATTCATAGCATCTTTCGACACTTGATGTTTGGAGGCTTCAACAAATGTGGAAGGTTCTGAATCAATCACAGTATTTAAATGAGCTATGAGACCGGAGTACTTATCTGGTTTCTTGCTTTCTCTGAAGGTGCCCTTAGGAGCTGAATGCTTTTCTGCTTCT
>SNQJ01S0002486.1:0-38032 GCA_010110895.2 Picea sitchensis
TCCGGACCCCCCTTGCCATTCTGCCTTTAATAGGGGGGGGGTCCGGAATAGTGTGGCATGTGAAGTGGGGCCCCCTCCTGTCCTGTCGACTACCGTGTCACATTTCCCCCTCTACCACCTGTACTCCACTTAACCGTGTGACAGGGCCTGTTCTCATTAGTTGTTCTCTATCCCTGTTGGGATTTGTTCCTATTGGCCATTTGCTAACCCTGTAGGGATTCATCCTTATTGGTCGGTCGCTAGCCCTGTCGGGGTTCGACGGTTGCAGAGTCGAACGATTCGACACCCCTGTAGTGCCGAGGCGCGAAATACAAAGAGGCACCGCGATTATTTGAACTATGATCATGACCCGCGATGATATGGGAACAGAGAGAGAGAAAGAGCTATCTTGCGCTAGGCCTCCGTAGGTAATTCGGGGGCTCTAATTCAGTAGAAATCAACGAAAAATTTGATTGAGGTAGTGGGTATGTGATAGATTGACTCATGATCGCAGTCATGTTGAGGTGCCACCTCATATCCCTCACTGCTAGTGTCAGTCCTTCTAGTGTCAACTTTGGAATCCCCACGAACACTCTTTGCATAAGATAATGTGTTGAACTACCCACTATCTATTGTGTTGTTGGGTCCTCCTGTATGCCACTACACCCCATCACTAGATGCTATCTCCCTCTGAATCATATTGTATCCTGTATGAGTAGTCGTATCCTCCTGTGCACTCACCCTGCTACAATCATATGCGCCTGGATCCCATATGGATGTATCTAGACACGTTCTATGGTCATCCTAACTACTAAAGAGTGTATCCTCATTAATGCAGGTCGATCCTAGAAATAAGTGTCCCATCAAGTTGTAATCCTCCATAGTCTGCTCAACTAATGGAGTCTTCGAAAGAGGTGACTCAATCTCCTCATGTTGATCTGTATGTGTGAGGTCAACGGTCTGCATGTCCTGTATCTCCTCCTGGATCTATGGATCTACATTTCCTTGGTGTGAATCCCTCACACATGGCTCCTCCATCACATCTGAAATGCCACTGATATCCTCATGTGACGTGGCTATCATGGGTGTCTAAAAAAATGATAGATGTTTCACGACCACTATAAGAAGTTGGTCATCTGTAGGTACTAACACATGTGAGTCCTCACTAGTTTCACCACTCTGTTGAGGTGTAAGGTCATCAACAGTATGTGATATGTCTGTTGAAATGCAAGTGTTGTCATCCTACTCCTTCGATTGTCTATATCTATCACTCCATCCTCACACACCTCATCATCACTGTCATAGTGTGCCTCAACAATGTGCTTCTGATCCTTTCCCCTGCACCTATGATCTGGTTCCCAAGGCACCTTGTAATTGTAGAAAAGTTGTGTGCTCCTAATGGGTGTGGGGTTACTCTATGTTTCCCTCCTACTAGCTAAGCTAGCTTTGAATTCCTCTATTTGATTGCCCCAAAATGTAGCCCCATTTGTTCTCCACCTACGATTTTCCATGGACAAATACTGTTGGAATGTTACTAGGGCCCTAGTGCT
Source organism: Picea sitchensis (assembly GCA_010110895.2). Taxonomy (NCBI): domain Eukaryota; kingdom Viridiplantae; phylum Streptophyta; class Pinopsida; order Pinales; family Pinaceae; genus Picea; species Picea sitchensis. Next base: position 1,530 of record SNQJ01S0002486.1, read on the forward strand.
CTCACAAAGGTTGTAGTATTCCCATTCACAACGTACTGCCTCTCTAGCAAAATCCCTAAACTCCATCTTTCCGTATGTAAGATCCCACTATGGTTCTACATGCATGTGATAATTCCCACTGGCTGGCAGGAATCTAAGCTCTGGTACCACTGTAATGTTCCCAAGCCAAGATGCAAGGAACATCACGGTTTTGGGTGTCTTTTTAAACTTTTGGTGGTTGTGGTATTTCGTCAAACACTTTGCTTACAGTGATCCTTTATGTTACGCTTAGGGTTTTACTGATGGTTTATATATGTGTTTGCAACAATAAACAAGAAGATACAATCATGGAACATACTTCAACCATATGCAAGATCAACAAGATGATAAACAAGCCAAAACGCTTCAGATCTCATTTTACTCATAAATAGAAGAACCTGATACAATGAATGGAATGCTCAACAAATGGCTCCAATAAGGACAATAGAATATAGGAGTTGCTACAAAATGCTCCAATAGAAGACTACAAGCCTCCAAAGGTTGAATACACCATGAAGACCAATGCCAAGGTAGATCTGGGTCGTATGAAGTGCCAAACCCCCAAGCTGGAAGATGCCACACCCTGTTGGAACCCTGAATAGACTCAACAATTCGGCCATGCTGTCAAAGATGTCCAATTACCCCAGTGAATATGCCAAACAGTAGATCGGGTGAAGGAAAGAACAACCCAGGTGATCAAATCTCCAAGATCCCTCTCAAACCCTATGGATCTGACTCTCCTCCAAGAATGGTGCGCCCCCCTGGATACCTGGAACCCTAGATAATTTGACCTCTCTCCTAGAGACCTCCAACAACTCCACCAATCCACTAGAATGATCGATCGAGGCATGAAATTGAAAAACCAAGTGCTCAACTAAGAAAAATACTTGCTAGACCCATGGATCTAGCAACCCTCCAAAGTGTGGTGCACCCTCCTCTTGGGAAATCGTCACACTCTCAACACAAATGAACCCACCACCAAAATACCTCTGGAATCCACCAAGAATAATGATATGGTACTTGAAAGGAAAAAACAATACCTGGAATTCCCAAAAGCTCGTCTCCTCAGCTAGAATGAATCCTCCCTCAATGGATGGTGCCCCCCCCATGCTGGAAACCCACAACTGGTGTGCCCTTTCTCTTCCTGCACCTGTAACTAATGTAGAATCCTCCTACAACTGAGTAGATATGGAACTAGAATGGTGTGGGAGAGTATTGCATCTTCGAAACCAAGCTTGGGACAAGCTAGGTGGAATCTTTCACCCCTGAATTGTCCTCTAGGGTTTGTTAAGTCAAAACCCTCAAAACCCCCAAGAGATGGGCCCTCTAGCTAGAAGCCAGAAATAAAAATGATAGACATACATGAATTAATGAATGAATAGAGGCCCTTGCCTTTCCTTTATACTTCTTGCTCACCTTGTCCCTCCAAAGTGATTTTCATTTTATTAATATTTAATTAATTAATTAAATCACTTTAATTAATTAATTAATTAACCTTTTTACCTCTGAAAAGTGTCTTATTGCTCCTTGTGGCTTCCCTGGCCATTGAAAGTCACTTCTCACCATCCCATCCTATACTGTTTCTCCTCTGGATTCCAATGAGCTATTACACTGAGAGGTTCCTCCAAGTAATGTGCCCAAAATGACCTCTTCAGTGAATTTAATTAGCTTATAGCTCAAAATACTCAAAATCATGGAAATCGTCGGAATGCAACAGAACCAAAGCCACCCTATGCGTAATGGATCATAATGATGAAATGGGATGAGCGATGCAAGCCAAACCCCAAAATGCCTCTCAATAATCCTTGTACTTTCTATGACCTCCATCTGGCTACTCTGGTCATCATAAACCTCTGCAATGTAATGATGTCCCAAAGTGGGGACATTACAGGTTGGGTGCATGCCTTGGTTTCCAAGAGTTGGGTGAGTTGTCTCAAATGGTTGGTATCTTGGAACAAAGCATGGGTATGTATCAAGTGAAGAAGCGTAGCTGGGACAAGGTAGACTTGGGTTGGTTTGACCACCAAGTTTGAAACATTGTAGTGTTGCACGCCCTAAGGAGTGCACGGAGACTCAAGCTCTCGAGCATGTCTCATTTAGGGTCGTGACACTATGAATAAAAAATTGGTGGCTCTTCTATTTGCATATGTGGTGGTTCTTTCCCTTTGTTGAATCAAGGTTTTTGTTATAGAATGAGATAACTTTGTATTCTATGCTTTAACCTTCAACAATCACAAAAAAAAAATCAACTTAAAATCTTTTGTTTTTCAATTTCATTCTTTTCAAATTTTCTTGATCTAATACCATGTTAAACTTTAATTATAGAAAAAGATTCATACACAAAAAAAAATGGACTCATGTAAAAGATACACTTTTATTACGATGAAGTCAATTGATACAATTGGAGTTCTTCCCATTTATTATATTTGTTAGGTTGGGTAGTTGTTTTACTTATACAACCTAACCACCTCATTAATAATCCTTTATTAATTATACCTAACATATTAATATTAAAGTCACCATTACATTTATCATATTGTAATAAATGATTCCTTATCATCGAGTTGTATTGGAGCATTATACTCCAACATTGAATTCACTTTCTCTCAAGGAAAATTCATACATATACATTTTCTATGTTATAGAATGGAAACGGAGAGTTCATATGATCATATCGCCATACATGCATGCTTGATCCAAGGAGCCGGGCATTGAACCTTGTTGATCAATTAAGGATCAATGTGGGTTTGTAAAATATTCCTTATCAATACAAATGGCTCAGCGCGTATCCTTTTTGTCAAATGTTAGTTCATCAACATGGATACAAAACATATATTTGCCATGAATTTTTGTAATCCAAGGTTATGAGATTCCTTGTTTTTTTTTTTTAGGTTTGGTGGAAAAATGGAGATGACATCGATATATAAAGAAACATGGAAAGATGTGTGCATGACATGGGCCCAACACCATTGAAGGATGCTTCCTCTTTCACACTTGAAGCATATCAATCCAAGGAGAGATGAATAAAACTTGGTGTTATATAGTCAAATATTTGAAAGAAAGAGAGTACAAGTTCAAACCCCTTGAGATTTTTTTCTTAACACAAAAGGACAAATAGAGGATGATGAGTAAAGATGAGAGATATTGTATTTTATTATTATTATTGAAAAGAAATGTCCATTAATGTAATTTTTTTTGAATGAGGATAGATTCTAAAAGAATTTAACTAAATAAACTTGGAGGCTCAAGGCCATAGAGTTAGAAAGTCGAGAGTTAAACAAATGGAATACCAAAAGCTACTTAAGGTTTCTATAAAAATAGGTCCTTTCACTATTGCAAATAGTTCCTCTTTTTGCATTGTAAGCTATCTTGTATGTGAAATAGAGGACATTGTTATCTTGTGCACTATACTTGTTATGAATCAAACTCCAAAAATAGCATAAGAATAGAAGGAAGAAGTAACTCCACACATTAATGATGATAAAGAGTCAAATAATAGTAATCTTCTTCGAGGGGGAAATCTCCTTTTGCAATATATCCAATGCACAAAATAAGATGCCTATACAAATGAATCTCCTTTATTATAAATAGGAGACAAAATGAACACGATGTAACCTACCACTAAGTCGACCTAACCATAACCAAGAAACTAATAATAAATGAATGTTTGGGCCTTAAGGACCTTAACATAGCCGCTCTCTTTAATTTGTTTTCCCTCAAAACTTGTAAATGAGGGTGTGTCTTCATGAACTACTCATTTTTCCATGCAACTTCTTCGAGAGGCATATTCTTCGACTTGATTATGTACTCCATAATGGTCGCTATTCCGTAGAGATATAGAATGCTTCTCTATAACTTTTTCTGGTTCAAGAATCAATTTCCATTCTTCATCTAATTTGAAAGTTTTGTCTACACTCACATAGTTTGTCCCAAAACACTTTTTAGGAAAGATACATGAAAAACCTTATGAATACAAAAAGAAGACAAATCTAACTTGTATGTTACTTGTCCAATCTTGCAAATAATCTTCCAGGGTCTGTTAGCACTGAGAGTCACCCTCAAATTGCCAGAGGATAAGCCCAATACCCATCAAATAGGTTTGTAAAAGTAGATTTATGATAGAATGTCAAATGGAAAAAACTCAGTATAGAAATGTTTCAACACATAAATTCTAGGCCATAATGCATAAGCAAATGAGGTTTTGGCTAACTTCAGTCAGTGGTTTAAAGATAAATGTGAGTAGATGGAAGACTTAGTGAGAAGGATGAATAAGTCTGTTATAAGCATCGGGCCTTCTAGCAGATAGGTGAAGAAAAATCTCAGACACAAGAACTTCTTGATCTAAACCTTAAAACACTGATAACATTTACAACAACATCATAATCAAACATGCATTGCAACACGGCTATAAAATCTCATTTGAATCATTCAATAACGAGCAACCAGAGAAAGAAAGAAGCAAGATAATGAAAGGAAGTTGACTTCTATTAATCAAAATATCTTAGATCTTATACATAAAACCAAAGTATGGTTATGTCTTCTCAAAACATTATAACAAGGAGTCTATGCTCAACCATTTGAACCACAAAATATCTTAGATCTCATACATATCCATCAGTTCCATGTGTCCACCAACTCCAACTATCCTCCAAGACTTTATGCTAAGCTCCATCTACCACTTGGTGATCGTTGATTCCCTCAAAATCCATCAAAACTAGAAAGGGCATCAAATCCAGAAATGTTGACTGTATCAGCCATTTCGTAGCAGATTTTGTAGCGCATTCTGTAGAATATTTTGTAGCGCCCACCTATGTAAATTGTTCTGCAGCGAATTCCGTAGTGAACTTCAATTTTGTGTCTAACTAGGTGATTTCGTAGCGGATTTCACAGCGAATGTGCAACTCTGTATGTGAAAATGATTTCGTAGCGCTTTCCATAGAGAACCTACAACTCTGTTTGTGTGGATGATTTCGTAGCGCCAAGTGCTACAAAATGTTCTATATCTTTCTATGTAATATAGTTTGAGCCCAAAAAACCAAAAAATCTTAGCAAAAGGTGTATAAGCCTATATATGCCTCCAGCAGGTATGATCATGACACTTCCCACAAAAATTCAAAATGCAAAGATGATTCCAATAAAAAATGGGGTCTTTCAGCCATTCCACTTCATCTCCTTAATATGTCACTTCTCCTTGTTTCAACTTGAGCTAGCACATTAAGATTTCTCTGTGCTAAATTATCTTTGAAGGTGATTTCAAAACAGACGATTACTTACTCTACATAAGTTTTCAATCGAGAATCGTTTTCTGATAAAGTATTTGCATAAGTATTAAAGGGCCTATGGATGGATGGTTAACCATGCTCTTAAACAAGAATACATAACATGCATGAACTCAAATGGAACAAAGCACATGAAAAGACAAGAGAGAGACAACCAATGTTGGTAACGAAATTCACTCCTCCTAGGCTACGTCTCTGAACCTGCTTCAATTGGAATATGGATCTCTTTCATTCCTTCTTCAAAAGATGTTGGGACCTTCTCATAAGTGATTACATAAGAGATTCCTTCTCCTTCAATGAGGATTCAAGAAGACTACTCACACTCATACCTCTCCATACATCAAGAAGGATAATACCTTACATGAATAAGTCTCTCACTGCTTAGGAGTAGTAGCACTATGGCTCTCTAAGTCCACTCATTAACTCTCCATTACTCTCCCCCCTTTCAAAGGGTTCACATAAGGAATTATATAGTTTTTCCTCACTCCCTCTTAAGAAAGAGCATTAATTCCTAGATCCATAATAATAGGATCTAATTACAAAAGAGGAAAAACAAGATCCATCAATGTAGGATCTCAAACTATCTTCAAGTACATAATGGGAAAGGTCTCAAAACCACCCAAAGACTCTTCATCCATGTCCTTGATTCTCTCAACCTATAATTGAGAAAAATGGAAAATTGGTGTGAGGTGGTTTCTCACATAAAAACCAATTTCCATAATTACAATTTCAATGAAAAATACACGAGTCTTAATTTTCCTCACAAGTATTAATCATTTTACATTAATAATGTATCCATAATTACAATTTCAATGAAAAATACACGAGTCTTAATTTTCCTCACAAGTATTAATCATTTTACATCATAAGTGAATAATATATGAGTTTTCTAAAAGATCATAAAGCATAATTAAATGCATGAGCATCTAATTATAAGTTTGCCACCTTCAAACCATATAAGTTTGCCACCTTCACCACTCTGCAAAACAACTTGGTGAACACAATAAAGTCCTTCCATGTGTGAAAATCCGTCTGGATCATGCCTCCCCACAAAGAACCTTTGGTCTCCAAAAGTATCAACCCTATTTGTATGCAAATGTCCTCAAAAGGTGCATTCTTTCAAGACTCATTCACACACGTTCGTGTACTTCAGAATCAGAATGCAAAGCCAACACCTGCAAAGAAAATGTTTGGAAAGGCACATCCCTTGTCTCCTTCACCTCTGTTCTAATTCGGAGCTCGAAATGCAAAGCCCACACCTACATAATCTTACAACTTGTAGTTGACGACCTATACTTTAATCTTTGGAGTACCTTACTTGCCAAGAGTTTATAACTACACCCTTTGGTCAATTTTACAATGAATCGTCAAAATGGCTTAGGCAAATTGCCTCATACAACTGGTTACAATGATGATTACAAAATGAAGCCACTTAAGACTTAAGGTGCAAAACAACGCCTATCACTCTCCTTACTTAAGAGTGGCTAAAAAACCATTACAATTCTTCATAATCATTTTACATGATGATTTCAAGTCAATTTCATAGATTTTATAGGGAAATTACATCAATTTTAATATGCCAACATGTGCACAAAATAGGAACAATACCAGGTTTTCTAACCCCATTACAAAAATGTGCAATAATGTGCACTAGTGGTGCAAAACCCCCATTGCATAAATAAAACTCCTTCGATTGCCCTCAATCTTACTTAGGCATGTGGCAACCATTATCCAAAATGGGATTTTAATAGTTTGCATCATAAAAATATGATGTGACACCCATTATAATAATGAAATTGGTAATAAATAAGAACCCCATCATTCAACCACCATAATATATATATATATATACCTTCAGTTGTGGGTCTGCCATTTCTTCTCACTATTTTCAGGCCAAAGGTGACCTTTTTGCCCTTGATAACTGTGATGTTGATGAACCCAGCGTTGCTTAGCGCCAACATGGTTTTCTAGAACAACGTGGTTGTCAAAGTTGTGTGGTTGTTGATGCGGTGGAGCCGCTTGGCGTCGAAGTAGTTGAGAAACACATGCAGACTCAGTGAGTGCATTGGAGCATTCCTCACCACGAGGACTGTGATCGTCTTCCTGTTGTTAATATCGTATGCTAGCCTCGTCAGCGAGAGGTAGTGATTGAACTTTCTGTACTCTGGACGTGTGGCCAGGATTTTCTTGATGTTGAACGCATTCGCACATTGCAGGAAGTTGATCAACAGAAGCGCCAGTCCCATGCAATAATCTGCAAATAAAATGGTCCTTCGAACTGTCTGCAATGTTGTAGCAACAGTCCACTGCCTTCTTCACTTTTAAAGGCGCACTTGGTCTTCCTTCGTCTTCTGAACTGCTGCCATAAATCTCTGTGGATTCGACACTGGTCACAAGTGGCTCCCGGTTCTGTGTAACAAACACAAATTCTTGCTGCCAGATACCAACACCCGGACCCCAACTTCCAATTTGGCTTTATCCCTCGGTGTTGTGGGATATTCTAATCCCCATCGCATATGTATATCTTACAAGTCATCCTCCTCAGCACTGTGGTTTCCCAATGGTCCCTTTGGAATAGACCTCAATGGAAACTCGTTACCCACAGTCAAATTCACCTCCTTTCCGCACCAAACAAACTGGCTTGATCCTTCGGATCTATATTGAAATTTGTCCTCCCTAAACTAATAGATCTTAGACGACGTGTCAACCTGATGTTTGAGCTCGTGGATTTTGGAATCCCACCAAGTCTGCACTCATGGAAGCCTTCTGCGACTTGATTCTCGATTAGCTAGAGATCCCATGTTGTTTGGGATTTGCCTCGCTCTATACGACCATCTGGAAGAATAATAATGCCATCATTGCACCACTGCCTGTTGTGAATTCAACAACAATCATAGAAATATCTTTTAGCTTAGACAACGACGTCGACTCCTGCTTATGAAATGCAATTGTACCATATTTCCTTCAGTCAAATCGATGACTCTATCCTGGTGTAGGGGTAAATGTTGAATATTGACATCTCGACGCAATCGTGACCTAGACTCACATCTCCTCATGTTGCTTTGGATGGTGACATTCCCATGGAATCTCCTTCGGCGATATCTGATAGGAGATCTCTCAGCTTGTTGGATCCAATGGTGCCAAAGCGTTGGAAGATGCTCCTCACACAATATTCTCCACTTCATCATATCCTCCACTGAGGTAAAAGAGCCCCTCAATCTCTCTTCAATCGTCTTGTACTGCGCACGCTGAAATCCACATTCCTCCTCAACTGATGCATTTTCAGCTTGAATGTTGTGATTTATCTCCTCTAATTCTTGAAGTCTTTTTTCTTTCTTCTTTCTTCTTTCTTCTTTCTTCGCTCATTTTCCCATCCTGCAAAGCAGTCAGCCTAGCTCTGATACCATATGATCTGAAAACAAGCGAGTACTTACTCTACACAAATTTTCAATCGAGAATCGTTTACTGATGAAGTATTTGCATAAGGATTAAAGGGCCTATGAATGGATGATTAACCATGCTCTTAAACACGAATACATAACATGCATGAACTCAAATGGAATAAATCACATGAAAAGACGAGAGAGAGACAACCAATGTTGGTAACGGATTTCACCCCTCTTGGGCTATGTCTTTGGACCCACTTCAATTGGAATACAGATCGCTTTCATTCCTTCTTCAAAAGATGTTGGGACCTTCTTCAAAAGATGTTGGACCCTATCAACCATTTTTCCAATACTCCTAAACAGATAGAAAGGGATGTTCATTAAGTCCTTGCGTGTGAAGTGCAACAAAATCCTAATGTGATACTGGTAGATTATATTGAATCTGCCCTCACAGGTAAAATATCTCTGGATGACTTTCAACATTTTGTCAAAACCCTCAACCAAGTGGCTCCTAGGCACTCCCTTAGATAGATTATCTCCTTGATGTTCTGGTTTGAGGAAATATTTAGAAAATGTTGCATTACGATTTATAGAATTGAACCACCTTTCACCAGTGTTGGGTATCTCAGTGGTTGCTACAATGGTGGCCTCATACACCTCTAGTTCAAGGGTTCCTACCTTGGTTTTAGTGCCATCAAAGTTTAATGCAAACTCCATGGCTACCTCAGGGTGTCCCCTTTGCATATTCTAACATAAATTTAGGCAACCAACCCTCTTGAATACCTCTCTAATCATAGGTTCAGCATCAAACAAGTGCATATTATAAGGCTCAATCCTGACTACAGTCCCACCCTTGTGAGACTTCTTCTGTTGAGGTGTATCCATTTGTTGTAAACATGAGACAAAACACTACAATGATCTGAGAGGTATGGGAGGCCAAACAAACACATATGTCTTTTGGGTTTGAATGGTGGTCTTTTAAAATTGGCTTATTTAAGGCTTCAGGGTTTTTCTTCAATTTTGACTTCTGAGCTAATGAAAGAGCAATATGATGGCTTAAGAAGAGGAAGAAAAATCCTTCAGAGAAAATATATGCAAGGAGGCAACATTGTCAAGATTTTTAAGCTAACATTAAACCACCATGCAGGGTCATCATCATTTTAATAGCAAGGCTCTTAAACTTTTCAATGTAAATAGACTTTGAATGGGAAATATCAAATGACACTGTAAAAGAAAAGAGATAATGCATGCTATGTGAGCAGAGGATGATGATACTGAGTTGATGCACAGTTCGTTGCGCTGGAACAGAGGATCTGTAGCGCAATTCGTAGCATTTTTTGTAGCGTAGACAGCAAGAGCCAAGCAATAGATAGGAACAACGGATTTGATAGCAAGTTTTGTTCAATTTCATTGGAAGAGGCTGAAAATACTGCAGATAGCTAAGAATTCAGTGATAGCAGAGGTAAAGGGGCCAGTAGGTAAAGGGGACCACAATTTGTAGTGCCAGGTGCTACAAAAATTTAGCAGAGTCTTAGATTACCTTCAATAGAGCTCAGGTGACTCGAGGAGTACGTGGACACTATGGCTTGAGTGTAGATGAGCTTCAAAAAACATAAAGTCACCTGAAACCATCCCAATCTTCAATTCACTTATGTCATCCAGTCTGTAGCATAATCCGCAGTGCTGTCTAGACTAGGAGTTTCTGCAGTGCCGAGCTAGGAGCAGAATTCAAACTTTGATAAAACAGTTAGAAAGCTTTTAATGACCAAATCTCAATTATTCCCTTTTAAAACATGGATGTTGAAAACAATGAGATTGACATGACACCAGCTTCATAAATGCAATAATGATAAAGAGGAAGGGTGTACTCAAGATGCGCTACGATAAATCCCAATGAGTTGGCAACGTACTAGAAGGAATTTTATTTGACTCACTAATGAGTAAAGGGACAGAGTGGAGGGGTTCAAGCGCATAATGGAGGTAGTGACATGTCATACTAGTGGTGTCACGGGGATGATTGAATAAATTTGATGTCCCCAATCAGGTTTCAATCACTTCTTATCACTCCCATAGTTTAATGCCCAACCCATGAACAAAAAATTCATCTTACAACATTTATTAAATTCTGGAAATGAAATTGTTGAATTTGAAACACAAGAGACAACTTCTTTGACTGGAAATTAAATGCAGAAATAACTCAACAATAAATAACCACAGTACATAGGAAATTTTGGTCCAAAAATGACCCAGGAAAAACCACCAGGGTGGGGGAAACCTGTTCGTCTGAGAGGGCGACTTCTTTTATTAATTAGCAAGAATCTGGAAATTACATTTGCAGTAGAAAATAAAATACACAACAGAGACAACTTATCTCTCTTTTCCCAAGACAAAACTTTCTTGGAAACCATGCCAATCAACCTCCTTGAAATCTGAGCCAAGCTTACTCAGAAATTTCGTACGTTGTACGGATCCGTACTGTACGAACAACACTGTATGGACCTTGATTTATGTGCAAGTTGTACGGATCTGTACGGATTCAATAAATATTGTACAGTTGTCTCGATTTTCGTGTTGTACAGCTGCCTCGATTTCCATGCAGATTTCTCCTTGATTTATGTGTAGAAAATATGTACTATACGGATTAGTTATGGCAGCAATAAATGCTAGTATTTGCCTCGATTTTTGTGCCCACCTTTGCATGGAAATCTTCTTCCTGCTCTCCAATCGGCTCTCTCTTCAGGAAATGTTTGTGTGTGTTCTCTCAATGGAATCATGAGAGACATTTAATGGTCTCTTTCCCCTCTTGACCTTCCATATTCCCAAAGTGACTTTTGGGTGTCCACATGATCCAAAGGATCATAATGAATTAGATTTATGGTGGAAAATAAAGTGCACATGAAAATCACTTTTTTTAATATTTTGTTAACCCAACTTAAATAAAAGACCCACTTAGCTTTTATTTCCTAAGTCACTTTCACTTTATGAAATAAAAGGGGTTTACATTAAAGTGGTCACATTTCCCTAGGCAAAGAGACCAAGCCTAAGGAACACCACTTGCCTCGGTATAAAAATTAACACTCCCTCTTACCGAGGAAGGTGTTACTTACCACCCCTATCTTGTCCCTGAAATAAACATGCTTTACTCTCGGAAGAGACTTTGTGAGGATGTCAGCCACCTGCGCATCTATAGACACATATTCAAGATTCACAACCTGTCTCTGAACATGATCACGAATGAAGTGATATCGGATCTCAATGTGTTTGGACCAATCATGAAATACCGGATTCTCCGTGAGTTTTAAACAACTCTGATTGTTGCAATAAATCATCGTAGGCCCCAACTCTTGTCTGAACAAACCAGTCAACAATTTGTGAAGCCAAATGGCCTCACAAGAGGCTTGGCTCCTAGCCATATACTCTGCTTCAACTGAGCTCAAAGCAACAAAATTTTTCTTTCGACTAAGCTATGACACAATAGTCCAACCCAATCCAAAACAACAACCTGATGTGCTTTTCCTATCTGAAACTGAACCTGCCCAATCTGAATCTGTGAATCCTGCGAGTCTCACTCCATCACCACGAACATAATCTAGACCAGAGTCAATAGTGCCCATCAAATATTGAAGCACATGTTTTCCAGCTATCCATTAATGTACTCTCCTGGGCTCCACAATAAACTGACTGAGAGTATTAACTGCAAAAAAAAATCTAGTCGAGTATTGACCAAATACATCAAGGAACCAATGAGCTGAGGATATAATGTAGGATCCACCAACCCGGAATCAGAGGAATAAATCTCCTTTCTATTGGTGGCCATGGGAGTGGACATGGGTTTGCAATCACCCATGTGGAATCTGTTGAGAATATCAACTGTATATTTTCCCTGTCCCAAGAAAATATGACCCTCTTCCTATGACACCTCCAACCCCAGAAAGTAATGCATCAACCCTATATCCTTCATGTCAAACTCTGAGGCAAGATCCCTCTTGCATCCCTCAATAAGTTTCTATGCACTTGTAATGAACAAATCATCAACATAGAGAATAGGCATAAACATCTCACCATCAACAACAATGTAATACAAGTTGGGGTCTGCATCACACTTCATGAAACCCATATGTTGCAAGTACGCATCAATGCGAGAATACCAAGCTCTAGGAGCTTGCTTCAGACCATACAACGCCTTTTTCAGGCGACAAACATGGGACTCTCCACTGTAAGCCTCGAAACCAAGTGGTTGCTCAACATAAATCTCCTCCTGAATAATGCCATGGAGAAAGGCGGTTTTGACATCCATCTGGTGAATCTTCCACCCCATCTCTGTTGCAATCAAAATGACAGACCAAATCGAAGTATATCGAGCTACGGGAGCAAAGGTCTCACTATAATCAACTCCCTCTCTCTATGAAAACCCTCTCGCCACAAATCGACCCTTATACTTTTCAATGCTTCCATCTGCATCATACTTTATCTTATAAATCCATTTGGAGGATATCACTGATTTCCCATTAGGCCTGGGTACAACCTCCCACACATCATTTTGCATGATGGATGCATACTCCTCCACCATAACTTCCCTCCAAACATGTTATGTGGTTGCCTCCTCATAGCTAGAAGGCTCAGACTCTATAATACCTATCATCATCGCTACATAACTGCAGAATCTCTCCGGTGGTCTACTCTCCCCGGTGGAATTTCTCGGATTTTCTACTGTCTCAGTTTCTTTCAAGGTGTCCTGAAGCCACTTGGGCTTCCTCTTCCCTGAAATAGCCTCCTCAGCCTCACCCGAAGAGGATACCGATGAAAGATGACCAACTAAGCATGGTGACCTAGTACTTTGAACATATGTACATGTGCCTGTAGAACCTGAAGTGCAATGTGAACTATCAACCAGAGGACTAAACTATGAAGTGCTCGACGAGATGACCTGTGGACTACCCTATGAGCCAATCTGTACTATGACCACTGGTGAACCTGCAATCCCTGACACCCCAGTGCCTCCTGTGCTAGAACTCACATAAATCTTTGTTGTTGGTCATGCACACAAATGCCCCTGATGCCTCCCATATCATCTTGTACATCCTCTCGTATCGAACTCCAATGATTTTTTCCTCTGGAATGTTACCTCCCTTTGGATAAAGGAGTACATGCCCATCTCTGAAAGTCACCACATATCCTTTGTCCTTGATATAAGCAACTGAAACAAGATTCTTCTTAAGGCCTGGAACATACAATACTTCTAGCAACTTCAAAGGATGTAAAGACTCCCTCTAAAAATCCACTGTGCCAATCCCAGCAACACTCACAGCTTGATTGTCTCCCAAAGTGATGTCCAGTTCATGAGTCTGTTGTCTAAGCTCTATAAACTGCTCACGAACACCTGACATGTGGTGAGAAGCACCACTGTCAATATACCACAGTGTGGGAGATACTGAGCTACTTGACTACTCTTCCATAAAGGAAAAGTCTTGATCAAATCTCGAAGAGAAATCATCCACCTTAGCTGAAGCTGCCATGCTCTTTGTTTTCTTCTTCTTCCTCTCAGAACACGTCACTGCATAGTGTCCCATCTTCTGGTAGCACCAACATTTTACTTTGTTAAGGTCTTTCTCCCCCTTTTTCTTTGGTTTTCCCTGCTGCTTACTTGGACCTGTGGGTCCTTGAGTCTTAGGCTTCCCCTTCCTCCATTTGGCTAAAAGAGCCACATTCTCTTCCTCCTCCTTAAAACTAGATGAGCTTCCCTACAGATAGCCTCTCCGGGTCTCCTCCTAAATGAAATCATCCCAAATCCTTTTCCAAGAAGGCAAGTTCTCACGACCCACAATAGCCTAAAAAAACATAGCCTATGGTTTTGACACACCATTCAAGGTTGTCCGAACAAGATCAGCTTCTCCCACTGCCTTCCCTACTGCTGACAACTTGTCCCTTACTTGTGTGATTTGAGTAAGGTATGAAGTAACTCCTTCACTCTTGGCTATCCAGATACTTTTCATTGTTTCCCTCAACACCATATTCATGTTCTCATTTGTACTTTGATACATGCGAGTCAAAGTGATCAAAATCTAGACCAGGGGTCAAATTTTAGCTCAAAAATCAAAGTTCTTGGAATTGCCTCAAAACGAATAGATGCATAGCCCTCGTCATCATGAACCCAACGCAACTCGTTTGGGTTCAAATGGACGTCGGATGAGAGAGATATCGCGATCTGTTCGAATCGCCAAACAGGTAAAAAAATTGTGCTAACTGTACAGTCCGTACAGGATGACGTGGCAGAGGTCGTACGGTGATGTGGCAGAGGCCGTACAGATGACGTGGCATGATGTACACTGAGGTGGAAGTTGGTGACATGGCAATCATCTATTGGCAGATTTGGACGAATAGTCTTCTGACATGTGGCAGATTGAAGAGTTTAACCCCACTTACAATCATCATAAAAAAGCGTACACAGGGGCCAATATATCTTGGAGATCCAAAATGCATATTGCTTAATTAAGAGCCAATTCCCATCAACTTCATTGTGAAACTGGGCGTTGGAAAAGACTAAAAGAAGCTTGGGAAGAAAGGGTGTGTATGTTTTGGACCTCCAAAAAAGTGGAAACATAAAAACATTTCAAAGACAGTGTGAAGCCTTCAAAGACAATAGGAACAACTATGTAAGTATCTTGACAACTAGCTCTTGGAATAATTTATTCAGCAAGGAGACAATGGAAAAATTGGAAGAGCTCTTCATCAAGTTGAACAACAAAAAGGCTGAAATGCATAAATCAATGTGTAAGACGGTCTGTCCCATAAACTATTGTTAACCTCGTGGATGTTAAAATAATTCCTTCTCAATTATCAAAGCAAATTCATTAGTGAGTGGGCTCAATTATTGAGCCATATAAAATGTCATATGTCAAACTAGAAGTTGAGGGTTCATTTTATAAATCTTTTGTAAAAAATATTGGGTTTCTATCGTCTCAATTCTTTTTGTAACTACTCGAAGTGTTAAAGCTCCAAACCAAGTGCCCAAGTCAAAGTCATATGTAAACACAGAAACCAAGTGTCCGGCAGCTATGACCAAGTGCTAAACGGACAATGGTTTCGGGCGATACCTCATCTCGAAATTCACCAAATCTGGCCACGTAATCTTAAACCATGGTTTTGACATTTAGAACCCAATGGCAAAATTAACGCATCATTATTTTTGCCGCCCGAAATTGCTAATGATTATCGATTTTCAGGGTAGGTCAACATTTCCATTTATAGTCTCCTCTTCTTCATTGGAGTTTAGCATAAAACCAAAAAACTTATATTTGTTTGAAATCTATTAAAAAATATTCTTGAAAGATTTATTATAACTTTGTATTTTTAATACTAAGAATAATTTCTCAAAATATATCTTTATATCTGTACTCTAATAAGAATAAAAATCCGACTAATTAAAAAAATTAAAATTATATTTGCCTCTGTTCTCTCTACACTTGCAGTTTTAATAAATTTTCAAACCATTGAGTTATAGGCTAAAGTTTTGAAACATTTCAAGGTTTTGATACCATACTACTTACTTTACTCACAAATGTTGCTTAATTTACTTGATACGGCTACTCAATTTATTCATTAGCGTTCACTTTCCTATGGGCCCTCGAAACTTTGGCAATTGACCTTTCTCACGTACTTTTCCTCTTTCATGCAATGCCTAAGATGGGAAACATCACTTTTTGACTAATACAATAACAACTAAATTCTTTAAATCGATAGAATGGGTTGATACAACAATGCGTTCCTTTTCTTTCCCCTAGTGGCTATGTGTAAAGCCTTCGATGGGAAGGGCGCGTAATACCTCCACCCAACCTTCATGGACGAAGAAGAGACGTGGATTTTAGGGTTGACAAGATGAAGAAGGGCATGACCAAACTTCGTATGGAGAGCGAGTAGGTGAGTTTTGGGGCATCCCCTGGGCATGTGCTTCTAAGAAGACCCACACCCAAGACTTGCGGAGGATGGCATGTGGTTGCGTAAGACGAAGACAAGTTGAGGCTTGTTGAGGAGTAAGCAACTCAACACTTGGCAACTCGATGGAAGTCATGTATTGGGAAAAGAAACAACTTGTGGAGTCCACACGACTCATGGGAAAACCAAGCAACACATCATGGGTCAGTTTAGGTGAAAGACCAAGAAATGTGACGGTTCGTGGGTCGACTTGGGAAGAAGACCAAAGGTCACGATGGTTCGTGGGTCGACTTGGGAAGAAGACCAAAGGTCACGATGGTTCGTGTAGATGAGCAGTCACATATATACAAAGCTCATCACTTGATTGGAAGGCATCCTCACGGATCATCGAACTCAAGATTAGACAACAAGAGAGATATGAGGTGGACTTGGGTAGAGGGGGAGAGCTCCCCCAAGGAGCCAAGTCGCTCCTATATTGGGAAACTTGTGCTACCTTGTGAATTCTATGACAAGGTACAATAGAGATTGGCAAGTCACTTTGAGATGAGTTCAACCAATAGATCGACTTGAGGTTTAACAAGGTGTGATGGTGAATCAGTCAATGAGCATAGGGGAGAGTCATACTTACGACCTGCGGTCATTGAAGATGCTCAAGTGGACCAAGGTGCAATATGACTCGACATGGCGACCCCATGATGTGGAGCGATCTGTAGATAGAGGAAAGACTCGATTGGGTGAAGTCGCATGGGGTTACAGAGGTTGTCGCAAGACAAGCCACACTCTTGTATGTATGTATGAGTTGTGTGCTCCTTGTAAGTTATTGTACCAACATCTTGTATAATAAGTATACAGGTGTTGGGCACCACTAGTGCCACCCAACATATCTTTGTGTCTCTTCTCTTGTATGGATGATCGTATGTTTTATGGTTGTGTAAATGACTAAGTTCAAGATGTGTTAACTGCATAATAGTGTATGAGTTGCAAAGTATGGGCAGGATGGGCACACACCTTGGTTGCTGAGAGTTGGGTGAGTCGGCTCAACTCACTAGTAGCTTGGAATGGAATATGGGTATGTTCCAAATAAAGAGGCATAGCCCGGTCGAAGTAGACTTAGGCTGGTTTGGCCACCAAGTTTGAAACATCGCAATGCCGCATGCTCTAAGGAGTGCATGAAGACTCAAGGTCTTGGGTAGGTCTCCTCTAGGGTCATGACAGTTGGTATCAAAGCACATTTCAAAACATAGTTGCAGAGCTTGGACAGTTCAGGGTTACGACAGAGTGGATTCTCCCTTGTACAACCTCATGACACGACAAACAATCGTGCAACGAGTTGAGGCACTTAGACAAAGTTGAGTATCCGCAGATGTGGCGTGACCTAGAATAGCACCACAGAGTTTGGGGCACATACTTGAAGGTAATTGGTTGGGTGCACTCCATCATGACATCTTCGTTCTGTGCATCAACAAGAACTTGGGTTGAGTCGAGTTGGGTTGTTGGGCGAGTTTGAAGTCGACCGCAGCCTTCAGATGAGTTAACTCTTCGCAGAATTGGGTGAATTGATTAACAGTGGGTGGCTTGACAGCTGGGCGAAGTGGGGATGGGGCCTTGATGCAGAAGCAGTTGAGGATGGATATGGGTGGAACGATAGAAGGTGGACCGGATCTATTATCACACAAGTTGTAGGTTGGGAAAATCCTGACCCAACCACCAAATGGAGACAACTTTGAGAACACCTATCCACTCTCACCTTAGGCATGTATTCCTGTCACTTTAGAGATGATAGAATCACCTCAAGGGGGGAATCTCGGTGACCGTGGGGGGAATGAGATGGAAAGTGAAGAGATGAAGGAGAGTCCCCCTAAAGGTCAATATAGAAGAGTGTAAAGGGATGAAAAGAGTCTCTTAGATGGTGGAAGATATGCCACAACGTAGTAGACTTTCCAAATGGTGTGTGTACTTGCCTGAGACACAATAAAATCCAAGTATGCACGTAATATGTTTGGTATAAAAGAAAGTTAAGCTTGTTGTCCCTAATAGCAGAAATATAGAGAGATATATATCAGCAAGAATATAGTTGTTAAAGATGCTAAACAATTGCTAAAAGTCCAATGAAAGATGCAAGAGATAAGCTAGATAAATGATAGTATTACTCATGTATGGAAAGCATAAGACTTCAACAATGAAACAAGGCTGCAATTAAAGGTATTGCAGAGATACTTTTGCAGCTTTATGTCTATAGAAAACAACTTGTGACAACAAAGAAATCAACCACCAAAAATCACAAGTAATCCACCCAAAAGATGCGCTAGGGCTAGTAGATTGTAGGGGTAAATTATTAGCAACTTCTGACGGTTGAATTGTCAGTTATTCAAGAAAGTGTTTAGGGTTTTCTGTAGCCCTAATGTCTGTAGCATTAAATTTATTATAGCAGAAAATTAGTTGGCTAAAAGAGGATGCCCTTAGGGCACAAGAATGCTTATAACATGTTGAAGAAATTCCAACTTGAACAATTCCAATATCTCATAGTTCTACATATCCCAATGCAATGATTTATTTCTCCAATGCAAGAGATTAATGCCTTTAACTATTGGGTTATGGAGTCTTTCAAAGAGAAAGATCTAGTTGTGCTACCTCCTTGGGGGTGTAAGCCCTTTTACTCCCCAGGTTAAGAAAAACTAGCTAAGGAAAACCCTAGGAGGGTGTAAACCCTGTTACTCCTCCTAGTATTCCTTTGTGCAACAACATATTTCAAGACAAAATGATGGTCTTGGTGGGGTTGTAGGCACTTATACTTCCCAAGAAGCTCAAAAAATTAGATTTGTAACCAAGAAAGAAGCAACAAAATGGATTCCTTACCTAGTGCAAACATAAACAAGATAAACTCCTTATTTCACCAAGAAATACCCACCATAAAGCAAGAAAATTACTCTAAGAGAGATAGTGTTCTAGGTGGATATCGATGGCCACCCACCTCTTCCAACTGGCTCACATATAGTTTTCATCTTGGCATTTGTTTTCTAGTTTTTTTGGGTCCTAAACTTCCAGGGTCGTTTTGAGGCCCTAAACAACGTTTTTTGGGCCCGCCACAACCACACCATAGAGAAAGTCAAAGTGTGACAACATAATGCCTAGTCCTCGAATAGACCTTTCCAACGGGCTATCATGCACCCAAAACGAAGATCATATGCAAAAGTTACGACCCCGGGAAGTTGATGTACCAACTTACCCCATCGGGGCCCACATTACTTTTGGCGCTTCAACTCCTAGGATTAGGTTTTTGGATGTCTAGGGTTGTTTGTTTAATTTTGAATGCTAAAAAGGCCTGGAGGCCTCATTGTAATGTGCTCAGAAGAATGCGCGTAGCGTCCACATCTCTTCTTAGAGATTAGCTACCACCATTCAAGAAAGATTGTTTTCATTCTACATTTTACATTTTCAACATATTTCTTTATTGAATAGAAGTTAAGTTCCACTGTATCTCTGTTATTGTTCTATGTATATCTGTGTTAATGTTGTAATTTTTTGTTTCATTTCATTCCACTCATAAATATGGATAAGTGGCATCAAAGTGGTCTTCTCTTCATTTGTTTCTTTGTGCATGTCCCGAATGAGGTCAGGGTATAAGCAGTTGGGACTCGAACTAGTTGAGAATTTGCAAGATCGACCTCGCCGAACCCAACGACCGCCCATGGGGGAAGAAAAGAGAGATGATGGGGTAGGAGATCCCTTTAAATTGTTGCTCGAGGAATCCTTCTCACAACAAAGGAACAAGATGATGGATAACTTTGCGCAAATCCTTCAATGACTGCCAAGAAGCGACACATCTTCCTCAAGTGGAGGTGTCGCCCCCTTCAAGATACAAATCAATTTGATATTCTCATATTTGAAGGTCAAATAGATGTGAATGTTGTAGACAAATGGTTAAACATTCTAGAAGGGTATTTTTCTATCCACAACTTTTCTGATAGAGTAAATATTACATTTGCGCTCCTTAAGTCCGTCCCCCATGTCAAATATTGGTGGGAGACTTTCTATGAGAAAAGGAAATAGAGGGATCTACATTATTGTAGTTTCACCCACTTAGGGTTCCTTCAGGGATGTTATTAAGGAACAATACTACCTTGTTGGAAGTTATGACAACTTAAATACAAGATGGACCACACTGCGACAGGAAAGGGACAAAACAATGCCAGAGTTCACCAATGTTTTCCACACCTTGCACACCAAGCTGGGTTTCAAAGACTTTGAGTGAAATCTGGTGCTCAAGTACCGCGATGGTCTGCATAGATACATCCAAACAAAAATGGATTTTTTTGACATCTCATCCTTGGGCACGACCTATCGATACGTTTTCAAAATCGAGCAGAATCTTAAACAGAAAACAAAATAGTTTGGGTCTGTAAACTCCTCATAGAAGAAGGAAAAGTTGTCCCTAACTCACTTAACAAAGGGCATAGCAAGGATGGACAACCACAGGACAACTAGTCCAAACCACAAACAAAGAAGGACAATGGTAAGACAAAGAAAGATGTTGGAAAATGATGTGAGTTCCATAAGAGCCTCTGGCATAACACCACTGAATGTCGCTCAAAGCAGTCATTGGTGGCCGAGGTGAAAGCCTATGAATTAGATGCAATCTCCAACTCTGAGTCTGAACCAGAAAAAGGGAGACAAATCATTCATGTAGAACCCAATGCTACTATTTCTACCGCCACCATGGTCCAACCCGACGAACCTAATGAACTAACCTAATGCTACTATTTCTACCGCCACCACGGTCCAACCCGACGAACCTAATGAACTAGAGGAATTTGAGCGCCTCTTTCATTCACTGATGTGGGTGAAGGGTACTTTGCTTCACTTCATCATTGATAATGGTAGGCAGAAGAACCTCATCTCAGCAGAGGTCTTGAAGAGGTTGGTTCTGTGGACAACACCACACCCACAACCGTACACCATTAGATGGCTCCGCTAAGGGAGCGATCTCGGCATCAACCAACGGTGTCGCCTGGTCTACATAATCAAGCCCTCCAAAGATGAGGCATTGTGTGATGTCGTCCCCCTTGAATTTTGTGACGTTCTTTTTGTCCAACCTTATTTATGGAAACATCATGTTGTATATGATTTTATGCCTCATAGTGTTATTATTACTTTGGTCAAGAAATTATACATGATACCCGAGGTAGTTCCATTTACCGACATTTCCTTGATCTCTGCCAAGCAATACAGGAAGGTCATCTCTCAGATCGAAAAGTTTGTCTTCTTCGTGCTTCACGCTCAAAGTGAGTGGAAGGCTGCAACTACATCCATGGCCTCTGCGATAGGTCTCTCCATGTAGCAGAAGCAAGTGGATAAAGTCGTGGAAGAATACAAAGACATCTTCTCCTCACCCACTGAGGTAACTATGCATTGTCATGTCAAGCACTCAATCAATTTGACCCCCAATGCACCACTACCCAATGCGCCATTATATCACCACTCTGTGTCATAAAATGAGGAACTAAAGCGCCAAATCCAATAGCTTCTTGAAAAGGGGCACATTCGCCAAATCTCATCACTTTGTGGAAGCCTAATCATGCTTGTGCAGAAGAAAGATGGGACCTGACGACTCTACATTGATTACCGGGCCCTAAATAAAATCACATTCAGGAACCAGTACCTAATTCCCCGAATTGAAAATCTCCTTAACCAGCTCAAGGGGGGCAAATACTTTAGTAAGATTGATCTGAAGTCCGACTACCACCAGGTCCCAATAGAGAAGACCGATGTATGGAAGACTTCCTTTAAGTCCAAAGAAGGTCTTTTTGAACAGTTGGTCATTCCATTTGGCTTGAAAAACGACCCAAAAACTTTCATGAGGATGATGGACGATATCTTGCGGTTGTTCACCAATTCTTTTGTGGTGGTGTATTTATATGGTATCCTCATCTTCAACAAGAATTGGGCGGAACACTTGCAGCATATTCAACAGGTTATGCACACTTTGTGACAACACAAGCTATATGAAAATTTGGAAAAATGTTCCTTAGGCATGAATAGGGTCCAATACCTAGGCTACATTGTTGATGAAAATGGGGTGCTTGTCGATCCAGCCAAGATCCAGGTCATCTGTGACTAGCCAGCCTCGACCACACTCACTAAGCTTCAGAGCTTCTTAGGCCTTGTCAATTTCTATCGCAGGTTCGTGTTGCAATTCTCCCACATTGCTTGGGCCCTTAGCCAAGTGACTAGGGGTGGTGGAAAGAAAAAACTCATGTGGGGCCAGTTGCAACATAAATAATTAGATGATTTGAAGCAGTGATTGTGCTCAACCTCGATGCTCTTATTACCCAACCTTCAACGGTCGTTTGAGATTGAGACATATTCTTTAGACTATGATATGGGATCAGTTCTCACTCAACATGGACATCTCGTGGTATATCATAGTGAGATTCTATCAGATATTGTCTGTAATTACCCCAATTACGACAAATAAATGCAATCCATTGTACAAGCCTGCTGCCAGTGGAGACATTACATTCTCTAGAAGGAGACAGTCATCCACACTGATCATAAGCCTCTGCAGTTTATGCAGACACAAGGAAAATTGCAGAATGACTGCCATCATAAGTGGTCCACATACTTGTAGCAGTTCCATCTCAACATCAAGTATAAGATAGGGAGACATTACATTCTTGGGAAGGAGACAGTCACCCACACTGATCATAAGCCTTTGCATTTTATGTAGACACAAGGAAAATTGTCGAATGATCGCCATCAATAGTGGTCCACATACTTGTAGTGGTTCCATATCAACATCAAGCATAAGACATGGAGCACCAATCACGTCATTGACTACCTCTGCCGACCTCTAGTTGTCGCACTAACCATGGTGCTATACTCATGTGGACATGAGACCTTCAAATGGCCCCAACTCTATGAGAGAGATCCTAACTTCGCCACTACCTACCATATGCTAGGTACAAACACAATTGTCACTGATTTTCATCTACAGGAAGGGTTGTTGTGCCATTTGGGCCATCTTTGTGTTCCATCAAGCGAGCGAGCGAAGCTGATTTGGGAAGCTCACTACAGTCAGGTGGCAGGACACTTCGGCGTAGAAAAGACAGTGGTAGCACTACAACAACATTTCTATTGGCTGAAACTCCTACAGGATTTTAGCAAGTATATTAGGTCCTAGACAACCTGCGCCATTTCCAAATCGTCCATTAAGAAACAAGGCATGTACACCACTCTGCCTACTCCCGATAGGCCCTGGGAATCCATCTTGATGGACTACATGCCGTGCCTTCCTTCAACCAAGCATAGAAATGACTATGTTTTTGTGGTTGTTGATCGATTTTCCAAGATGGCGATTATGGTCATTTGCAAGAAGAGCATGACAACAGAGGCCATTGCTAAGCTCTTCTTCGAACAAGTGTGGGTACATTTTGGGATACCACAAATCATCATCTTAGATCAGGACAACTGGTTCCTCAACACATTCTAGTCGAGCCTCTAGTCACGGATGGACACCAAGCTCACCAAATCCATGACCTTCCACCCCCAAACATATTACCAAAGCGAGGTCGTCAACATGACGATCGTGCATATCTTGCGCATGTAAAATTCCAAGAATCCAAGCACATGGGATGGGATTCTTCCCTATGTTCAACACGGTTACATCAGAGCCATACATCACTCAACCAACCACAACCCATTTTAGGTGTGGTTTGGATTTCAACCATTGGGTCCCATGGATGTTGCACTACCCCTTGCGTCCATACAGGCATAATCGTCCTATGCGCAAGCCAAAGCCGACAAAGCCACCTGGTTCATTGAATAAATCCATCACATACACCAACAGGTTCAAGATATTTGGCATAAGTCCAATGCCAAGTACAAGTTGCGCCATGATCAACATCGGGTGCCACACAAGTTTCAGGTGGGAGATAAAGTATGGCTACACTTGCAGAAAGAACTCCTTACAGGACCCCATCGAAAGTTCGTCCACTCCGCTATGGACCTTAAACCATCACCAAGGTTGTGGGTGACAATGCTTTTGAGCTTAACATTTCCCCCTTCCTTGTCTTGCAGCCTGTGTTTAATGTTCATTGTGATGTGCTTAGACGAATGCGCATAGCCGCCACATCTCTTCTCAAAGATTAACTACCACCATTCGAGAAACATTGTTTTCATTATGCATTTTACATTTTCAACATATTTATTTATTGAATAGAAGTTAAGTTTCATTGTATCTATGTTATTATTCTCTAGATATCTGTGTTAATGTTGTAAATATGTGTTTCATTTCGTTCCGCTCATAAATCCGAATCAGATAGTGCATCACTTCTTCCACCAATAGCAAAGATAAACTATAGCAAGAGAATGTAACCAAAAGAGATGAAGAGAATTTCCCAACAAAGGTGCAAATTTCAGCCAAATATCCTTCTCCACATGGGAGAGCTATGATAAAATGAGGTATAAATGATCTCTATTTATACAAACATAGTTTGTCCACACAATTTATGGTAAACCACAAGATAAGGGATCAATAGCCCTAATCTTTCCCTTTACAAATAATATTATTTAGTTCATACTTTTGCACATGAAAGAAACCCTAAAGCATGATATCACCCTCCTTTTGGGAAACCTTTGGCAATTTTTAGCAAGTCGTTGAGGTTGGAGAAGGGACATTGGGATTCCAAAAGCCATATTCCAAGGTACTAGGACCTTTCTCCACAAGGTGGCACTCCTCCAAAATGTGCCAAGTGTACTCGACCACCACCAAACCCTAGCCCCTCTATGACGTCAAGCCTCAAGAAAGTGACGTGTTTTCTCCTTGAAGAAAAATGTTTGGGTGGTAGGGGATAGGTTAGGTCCTCCATGATATCATGTAAGCCTCCAAAGGAATATCTCCTTGATCTGACACATGGGCCCTCAACATTGAACTTGTGGGATTCAAGCCCCATGGAATCCCAAGCTAGGCTTGTTCCTCCAAAACTTTCCACCAGCTGGGTCATGTAAAGACAAATGGATACACCCTCCAAGGATATCAAGTCAAATAATCATGATGAGTAAATCAAATCAATAAAAGAACCATTCAAGAAATTACATCCAAACCACCTCATAAAAATAAACTAATGCTCAAATACCCTATGCAATTTACCAAGTTTAGGTATGAAAAAGTTGACAAAACAACCTATTGGGTGAATCGTTCCCCAAGTCTAAGGGCGTTTCCAAAGGGGAAATTTTTTTAAGTCACATGGATGAGGTGTCATGGATGAGGGGGAGACTTTTGGGCATGACATACAATGGGTTGTAGTGTCTCTCTTATGGGTACCTTTGTAGAGGGTGTGTTGCACCTTCGTTTTCAATGCATCCTTTTTCCAAGCCCGTTTAAAGCCATTAATTAATTAGAAATCCAAAACCTTGGGTACTCCCTATTGGTGAATCGATTAGGTTGGGAGGAAGTACCACAATACCACTTGAAGCTAGAGGTACACATAGTTCCATATGCAAGGAAATAAAGGGACATCACATGAGTGTACACACCTCAACAAGTGGGGGCATTTAAATAATGTTAATTTTCTTTTGCAGGTATTTGATTTTTTAGGAGAAGTACTTCATTGCTCTCAATACCTCCTTGGGAGAGCATCTAGAAGGTCCATAGGTAGGATTTTATCTTTTTTCCAGCTATCTTCCTTATGGGCCTTCAACCCCTTCTTCCCATGAAATGAGGGACAACGCCTTCTTGGGTCAGTACACTCGAAAATCCCAAAAGGTGTGGAGATAAGGGGATGGAGTGTGGAAAGTGACAAGTATGGTTGAGAATGGCATGATGACTCATCCAAAGGACCTCCTGGTAGTATCCATATCCCTAAGGGTGACTCACTTACTAGGGCACAATGTCAACCACCAAGGTAAAACAAGGTAAAGAGCATAATGACCAAGCAAACATCACATAGTCAAAAGCAGTAATAGATGTAAAAAACTCAAATGCCTCAAATATTGAAATGAAACTCACCATAATACCTAACTTGTGCCTCATGAAGCAAGACCCAATGTCTTACATAGGCCGTCTGATGTGGTGGATACCATCGTGATCAACCTTGAGCTATTATGGTGAGGTGGGTCTTCGTCTATGCAAGTGGAAACTATTGGTCAGGCTATCTCTCAACACTCCATGTCTGCAACCTGAGGGCCTCGAAATATCATCTCCTTAGTTATCCCCAAAAATGGGGATAAAAGGATGTGCCAAGTTTGAGAGGATGGATGAGGAACCTTGGTGTAGGGGTGCCTTAGATAGATTTGTTGATTCATGTGATTACTTGACAAGTTGTGATGACAGTGCTAGAGTATGAGACACTTGCGAAGGTGCAAGGCAGTTTTGTTCTAAGTGACAAATGGAGTCAATAAATATGTCGATCGAGAAATTGTTGATAGTTGACTTGAATGGGAAGAACGTAGACCAAGTGACTTGGGTGGTGTTCACTTGCCTTTGGTATGGGACATTAGAGGAGGCAAAGTGCTCCTTGGTGGCTTTTGGATGATTGTGTGATGACTCGAAGATCTAGAGGGTTCGTTGGCTGAGGTTGGCAAGAGTATTGGCTCAGATGTGCCTAGGCATGAATGTTCTTTGGGGTGGACCTTTCTACCTGGAGTGCTTTGGATAGTCTGTTGGGGTGTTTGAGGGGTGTGGGTGCGTTGGCAACACACTCATTGCAGACGTTGAGTTGTGAAGAGGTGACTTAATGGAAGGAGGCGAGTTGAGAACTTGCCTTGTTTTGGAGCTTACATGAATAGTAGGAGTCTCAACATGAAATATCTTGTGGGAATGAGTGTGGAGAAGTTTACACAACAACATGGCCAGTAGAGTGAAGTATTGGTGCAGAGATAACATGAATGTGCAGTACTCATAGTGGATGGGATGCTCCATATTCGAGGATGCATATGAAGAGGATGGAAAATTTGGCAAAGGAAACCAGACTTGTAGACTTGATTGTAGTTCAAGATGCAAGGGCAAAGTTGGTTGGATGAGTGCGTAGTAGTCACATGGTGGTTTCCTTAACCCTTGATAGGAATTTGATGTGACATGAACCAGCTGTATGTCAATTTTCACATGCAACTCTATGTGAATAATCTTTAGATTTGAAAATTGTTTCCTAGTGAACTACTAATAAACCCTAGTTGTTATCATTGAACAATTTTACACTGAAAATAATTGACTAAAAATGTATGCAGCAAAAACAACAAGATCAGAGATGAACCATCAATACACATATGAGACACACAATTTTTGTTTTGTAACCTTGTTAATTTTAGAAATCCTGAGGGAAAAACCAACCCTCCCAGCGAATACAAATCCACCAAAATCTGAGAACAACCTTAAATCAAAAAACCAAACCTCAACAAATCCCTAGAAATTTCTTTTGCTCACAAATCTACTGTAGACCACCTATACATCCTGTTGACATCACCTATATAGTTGTTGATGCTAGCCTGTACGTACCTTCTCCTACCCAGAAAACCTTGTACGGATGTACGTGATTCACCTTCTGGTAACCCGCATAGATACTCGAATGTGTCCATTGCAACTCGCGTATATATGTGACTGTGTCCACTGCAACCCGCGTACATGTATGGAAAAATTAGGCTTCCTTCGCATGTGTGTCCTTCCTCTCTCCTAGGCCAACTTTTCCAGAGTTGTTGAATTTCCCTTTGTTGAAATCACCAAGCCTCCTAGCACAAGTGGTCACTCACTTATGCTAACTCTATCCTTTCCATAATGAGCAAATGTCACAATGACCTCTCTCCTTTATACACAAGTCCAATGAGTGAGTTTAGGATCCATTCCTAAACTCAACAATTGATTACAATATTTTATTCTCCTTTTGTGGGTGTGGAACCCCATCACAATCCCACAAAAACCATCATATTACCCATGAGGCCTA
This sequence comes from Picea sitchensis, assembly GCA_010110895.2. Lineage (NCBI taxonomy): Eukaryota > Viridiplantae > Streptophyta > Pinopsida > Pinales > Pinaceae > Picea > Picea sitchensis. The sequence goes on from SNQJ01S0002486.1 coordinate 30,078, forward strand.
GCCTCATTTCAAGGCTGATTTCACTGGAAAAAAAAGGATAGTCTAGTGCCAACGAATATTCCCACATGCTTTACACCTTGGTATCTTGTGGGAATACCTCTTGAAGCTACAATAACCAACATTGTATTGGTAGTGGAGGTGGATAGAATTCCTATTATAAGATTTGCTAACTACCATGAAGAGGCAATGGAGTCATGAAGTGCCACAAAAGATGTAGTTTTGGAGAGAGTTCGCAGTAGCAAGGTGACCTTGCCTCGGTCTGAGGACATGTGTGGTGGATTGAAAAAGGAAGAGACAAGTTTGTGCATGAGGGTGTGCAGACTCAACGAGTGCAATGGTTGAATTGGCCATTCAACTAGTTCAAGACATGGGAGAACAACAACATAAAAAGGGGTTGAGAGTACGAACGCACTGGTAGGTTTGGAGACACAACACTTGGGAAACATTGTGTAGGATATCCTTGAACAAGATTGGATGTGGCAACAATAAGGAAAGGGTGGACACTTTCCTTAGTCTTTGGAGTTGGACAAAGTGATAGAGATGCATACATAAAAGACTATGTTCAAGCACAAGGAAGTGCACTTCAAGAACTACATGCAAAGATTGGATTGATCACCCAACCAGTGCAGGACTTGATGAATATTGTGTGCAAAGACATGATAGAGGTAGTTGAAGTATGGGTGCAACAATAGGTCGCAACGGTTCAACACTCGGACATTTTTCATGTTCTAGTTGAGGGTTCAACATTAGAGGCAACAACAACAATGAAGCAGAGTGTGATTGTCACAGTAGGACAACGACAACTTGAGTATTACAGACAGACTTGAGGGGAGGAAGATGTCCTTCCAAGGTAGCAACCAAATTGGTCACACAACAACTTTGGGTGGCGAGTAGTGTGGATGGTTGCACAGTGTTTTGGATGATTGCATGAGTTGTGGAAATTTGGGGTTTCCACCTCGTAAAAAACTTGAAGTCTCCATATTGGTAGAAATTTGGGGTTTCCAGTTGGCACGAAAGTTGGGGTTTTCAATAGACTTAGTTGTGGAAAGGAGCATGAATTCAGGAAAAGACTTGGAGATAGTATACTTTAAGGATGTTTTCAGGGATGACAATGAATTTTGGTGGGGAAGGATGTAAATCCTTTGGTGAGGAGGGTGTGCGACACCTCCACTCCTTCAACATGGACAAAGAAGATATATGGATTTTGGGGTTGCTAAGATGAAGAAGGGCATGACCAATATTCATATCGAGAGAAAGTGGGTGATTTTTGGGGAATCCCTTGGGAATGTGTGCCTAAGGAGACCCGCGCCCAAGACTTGTAAAGGACACCATGTGGTTGCATAAGACAAAGACGAGACGAGGCATGTTAAGGAGAAAGTGACTAAACACTTGGTGACTCAGTGGCAGTCACATATTAGGCAAGGAAATGACGTGCGAAGTCGACAAGACCCATGGGAAGGCCAAGAAAAACATCATGGGTAGGATAAAGTGGAATACCAAGAGACACAACGGTTCGTCGATCATCTTGGGTGGAAGACCAAGAGTCACGACGGTTCGTGTAGATGAGAGGTCACATATATATAGAGTTCATCACTTGGTTGGAAGGCATCATCACAGATCATTGAACTCAGAGTTAGACAAAGAGAGAGGTCTCAAGTAGACTTGGGTAGAGGGGGGGAGGTCCGCCAAGGAGCCAATTTACTCCTATATTGGGCAACTTGTGCTACCTTGTGGAGTCTGCGACAAGGTACAACATAGATTGGCGAGTTGTTTTGAGATGAGTTCGACCAGCAGATGGAATTCAGGTTTGATGAGGTGCGATGGTGATTCAAACATCGAGCATAGGGGCAAGTCATACTTGTGATCTGCGATCAACAAAGATTCTTAGGTGGACCGAGGTGCGACATGACTCGACATGGTGACCCCACAATGTGGAGCGATCTGTAGACAGAGGCGAGACTCGACTAGATGACGTCGCATGGGGATACATTATATTTGGGTTGGAGAGGTTGTCACAAGACAAGTCACACTCTTGTATATATGTATGAGTCATGCGCTCCTTGTAATCTATTGTACCAACATCTTATATAATAAGGGTATGGGTGTTAGGCACCCTTGGTGTTGCCTAACATATATTTGTGTCTCTTCTCTTGTATGGATGATCACATGTTTTATGGTTGTGTAAATTTCTAAGTATAAGATGTGTTAACTGTATACAAGTGTATGAGTTGCAAAGTACGGGTAGGTTGTGTAATGTTCCCAAGCTAAGATGCAAGGAACATCACAGTTTTGGGTGTCTTTTTAAACTTTTGGTGGTTGTGGTATTTTGTCAAACACTTTTCTTACAGTGATCCTTTATGTTACACTTAGGGTTTTACTTATGGTTTATATGTGTGTTTGCAGAAATAAACAAGAAGATACAATCATGGAACATACCTCAACCATATGCAAGATCAACAATATGATAGAAAAGCCAAAACACTTCAGATCTCATTTTACTCATAAATAGAAGAACCTAATACAATGAAGATGTCGATCTGGAATGCTCAACAGATGGCTCCAATAAGGACAATAGAAGATAGGAGTTGCTACAAAATGCTCCAATAGAAGACTACAAGCCTATAAAGGTTGAATACACCATGAAGACCAGTGCCAACGTAGATCTAGGTCATATGAAGTGCCAAACCCCCAAGCTGGAAGATGCCACGCTCTGCTAGAACCCTGAATAGCCTCAACAATCCGGCCCTGCTGTCAAAGATGTCCAATCACCCCGGTGAATATGCTAAACAGTAGATCAGGTGAAGGTAAGAACAACCCATGTGCTCAAATCTCCAAGATCCCTCTCAAACCCTATGGATCTGACTCTCCTCCAAGAATGGTGCGCCCCCTTGGATGCCTGAAACCCTAGATAATTTGACCTCTCTCTTAGAGACCTCCAAGGAAAACCCAATTCTATGATACTTGCAAGGAAAACCCAATACCTGAAATTCCCAAAATCCTGTCTCCTCAACTAGAATGAATCCTCCCTCAATGGATGGTGCACCCCCCCCNTGCTGGAAATCCACAACTGGTGCTCCCTCTCTCTTCTTGCACCTGTAACTGATGTAGAATCCTCCTGCAACTGAGTAGATCTAGAACTAGAATGGTGTGGAATAGTATTGCATGTCCGATACATGGCTTGGGACAAGCTAGGTGGAATCTTTCACCACTAAATCGTCCTCTAGGGTTTGTTAAGTCGAAACCTTCAAAACCCCCAAGAGATGGACCCTCTAGCTAGAAGCCAAATATCAAAATGATAGACATACATGAATGAATGAATAGAGGCCCTTGCCTTTCCTTTATACTTCTTTTTCACCTTGTCCCTCCAAAGTGATTTTCATTTTATTAATATTTAATTAATTAATTAACTTTTTTACCTCTGAAAAGTGCCTTATCTCTCCTTGTGGCTTCCCTAGCCACTGAAAGTCACTTCTCACCATCCCATCCTGTAGTGTTTCTCCTCTTGATTCCAATGAGCTATTACACTGAGAGGTTCCTCCAAGTAATGTGCCCAAAATGACCTCTTCAATGAATTTAATTAGCTTATAGCTCAAAATACTGAAAATCATGGAAATCGTTGGAATGCAATGGAACCAAAGCCACCCTGTGCGGAATGGATCATAATAATGAAATGGGATTAGCGATGCAAGCCGGACCCCAAAATGCCTCTCAATAATCCTTGTACTCGCTATGACCTCCATCTGGCTACTCTGGTCATCATAAACCTCTGCAATGTAATGATGTCCCAAAGTGGGGACACTACAATCCTCCCTGCTAGAAAATTGCTTGTCCTCAAGAAATAACCAAATCTCTCCAAGTAAAATACCAGGATCCCATGTCCACCTATGGGATACATAGTAGAACCCATCCAAAGATGAACACTCATACACTTTGCCCTCTAGGTCCCATATCAAGTCATGAACTGCTAGTCCATGGGAAGCATAATCCTGAAATATACCATCTCCGTGAGTCTCCTGCACATGACACATGGCCTCATCCCAAAATGAGTCCATCCTCCAAGCTACTATCAAGATCAACACAAACTCCATCAACTGCACATGTTGAAGCCAAAATGAGGTATTGCAAGACCTTTGTGGGACATCCTCAAGCGATGTGCTCCCCTCAACACTAAAGCTCATTGAAAAGTCAGGACAACTTTCCCCTACAAGGGTCCACTCGACTCTGTCAGTCAGTGAAATGCTCAATCCTACAATCCCTGGGTCCCATGCTAACCTCTATTGAATATCACCATGTTGGTCCTGCACTACTCTGACTATGACTGTCTACCCCCTGCATACATATTGGATCCTCATGTTGAAATACATGTGACCGTTGGACCTATTGTCCAGGAACTGTATCTGTAAGGACATCTCTGTAGAATAAGTACCTGTCCACCCATCTCCACGTCCTATCAGGATGATCAAGAGTGAAAAGTTTCCTTTCTCTATCAGACAAATCCTTGCAGACCCACTCCAAACCGACCCTTGGTGGAGTGTGTGGCTCTCTGGCGCAACCTATGTCTCTATGTAGTGAAACACCCTACCAACCAAGTGAACTTCCGAATCCCATGGAAGACTTGGAAGTTTATCACTTCCACTCTCCTCTAACTGCTCGTGTGTCAGACTGATCATTTTCAGAAGCCCTATGTGTTCATCTTCTATCATATGGCCTATGGTGCTCACCATCACGCACCAAGTCTCAGCTGGCTGCCTATAATGATCCACCTCAATCCTACTGGATGTTGTAAAAATACTATTGTCAGGTGGTCTCGGCCCATGCACTCTCCATGCCCTCTGCCATTGTCTATCTCTCCTCATGTTGTTTCCCATGATAAAAGTGTTGGGAAAGGGTAACATAGGCATATGTAGCTGGCTGTAGGACTGAAAAATACCACCTACCTCGGTCAATCCCAAGGATTCGACCAAAATCACGTCTACATATACCCCTGATAACTGCTCGCCCGTAGCCATCACTAAATCCCAATCATCAGGTACAACCAGAAGTAACTCCTCCAACTTCTAGTCAACCAACCTCCATCTCTCATCTCTCATGCAACTGTTGATATGGTGAAAGCGCTCTCTCATATCCATGTGTTGTTGCAAAAGAGTGACACCTACATGCTCCCCTAAGTGTGTCTCCTCCCTTCAAGCCAATACACCCCTCTGAATCCCACCATACATATCGGCATGTCTTTGTGAGCTATCACTCATCACTGTATGCTCCGACATACTCATGTCATCTCCCGTAGACTCATGTTGTATCACAGATCCTGGGCATACTGCTGGATCAACCTCTACATGGAGGTCAACCTCTCTCAGAACACAAATGGAAGTGTCCTCCATCAACTGGTGCTCCTCTGCTAGATCACCTACATCCTCTAGCAACATGACTAGGTGATACATCAGAGTCTCCACTAAGACAACTGACATGGAGCTCTGACAAATCCCCTCAGGAATCTCCTCTAATCTGGACTTTGATTCTTGAAGGGTTGTTTGTGTGCCTCTCAAGAATCCTCACATGATCTCCAACTCCTGAGTGAGTCGGTCCATCTCTAACTCTTGCTCCCTTAGAGACTCATGATACATCTCACCAATCCTCAATAGGTAATCCCTGTCAGTCAACAACTACTGGTAGTCGGTCCTCATCACAGATACTCTCTCCCTGAGAGTATGAAAATCATCCATGGCAAATCCGCCATCCAGGCTACCATGTGCCACTAATGCTCTCCAACAATAATCTGTCATCAGTGCATGCATGTCATCACTACGCCCGGTGGCTGCCATGATCATACCCTCACTGACTCTCAATTGTGCTGCTAAGTGGTGTGACTCATGATCGCAGTCATTCTTAGGTGCCACCTCATATCTCTCATTGCTAGTGTCAACTCTGGAATCCCCACAAACACTCTTTGAATAAGATAACGTGTTGAACTGCCCACTATCTATTGTGTTGTTGGGTCCTCATGTATACCAATGGACCCCATCACTAGATGTTATCTCCCTCTGAATCACATTGTATCATGTATGAGAAGTCGTATCCTCCTGTGCACTCACCCTGCTACTATCATATGCGCCTGGATCCCATGTGGATGTATCCAGACACATGCTATGGTCATCCTGACTACTAAAGAGTGTATCTTCATCAATGCAGGCCGATCCTGGAAATAAGTGTCCCATCAAGTTGTAAGCCTCCATAGTCTGCTCAACTAATGGAGTCTCCGAAAGAGGTGACTCAATCTCCTCATGTTGATCTATATGTGTGAGGTCAACAGTCTGCATGTCCTGTATCTCCTCCTGGATCTGTGGATCTACATTTCCCTGGTGTGCATCCCTCACACATGGATCCTCCATCACATCTGAAATGCCACTGATATCCTCTTGTGACATGGCTATCATGGGTGTCTAAAAATATGACAAATGTGTCACAACCACTATAAGAAGTTGGTCATCTGTAGGTGCTAACACGTGTGAGTCCTCACTAGTGTCACCACTCTATTGAGGTGTAAGGTCATCAACAATATGTGATATGTCTACTGAAATGAAGGTGTTGTCATCATGCTCCTTCGACTGTCTATCCACTACACAAAGGTCACCATCCTCCTCAAGCATGCTAGTATCATCAGCCTCTGTGCAAGAGTCACTATCACTAACCTTTGTGCAAGAGTCACTATCATCATCAGATTGCCCCAAATCAACATCTATCGCTCCATCCTCACACACCTCATCATCACTATCATAGTGTGCCTCAACAATGTGCTTCTGATCCTTGCCCCTGCACCTATGATCTGGTTCCCAAGGCACCTTGTAATTGTAGAAAAGTTGTGTGCTCCTAATGGGTGTGGGGTTACTCCATGTTTCCCTCCTACTAGCTAAACTAGCTCTGAATTCCTTTATTTGATTGCCCCAAAATGTAGCCTCATTTGTTCTCCACCTACGATTTTCCATGGACAAATATTGTTGGAATGTTACTAGGGCCCTAGTGCTCTCACAAAGGTTGTAGTATTCCCATTCACAACGTACTGCCTCTCTAGCAAAATCCCTAGACTCCATATTTATGTATGTAAGATCCCACTATGGTTCTACATGCATGTGATAATTCCCACTGGCTAGCAGGAATCTAAGCTCTGATACCACTGTAATGTTCCCAAGCCAAGATGCAAGGAAAATCACGGTTTTGGGTGTCTTTTTAAACTTTTGGTGGTTGTGGTATTTCGTCAAACACTTTACTTACAGTGATCCTTTATGTTATGCTTAGGGTTTTACTGATGGTTTATATATGTGTTTGCAAAAATAAACAAGAAGATACAATCATGGAACATACTTCAACCATATGGAAGATCAACAAGATGATAGACAAGCCAAAACACTTCAGATCTCATTTTACTCATAAATAGAAGAACCTGATACAATGAATAGAATGCTCAACAGATGGATCCAATAAGGATAATAGAATATAGGAGCTGCTACAAAATGCTCCAATAGAAGACTACAAGCCTCCAAAGGTTGAATACACCATGAAGACCAATGCTAAGGTAGATCTGGGCCGTATGAAGTGCCAAACCCCCAAGATGGTGCACCCCCCTGGATACCTGAAACCCTAGATAATTCGACCTCTCTCCTAGAGACCTCCAACAACTCCACCAATCCACTAGAATGATAGATCGAGGCACGACAATGAAAACCCAAGTGATCAACTAGGAAAAATACTTGCTAGACCTATGGATCTAGCAACCCTCCAAAGTGTGGTGCGCCCTCCTCTTGGGAAATCGTCCCACTCTCAATACAAATGAACCCAACACCAAAATACCTCTGGAATCCACCAAGAATAATTCTATGGTACCTGAAAGGAAAACCCAATACCTGGAATTCCCAAAAGCTCGTCTCCTCAGCTAGAATGAATCCTCCCTCAATGGATGG
>SNQJ01S0002486.1:43468-61710 GCA_010110895.2 Picea sitchensis
GAATCATCTTGTACTTGAACATTTAAGTGGGGTAAAAGGAGGTTGCCCCTCAAAGAGGCTTATCATCTGAAATTATCTCTTTTTCAAGGCGTTGAGTACTTTTCCTGAGGTTTTTCTATGCTATATTGATGTTTGGTTCTTAACCATTTCTCTAGGCTAAATTATCTTTGAAGGTGATTTGAAAACATGCGATTACTTACTCTACATAAGTTTTCAATCAAGAATCATTTTCTGATAAAGTATTTGCATAAGTATTAAAGGGCCTATGGGTGGATGATTAACCATGCTCTTAAACAAGAATACATAACATGCATGAACTCAAATGGAACAAAGCACATGAAAAGACAAGAGAGATACAACCAATGTTGGTAACGAAATTCACTCCTCTTGGGCTACGTCTTTGAACCCACTTCAATTGGAATATGGATCTCTTTCATTCATTCTTCAAGAGATGTTGGGACCTTCTCATAAGTGATTACATAAGAGATGCCTTCTCCTTCAATGAGGATTCAAGAAGACTACTCACACTCATACATCTCCATACATCAAGAAGGATAATACCTTACATGAATAAGTCTCTTACTGCTTAGGAGTAGTAGCATTATGGCTCTCTAAGTCCACTCATTAACTCTCCATTACTCTCCCCCCTTTCAAAGGGCTCACATAAGGAATTATATAGTTTTTCCTCACTCCCTCTTAAGAAAGAGCATTAATTCCTAGATCCGCAATAATGAGATCTAATTACAAAAGAGGAAAAACAAGATCCATCAATGTAGGATCTCAAACTATCTTCAAGTACATAATGGGAAAGGTCTCAAAACCACCCAAAGACTCTTCATCCATGTCCTTGATTCTATCAACCTATAATTGAGAAAAATGGAAAATTGGTGTGAGGTGGTTTCTCACATAAAAACCAATTTCCATAATTACAATTTCAATGAAAAATACACGAGTCTTAATTTTCCTCACAAGTATTAATCATTTTACATTAATAATGTATGATTTTTTCCAAAAGATCATAAAGCATAATTAAATGCATGAGCATCTCATAAAATCATAAAAGAATGCATGATACCTTTTCCTCACAAAGCATTAATAAAATGCATGAGAAACTAAAACTCAAACCATATAAGTTTACCACCTTCACCGCTCTACAGATCAACTTGGTGAACACAGTAAATTCCTTCCATGTGTAGAAATCCATCCGGATCATGCCTCTCCACAAAGAACCTTTTGATCTCCAAAAGTATCAAATTTATGTGTATGCAAATATCCTCAAAAGGTGCATTCTTTCAAGACTCCTTCACACATGTACTTCAGAATCAGAATGCAAAGCCAACACCTGCAAAGAAAATGTTTGGAAAGGCACATCCCTTGTCTCCTTCACCTCTGTTCTAATTCGGAGCTCGAAATTCAAAGCCCACACCTACATAATCTTACAACGTGTAGTTGATGACATGTACTTTAATCTTTGGAGTACCTTACTTGCCAAGAGTTTATAACTACACCCTTTGGTCAAGTTTACAATGAATCACCAAAATGACTTAGGCAAATCGCCTCATACAACTGATTACAATGATGATTACAAAATGAAGCCACTTAAGGATTAAGGCACAAAACAACGCCTCTCACTCTCCTTACTCAAGAGTGGCTAAAAATCCATTACAATTCTTCATAATCATTTTACATTTTACATGACGATTTCAAATCAATTTCATGTATTTTATAGGAAAATTACATCAATTTTAATATGCCAACATGTGCACAAAATGGAAACAATACTAGGTTTTCTAACCCCATTACAAAAATGTGCAATAATATGTGCACTAGTGGTGCAAAACCCCCATTGCATAAATAAAACTCCTTCGATTGCCCTCAATCTTACTTAGGCATGTGGCAACCATTATCCAAAATGGGATTTTAATAGTTTGCATCATAAAAATATGATGTGACACCCATTATAATAATGAAATTGGTAATAAATAAGAACCCCATCATTCAACCACCATAAAATATATATATATACCTTCAGTTGTGGGTCTGCCATTTCTTCTCACTATTTTCAGGCCAAAGGCGACCTTTTTGCCCTTAATAACTGTGATGTTGATGAACCCAGCGTTGCTTAGCGCCAACATGGTTTTCTAGAACAACGTGGTTGTCAAAGTTGTGTGGTTGTTGATGCGGTGGAGCCACTTGGCGTCGAAGTAGTTGAGAAACACATGCAGACTCGGTGAGTGCTTTATGGCCTCCGGATTCAAGCCTTTCATCAAGTGCATAGGAGCATTCCTCACCACGAGGACTGTGATCGTCTTCTTGTTGTTAATATCGTATGCTAGCCTCGTCAGCGAGAGGTAGTGATTGAACTTTCTGTACTCTGGACGTGTGGCCAGAATTTTCTTGATGTTGAACGCATTCACACAGTGCAGGAAGTTGATCAACAGAAGCGCCAGTCCCATGCAATAATCTGCAAATAAAATGGTCCTTCGAACTGTCTCACATAAAAACCAATTTCCATAATTACAATTTCAATGAAAAATACACGAGTCTTAATTTTCCTCACAAGTATTAATCATTTTACATTAATAATGTATGATTTTTTCCAAAAGATCATAAAGCATAATTAAATGCATGAGCATCTCATAAAAGCATAAAAATGCATGAGACCTTTTCCTCACAAAGCGTTAATAAAATGCATGAGAAACTAAAACTCAAACCATATAAGTTTACCACCTTCACCGCTCTGCGGATCAACTTGGTGAACACAATAAAGTCCTTCCATATGTGGAAATCCGTCAGGATCATGCCTCCCCACCAAGAACCTTTTGATCTCCAAAAGTATCAAATTTATGTGTATGCAAATGTCCTCAAAAGGTGCATTCTTTCAAGACTCTTTCACATGTGCCGAATGAGAATGCCAAAGCCAACACGCAAAGAAAATGTTTGGAAGGCACATCCCTTGTCTCCTTCACCTCTGTTCTTTGGAGATGAAATGTTGAAGCCCACACCTACATAATCTTACAACTTGTAGTTGATGACCTGTACTTTAGTCTTTGGAGTACCTTACTTGCCAGAGTTTATAAATACACTCTTTGGACAATTTTACAATGAGTTCCAAAATGGCTTAGGCAAATCACCTCATACAACTGATTACAATGATGATTACAAAATGAAGCCACTTAGACTTGGAGTTACCAAATAGCATATCCTCCTTACTTAAAAGTGGCTAAAAAGCAATTACAATTCTTCATAATCATTTTACATTTTACATAACAATTTCAAGTCAATTTCATGAATTTTATGGGAAATTACATCAATTTTTAATATGCCAACATATTGCACAAATAGGAACAATACCCGGGTTTTCTATCTTACATTACAAAATGTGCAATAATATGTACTTCAGAATCAGAATGCAAAGCCAACACCTGCAAAGAAAATGTTTGGAAAGGCACATCCCTTGTCTCCTTCACCTCTGTTCTAATTCGGAGCTCGAAATGCAAAGCCCACACCTACATAATCTTACAACTTGTAGTTGATGACCTGTACTTTAATCTTTGGAGTACCTTACTTGCCAAGAGTTTATAACTACACCCTTTGGTCAATTTTACAATGAATCGTCAAAATGGCTTAGGCAAATTGCCTCATACAACAGATTACAATGATGATTACAAAATGAAGCCACTTAAGACTTAAGGTGCAAAACAACGCCTATCACTCTCCTTACTTAAAAGTGGCTAAAAAGCCATTACAATTCTTCATAATCATTTTACATTTTACATGACGATTTCAAGTCAATTTCATAGATTTTATAGGGAAATTACATCAATTTTAATATGCCAACATGTGCACAAAATAGGAACAATACCAGGTTTTCTAACCCCATTACAAAATGTGCAATAATATGTGCACTAGTGGTGCAAAACCCCCATTGCATAAATAAAACTCCTTCGATTGCCCTCAATCTTACTTAAGCATGTGGCAACCATTATCCAAAATGGGATTTTAATAGTCTGCATCATAAAAATATGATGTGACACCCATTATAATAATGAAATTGGTAATAAATAAGAACCCCATAATATATATATACCTACCTTCAGTTGTGGCTCTGCCATTTCTTCTCACTATTTTCAGGGCAAAGGCGACCTTTTTTCCCTTGATAAATGTGATGTTGATGAACCCAGCGTTGCTTAGCGCCAACATGGTTTTCTAGAATAGCGTGGTTGTCAAAGTTGTGTAGTTGTTGATGTGGTGGAGCCGCTTGGCGTCGAAGTAGTTGAGAAACACATGCAGACTCAGTGAGTGCTTTATGGCCTCCCGATTCAAGCCTTTCATCAAGTGCATAGGAGCATTCCTCACCACGAGGACTGTGATCGTCTTCCTGTTGTTAATATTGTATGCTAGCCTCGTCAGTGGGAGGTAGTGATTGAACTTTCTGTACTCTGGACGTGTGGCCGGGATTTTCTTGATGTTGAACGCATTCGCACAGTGCAGGAAGTTGATCAACAGAAGCACCAGTCCCATGCAATAATCTGCAGATAAAATGGTCCTTCGAACTGTCTGCAATGTTGTAGCAACAGTGCACTGCCTTCTTCACTTTTAAAGGCGCACTTGGTCTTCCTTCGTCTTCTGAACTGCTGCCATAAATCTCTGTGGATTCGACACTGGTCACAAGTGGCTCCCGGTTCTGTGTAATAAACACAAATTCTTGCTGCTAGATACCAACACCCGAACCCCAACTTCCAATTAGGCTTTATCCCTCGGTGTTGTGGGATATTCTAATCCCGATCGCATATGTATATCTTACAAGTCATCCTCCTCAGCACTGTGGTTTCCCAATGGTCCCTTTGGAATAGACCTCAATGGAAACTCGTTACCCACCATCAAATTCACCTCCTTTCCTCACTAAACAAACTGGCTTGGTCCTTCGGATCTATATTGAAATTTGTCCTCCCTAAACTAATAGATCTTAGACGACGTGTCAACCTGATGTTTGAGCTCGTGGACTTTGGAATCCCACCAAGTCTGCACTCATGGAAGCTTTCTGCGACTTGATTCTCGAATAGCTAGAGATCCCATATTGTTTGGGATTTGCCTCGCTCTATACGACCATCTGGGAGAATAATAATGCCATCATTGTACCACTGCCTGTTGTGAATTCAACAACAATCACAGAAATATCTTTTAGCTTAGACAACGACGTCGACTCCTGCTTATGAAATCGATCACTCTATCCTGGTGATAGGGGTAAATGTTGATTATTGACATCTCGACGCAATCGTGACCTAGACTCGCATCTCCTCATGTTGCTTTGGATGATGGCATTCCCATGGAATCTCCTTCGACGATATCTGATGGGAGATCTGTACCATATTTCCTTCAGTCAAATCGATCACTCTATCCTGGTGATAGGGGTAAATATTGATTATTGACAGCTCGACGCAATCGTGACCTAGACTCACATCTCCTCATGTTGCTTTGGATGATGGCATTCCCATGGAATCTCCTTCGACGATATCTGATGGGAGATCTTTCGGCTTGTTGGATCCAATGGTGCCAAAGCGTTGGAAGATGCTCCTCACACAATATTATCCACTTCATCATATCCTCCACTGAGGTAAAAGAGCCCCTCAATCTCTCTTCAATCGTCTTGTACTGCGCACGCTGAAATCCACATTCCTCCTCAACTGATGCATTTTCAGCTTGAATGTTGTGATTTATCTCCTCTAATTCTTGAAGTCTTTTTTCTTTCTTCTTTCTTCGCTCATTTTCCCATCCTGCAAAGCAGTCAGCCTAGCTCTGATACCATATGATCTGAAAACAAGCGAGTACTTACTCTACACAAATTTTCAATCGAGAATCGTTTACTGACGAAGTATTTGCATAAGGATTAAAGGGCCTATGAATGGATGATTAACCATGCTCTTAAACAAGAATACATAACATGCATGAACTCAAATGGAACAAATCACATGAAAAGACAAGAGAGAGACAACCAATGTTGGTAACGGCGTTCACCCCTCATGGGCTACGTCTTTGGACCCGCTTCAAATGGAATATGGATCGCTTTCATTCCTTCTTCAAAAGATGTTGGACCCTATCAACCATTTTTCCAATACTCCTAAACAGATAGAAAGGGATGTTCATTAAGTCCTTGCCTGTGAAGTGCAACAAAATCCTAATGTGATACTGGTAGATCATATTGAATCTTCTCTCACAGGTAAAATATCTTTGGATGACTTTCAACATCTTGTCAAAACCCTCAACCAAGTGGCTCCCAGGCACTCCCTTAGATAGATTATCTCCTTGATGTTCTCGTTTGAGGAAATCTTTAGAAAATGTTGCATTAAGATTCATAGACTTGAACCACCTTTCACCAGTGTTGGGTATCTCAGTGGCTGCTACAATGGTGGCCTCATACACCTCTAGTTCAAGGGTTCCTACCTTGGTTTTAGTGCCATCAAAGTTTAATGCAAACTCCATGGCTACCTCAGGGTGTCCCCTCTGCATATTCTGACATAAATTTAGGCAACCGACCCTCTTGAATACCTCTCTGATCAGAGGTTCAACATCAAATAAGTGCATATTAGAAGGCTCAGTCCTGACTACAGTCCCACCCTTGCGAGACTTCTTCTGTTGAGGTGTATCCATTTGTTGTAAACATGAGACAAAACACTAAAATGATATGAGGGGTATGGGAGGCCAAACAAACACATATGTCTTTAGGGTTTGAATGATGGTCTTTTAAAATTGGCTTATTTAAGGCTTTAAGGTTTTTCTTCAATTTTGACTTTTGAGCTAATGAAAAAGCAATATGATGGCTTAAGAAGAGGAAGAAAAATCCTTCAGAGAAAATATATGCAAGGAGGCAACATTGTCAAGGGTTTTAAGCTAACATTAAACCACCATGCAGGGTCATCATCATTTTAATAGCAAGGCTCTTAAACTTTTCAATGTAAACTGACTTTGAATGGGAAATATCAAATGACACTGTAAAGGAAAAGAGATAATGCATTCTATGTGAGCAGAGGATGATGATATTGATTTGATGCACAGTTCATTGCGCTGGAACAGGGGATCTGTAGCGCAATTCGTAGCAGTTTTGTAGCGTAGACAGCAAGAGCCAAGCAATAGATAGAAACAACGGATTTGATAGCAAGTTTTGTTCAATTTCATTGGAAGAGGCTGGAAATACTGCATATAGCTAAGAATTTAGTATTAGCAGAGGTAAAGGGGCCGGTAGGTAAAGGGGACCACAATTTGTAGTGCTGGGTGCTATGAAAATTTAGCAGAGTCTTAGATTACCTTCAATAGAGCTCAGGTGACTTGAGGAGTACCTGGACACTATGGCTTGACTGTAGATGAGCTTCAAAAAACATAAAGCCGCCTGAAACCATCCCAATCTTCAATTCACTTCTGTCATCCAATCTGTAGCATAATCCGCAGCTCTGTTTGGACTAGGAGTTTCTGTAGCACCGAGCTAGGAGCATAATTCAAACTTTGATAAAACAGTTAGAAAGATTTTAATGACCAAATCTCAATTATTCCCTTTTAAAACATGGATGTTGAAAACAATGAGATTGACATGACACCAGCTTCATAAATGAAATAATGATAAAGAGGAAGGGTGTACTCAAGATGCACTATGATAAATCCCAATGAGCTGGCAACGTACTAGAAGGAATTTTATTTGACTCCCTAACGAGTAAAGGGATAGAGTGGAGGGGTTCAAGCGCATAATGGAGGTAGTGACATGTCATACTAGTGGTGTCATGGGGATGATTGAAGAAATTTGATGTCCCCAATCAAGTTTCAATCACTCCTTATCACTCCCATAGTTTAATGCCCAACCCATGAACAAAAAATTCATCTTATAACATTTATTAAATTCTGGAAATGAAATTGTTGAATTTGAAACACAAGAGACAACTTCTTTGACTGGAAATTAAATGCAGAAATAACTCAGCAATAAATAATCACAGTACATAGGAAAGTTTGGTCCAAAAATGACCCAGGAAAAACTACCAGGGTGGGGGAAACCTGTTCTTCTGAGAGGATGGCTTCTTTTATTAATTGGCAAGCATCTGGAAATTACATTTGCAGCAAAAAATAAAATACACAACAGAGACAACTTATCTCTCTTTTCCCAAGATAAAACTTTCTTGGAAACCATGCCAATCAACCTCCTTGAAATCTGAGCCAAGCTTACTCAGAAATTTCGTACGTTGTACGAATCCATACTGTACGGACAACACTATATGGACCTTGATTTTTGTGCAGCTTGTACAGATCCATATGGATTCAATAAATATTGTACGGTTGTCTCAATTTTTGTGTTGTACGGCTGCCTCGATTTCCATGCAGATTTCTCCTCGATTTATGTGTAGAAAATATGTACTATACGGATTAGTTATGGCAGCAATAAATGCTAGTATTTGCCTCGATTTTCATGCCCACCTTTGCATGGAAATCTTCTTCTTGCTCTCCAATCGGCTCTCTCTTCAGAAAATGCTTGTGTGTGTTCTTTGAATGGAATCATGAGAGACATTTAATGGTCTCTTTCCCCTCTTGACCTTCCATATTCCCAAAGTGACTTTTGGGTGTCCACATGATCCAAAGGATCATAATGAATTAGATCAATGGTGGAAAATAAAGTGTACATGAAAATCACTTTTTTTAATATTTTATTCACCCAACTTAAATAAAAGACCCACTTAGCTTTTATTTCCTAAGTCACTTTCACTTTATGAAATAAAAGAGGTTTACATTAAAGTGGTCACATTTCCCTAGGCAAAGAGACCAAGCCTAAGGAACACCACTTGCCTCAGTATAAAAATTAACACTCCCTCTTACCGAGGAAGGTGTTACTTACCACCCCCATCTTGTCCCTGAAATAAACATGCTTTCCTCTCGGAAGAGACTTTGTGAGGATGTCAGCCACCTGCTCATATATAGACACATATTCAAGATTCACAACTCGTCTCTGAACATGATCACGAATGAAGTGATATCGGATCTCAATGTGTTTGGATCGGTCATGAAATACTGGATTCTCTGTGAGTTTTAAACAACTCTGATTGTTGCAATAAATCATCGTAGGCCCCAACTCCTATCTGAACAAACCTATCAAAAATTTGTGAAGCCAAATGGCCTCACAAGAGGCTTGGCTCGTAGCCATATACTCTGCTTCAGCTGAGCTCAAAGCAACATACTTTTGCTTTCGACTAAGCTATGACACAATAGTCGAACCCAATCCAAAACAACAACCTGATGTGCTTTTCCTGTAAGAAACTAAACCTGCCCAATCTGAATTTGTGAATCCTACGAGTCTCACTCCATCACCATGAACATAATCCAGACCATAGTCAATAGTGCCCATCAAATATTGAAGCACATGTTTTGCAGCTATCCATTGTACTCTCCTGGGATCCACCATAAACTGACTGAGAGTATTAACTGCAAAAAAAATATCTAGTCAAGTATTGACCAAATACATCAAGGAACCAATGAGCTGAGGATATAATGTAGGATCCACCAACCCAGAATCAGAGGAGTAAAGCCCCTTCCCATTGGTGGCCATGGGAGTGGACATGGGTTTGCAATCACCCATGTGGAATCTGCTGAGAATATCAACTATATATTTTCCCTGTCCCAAGAAGATATGCCCCTCTTCCTACAACACCTCCAGCCCCAGAAAGTAATGCATCAACCCTATATCCTTCATGTCAAACTCTAAGGCAAGATCCCTCTTGCATCCATCAATAAGTTTCTCTACACTTGTAATGAACAAATCATCAACATAGTGAATAGGCATAAGCATCTCACCATCAACAACGATGTAATACAAGTTGGGGTCTGCATCACACTTCATGAAACCCATATGCTACAAGTACGCATCAATGTGAGAATACCAAGCTCTAGGAGCTTGCTTCAAACCATACAACGTTTTTTTCAGGTGACAAACATGGGACTCTCCACTGTAAGCCTCGAAACCAAGTGGTTGCTCAACATAAATATCCTCCTGAATAATGCCATGGAGAAAGGCGGTTTTGACATCCATCTGGTGAATCTCCCACCCCATCTCTGTTGCAATCAAAATGACAGACCGAATCGAAGTATATCGAGCTACGGGAGCAAAGGTCTCACTGTAATCAACTCCCTCTCTCTGTGAAAACCCTCTCGCCGCAAATCGACCCTTATACTTTTCAATGCTTCCATCTGCATCATACTTTATCTTATAAATCCATTTGGAGGATATCACTGATTTCCCATCAGGCTTGGTTACAACCTCCCACACATCATTTTGCATGATGGATGCATACTCCTCCACCATAACTTCCCTCCAAACATGTTATGTGGTTGCCTCCTCATAGCTAGAAGGCTCGAACTCTGTAATACATGTCATCATCACTACATAACTGTAGAATCTCTCTAGTGGTCTGCTCTCCCCGGTGGAATTTCTTGGATTCCCTACTGTCTAAGCTTCTTTCAAGGTGTCCTGAAGCCACTTGGGCTTCCTCTTCCCTGAAATAGCCTCCTCAGCCTCACCCGAAGAAGATACCCCTCAAAGCTGACCAACTGAGCCTGGTGACCTAGTACTCTGAACATATGTACCTGTGCCTGTAGAACCTGAAGTGCAATGTGAACTATCAACCAGAGGACTAAACTATGAAGTGCTCGACGAGCTGACCTGTGGACTACCCTGTGAGACAATATGTACTATGACCACTGGTGAACCTGTAATCCCTGACACCCCAGTGCCTCTCGTGCTAGAACTCACATAAATCTTTGTTGTTGGTCATGCACACAAATGCCCTTGATGCCTCCCATATCATCCTGTACATCCTCTCGTATCGAACTCCAATGATTTTTGCCTCTAGAATGTTACCTCCCTTTGGATAAAGGAGTACATGCCCATCTATGAAAGTCACCACATATCCTTTGTCCTCGATATAAGCAACTGAAACATGATTCTTCTTAAGGCCTGAAACATACAATACTTATAGCAACTTTAGAGGATGTAAAGACTCCCTCTAAAAATCCACTGTGCCAATCCTAGCAACGCTCATAGCTCGTTTTTCTCCAAAATGATGTCCAGTTCATGAGTATGTTGTCTAAGCTCTATAAACTTCTCACGAACACTTGACATGTGGCGAGAAGCACCACTGTCAATATACCACAGTGTGGGAGATACATAGCTACTTGACTGCTCTGCCATAAAGGAAAAGTCCTAATCAAATCTCGAAGAGAAATCATCCACCTCAGCTGAAGCTGTCATGTTCTGTGTTTTCTTTTTCCTCCTCTCAAGACACGTCACTGCATAGTGTCCCATCTTCTGGTAGTACCAACATTTTACTTTGCTAAGGTCTTTCTCCCCCTTTTTCTTTGGTTTTCCCTGCTACTTACTTGGACCTGTGGGTACTTGAGTCTCAGGCTTCCCCTTCCTCCATTTGGCTGAAAGAGACACATTCTTTTCCTCCTCCTTAAAACTAGATGAGCTTCCCTATAGATAGCCTCTCTGGGTCTCCTCCTAAATGAAATTGTCCCAAAGCCTTTCCCAGGAAGGCAAGTTCTCACGCCCCACAATCGCCTAAACAAACATAGCCTATGGTTTGGACACACCATTCAAGGTTGTCCGAACAAGATTGGATTCTCCCACTGCCTCCCCTACTACTAATAACTCGTCCCTTACTTGTGTGATTTGAGTAAGGTATGAAGTAACTCCTTCACTCTTGGCCATCCGGATATTTTTCATTGTTTCCCTCAACACCATCTTCATGTTCTCATTTGTGCTTTGATACATGCGAGTCAAAGCCTCCCACATCTGATATGCATGCCCTTTGTGCTGACATGTGGAACTACATGGTCTTTTATGGCATCAAGAATGATCCTTTTCACCTTAACATCCTTTTTATTGAAGGTTGTTAATGTTTTTGCATCGGTGGGTACTACAACAGGCCTCATGGTAGTACTTTCAACAATGTCCCAATGTGAATTTTCTTGTAAAAGTAAAATGATTTTTGCCTTCCATGGACAGAAATTTCATGCCCCTTCTAGCCTATCCTCCACTCAACAAGTCTGCCCACAAAATTTTAATGCTAATATAAAATTTATGAGTGTTAATAACTCACTTTCCAGTTGTTTTAAGGTTGTTCCAGTCACGAACACTCTGATACCATGAATAAATTTGATGTCCCCAATCAGGTTTCAATCACTCCTTATCACTCACATAGTTTAATGCCCAACCCATGAACAAAAAATTCATCTTATAACATTTATTAAATTATGGAAATGAAATTGTTGAATTTGAAACACAAGAGACAACTTCTTTGACTGGAAATTAAATGCAGAAATAACTCAGCAATAAATAACCACAATACACAGGAAATTTTGGTCCAAAAATGACCCAAGAAAAACCCCCAGAGTGGGGGAAACTTGTTCTTCTGAGAGGGTAGCTTCTTTTATTAATTGGCAAGCATATGGAAATTACATTTGCAGCAGAAAATAAAATACACAACAGAGACAACTTATCTCTCTTTTACCAAGACAGAACTTTCTTGGAAACCGTGCCAATCAACCTCCTCGAAATCTGAGCCAAGCTTACTTAGAAATTTTGTACGTTGTACGGATTCGTACTGTACGAACAAAATTGTATGGATCTCGATTTCTATGCAGGTTGTATGGATTCGTACAGCCGTACGTATTCAATAAATGTTGAACTATTGTCTCGATTTCCGTGTTGTACAGCTGCCTCAATTATGTGCATATTTCTAATCGATTTTTGTGCAGAAAATACATACTATACGGACCGGTTATGGCAGTAATAAATGTTGGTATTTGCCTCGATTTTTGTGCTCACCTTTGCATGGAAATATGTGCCACTCTTTTCTGGAAATGATATTCTTCCTGCTCTCCAATATGCTTTCTCTTTAGCGAATGCTTGTGTGTGTGTTCTCTCAATGGACTCACGAGAGACATTTAATGGTCTCTTTCCCCTCTTGACCTTCCATATTCCAAAAGTGATTTTTGGGTGTCCACATAATCCAAAGGCTCATAATGAATTAGATCAACGGTGGAAAATAAAGTGCACATGAAAATCACTTTTTTTAATATTTTATTCACCCAACTTAAATAAAAGACCCACTTAGCTTTTATTTCTTAATTCACTTTCACTTTATGAAATAAAAGGGGTTTACATTAAAGTGGTCTCATTTCCCTAGGCAAAGACACCAAGCCTAAGGAACACCATTTGCCTTGGTATAAAAATTAACAATGATAGTGATAGTTGTCTAATCATGTGATGAACCAAGGGTATAAACCATAGGAAATGAACCAAGGGTATAAACCCGGCCTACACAAGTTGTCATGAAAATCATTCATGGCTTTTTGGGCCTCCTGTGGATCTAAACATCTCAAAAGAACCACTAGAGGATATTTCCAATACAATATGTGATCAATGAGACACTATTCGATTTCCTTCAGCTTCAAAGCTCTTACCTTGTTCTTCTCCAAACCATCAGGACGCTACAACTTTTGCAGAAAATAAATGATGTCTTTATACCAAGTGCATTATTCCAAGTTGGGGTTGATATGAGAGCTTTTGTCAACAAAACCAGCTTGCTGATTTTCTAAGTTTAGGTTCATGAAATTAACCCCCAATGCTTTGCAGTTTAATTCAGCCAGCAACCTAGCTAAACCTTGTCCTTTCACCAACTTAGTGGGCTTCATTTCAAGGTCAAATTCCATAATTTTGGCAATCCATTTGCTCTTCTTCCCATCTATGTCGGGCTGGAAAAGTATTTCTTTCACAGAGCCTGATGGAACATAGATAATAATATTGGAATGCAGAATCTATACTCTAAAAGCTTTGAGGGCTTTAACCAAAGCATAAACCTGCTTTTCCATTATATCATACCTCATCTTTGCATCCCTCAATGCCCTGCTAAAAAAGGAAATAGGCTACTCTAACCCCTATGTATTTTTCTAAAGTGGGACAACAACCAATGTGTCATATGAGGCAAAAGAGAATATCATAAATTCCTTGGAATAATCAGGGTTGATGAGCACAGGTGCTTCAATCAATGCTTGTTTGATTTGGTAAAAAGAATCTCGAGCTTCAGCAGTCCATTTCACCTCATTTCCTTTCCTAATCATAGATGTGATGTACTTAACCAATTTAGCAAAGTTAGAGATGAATATTCTCAGAAAATTGATTTTACCCAAGAAAGACTGAACTTGTTTCTTGGATCTAGGAAGAGATAAAGTCTGGATGGCCTCTACTCTACTTGGATCAATTATTACCCCTTTTGTTGATACAATGTGTCCCAATAACTTGCCTTCCTTCATAGCAAATAAAGACTTCTTAGGATTGAGAGAGAGAGACCAAACTTTCTTCACTTCAGGAGGACCTTTTTCAAATGACGATAATGTTCCTTATCATATTTTGAGAACAATGTAATGTCATCTATATAGATGACCACAATTTTTTCCTTCTCCCCAATAAAGGCAATATCCATTGCTTGATGAAAGGTTGCTCCTGCATTCATTAATCCAAAGGGAATTTTAGCATACATGAATGTGCCCCAAGTAGTAGTGAAGGATGTATTCTCTCTATCTTCAGGTAGGACAGAGATCTGATTGTAGCCTAAGAAGCCATCAACCATAGACATCCTTGATGAGCCAGTCACTCTCTGCAAAATATACTCCATCGTTGGCAAGGGGTAATTATATTTCTTGGAGCTTCTGTTCAAATTCATGAAATCAACACACAGTCTGATTTCCCCATTCGTTTTCCTCACATGGACCAAGTTAGCCACCCACTCAGAGTACCTTAAAGGTATGATGATCTTGGCATCAAGCATCTTCTTTACTTCATTTTCCATAATAGGAAGCAACATGGGATTTATCTATCTGAGTTTCTGCCTAAATGGCTTAGTCTCCTCTTTCAAAGGGATATTATGTTCAATGATGTTTGTGTCATATGTTTGTAGATATTCATATTTCTAGGAAAATACATCATCAAACTCCTTCAAAAGTTTAACATACTCAGCCCGTTGCTCCTTTGACAAACTGTTAGACAATTTCACATACTTTGGATTTTCCTTTGTACCTAAATTGCATTTAGTCACATCAGCATTTTTAGTTGAACCTTTAACTTTCACAGCATCATCATTTCTATCAAACAATATCTCCAAAGGAACTAGTCCTTTTGGAATATGGTTACTAGGCAATTGAACAATATGATGGTCAACAATTTTATTCAGGAATATACCAGCATGAGGGATTTTGGTATCATCGTGATCTTGATCAATATGAAGGCCAAAAAACTCTTCCACAGTTTCTAGAAATATTTTGATCTCAAGATCATCCTCAAAGACCTTCAAATGTTTGACATTGTCAGGTATAGAGGGTATATACTTCACTTCCACATCATATTTGAGCTTAGGGGGCAAAGGAACTTTAAAATTACTTGCAAAAATAGCCAAAGAATCTACCATAGTATTTTCTTCTCTTGGAACAGAAGAGATATTAAAAGCTGAGAAGAAATTATCAACAAGATCCCAAACTTTACTTATGTAAGTCCTTAGCCTGGGGTGTTTAGCTTGATACATATTTTTAACTTGATGTACAATTAATTCAGCATCTCTAAATATTGCTAACTCTTCAATCTTCATGTCTTTAGCAACCCCAAAACCTAAAACAAAAGCATCATACTCTGCTACATTGTTTGTAGTTTCAAATTCAAGTTTATAACACAAAGATATGATCTCTTGGGTTGGGGAAATAAAGACCACTCCAACACCAACACCTTCTTTAAGAGAAGCTCCATCAAAAAACATCTACCAAACTGGGGTATTTTGAGGAGGAATTTCACAAGGGTTAATGGGTTGTTTTCTGATTTCAATAGGTGATTGAGGATCATCAGTGAGCTATAAAATATTAGATCCTAAACCAGTATCAACTGAAAAAATAGGGTGGTTGGTAGGATTAGCTTCATCACTGATGATGTAAGTGAGTTATACTTCCCTATAAAGCCTTTTGTGCTCTCTCCCAAATACAGGAATGGTGGCATATGAAAGGTCCATCTCCAAAGTCCCCCCTAGTATTTTGATCCAAGATCTAGAAAAGAGCATCCCAAACTTAGGGGGGACATCAACCACCACAATATCCATGACCACGCTCTTCATGGGAAATTGGAACAAGGTAACAACGAGGTCTTTGATTACCCCAAGACACTTCACTTTCCTAGAATCAAATGAGTATAGGTCATGAAAAGTTTTTGTAATTTCCATCCCAAGCTCATCCATGACAGTTTTAGGCATGAGGTTATGAGATGCACCTGGTTCCATCAAGCAGTTGTGCAATACTTTATCATGAATATTTAATGATGTTTAGAAAGGAGGAGAAGAGTCATCCCTATCCTCTACCAAAGGTCCCAATATGACTGTTGGTTTTTCATCTTGAAGGTTCACTGAGTCTGTGGAATTAGAGGAAAATTTGGGCTACACCATCTTGGAAAGATATTTTTTAAACTCCTCATTTTTAATCAGCTCTAGAAAGGGTACAAGGATTTTAATCTTTTGAACCTCATTCTCAAAGCTGAAGGAAGAGGGAGATTTCATAATATCCTTAATTTCTAGGACAAGGCTCTTAACCACTGCTTGAGGGTTTTGTGCCTCTTTTTCTTTGTTGCTAGATGCCACAACCTTAGCAAAATTTTATGTTTTAGTGGGCTAATCAGAAGTGTTAGGCTTCCCCTCTTTCTTTTTTGACCTTAGGTTGTATTTATTTGGATTTTCATTGACTTTTTCCCCTTTACTCAATTAATTCAATTGGATGTCCATGAGAGACTCTTCGTATGCAGATTGAGTTAAATGAGGGAATGGAGAAGTGTCACCAAGACAATGGATTTCTGGATCAGTTTCTTCATCCTCTCCTTCTTCATCAACAACGAGGTTATTTTGGAGAGGGGCTTTGAATTTTTTATCATCCCTACTGTAAGTTTTAAACCTGTGAAGTAAAGCAATGCATATAGATTCTTAAAAAAAACATAATTTAATCAATGGCTCATACACATAGTACACAAAGATTTATACCGGAAACCCTCAACCGGAGAAAACCTTTCTTATATTCATTATCTCGAATTTCACCATTCACCATACAATATATATAATGTTTTTAGGTATTTCGTAGATACCAAAACCCTAATCCCTTAATCTGGGGAAATCCGCTAGGGATCGTCAGACACAGTTTTCGAATATGATGTGCCCACACACACACATGCAAAGAATATAACACATACCCAACATTCTCCCACTTGTTGTTTTCTTTGCATCCAGGGGTCCAGGTGATTATATAGTCAACAATCCAGGGCAACAATGCCCATTGTTACTCTACACCAAGAGAAATTTTATGTGCTCACAGACTTTGTCAATGAATCTGCAACATTCTTCAAAGTGTCAACATTTTCCAGCAACACCTTATGTTCCTCAACCATGTCTCTCACAAAGTGATACTGAACATCAATATGATGTCTTTGAATGATAAGTTGGGTTCTTTGCCAGGAAGATTGCACTCTGACTGTCACAATCTAAACTCATTGCTTGTTGTACCAACCTAATACCTGAGCACAATCTCTATAACCATATTGCTTCCTTGCTTGCATGAGTGGCAGCCATGTATTCATCTTTTGTAGTTGAGAGTGCCACTACAACCTGTATTTTTCTCATCCAACTGATTGCTCCTCCAAATAGGTTAAACACATACCCACTTGTAGATCTTCTGCGATCCATATCTCCAGCCCAATTTGCATCGACAAAGCCATGTATGTCCACCACTCTGTCCAATCATGGTCTTCCTTGGTAGCACAATCCATAATTGGTAGTTCCACGCAAATACCTGAAGACCCTCTTTATTGTTGTCCAATGCTCCTTCCCTAGTTTTGACATATACCTGCTCAAAACTCCCACTGCATGTGCAATGTCCGGTCTAGTACAGACCATTGCATACATCAAACTGCCAACTGCACTAGCATACAGAACATGGGACATGTCCTCTTCTTCTTCCTGTGTCTTGGGACACTGATCTGCAGATAACTTTACACCTATAGGAATAGGAACCTTGATTGGTTTACTTCCATGCATATTAAACCTCTGCAATATCGTCTCAACATATTTTCTCTGATTCAACTAGAGTTTCTTGTTTGCACGATCTCTTTTAATCTCCATTCCCAGAATGAAGTT
>SNQJ01S0002486.1:61760-75121 GCA_010110895.2 Picea sitchensis
TGATTGGTTTACTTCCATGCATATTAAACCTCTGCAATATCGTCTCAACATATTTTCTCTGATTCAACCAGAGTTTCTTGTTTGCACGATCTCTTTTAATTTCCATTCCCAGAATGAAGTTAGCAGCACCGAGATCCTTCATGTCAAATTTGGAGGGTAGCTGTGATTTCACCTCCTTGATAACATCCATGTTATTTCCTACCAACAACATGTGATCAATATACAACACTACATAAATGAAGTGATTACCAACCTGCTTGGAATATACATAGTGATCAGTCCTGCTTCTCACAAATCCCAATCCAAGGATGTATGTGTCAAACTTTTGGTACCACATCCTAGGTGATTGCTTCAGACCATATAGTGACTTCTTTAGCTTACAGATAAGCTCTTTATTTCCCTTCACTACAAATCCTTTGGGTTGCTTCATGTAGATTTCTTCTTCTAGATCCCTATGTAGGAATGTTGTCTTCACATCCATCTGTTCCACTTCAAAATAAAAAGCAGCAACAATAGATAAAATAAATCTAATAGAATTTAACTTAGCAACATGAGAAAAAATCTCACCAAAGTCAATTCCCTCTACCTGGGAATAACCTTTTGCTACTAACCGAGCTTTGTATTTCTCCACTTTTCCTTCTGCATTAAACTTCTTCTTAAACAACCATTTTATACCAACATATTTTCTTCCAATTGGCAACTCAACTATATGCCATGCCTCATTCTTATCAAAGGCATCCATTTCTTCAATCATGGCCTTCTTCCAGAGTTTACTATCCTCCGAATTAACTGCTTCCCTGACAGTTATGGGATCATCATCAGTAATAGATAAAGCAAAATTGGAATGGAAATCAGGTGGACTATACCTTTTTGGTTGCCTTCTTTCTCTCACTGATCTCCTCAATACTGGGGTATGAGGTTCTTCTTCTTCTTCTGTTGCTTCATCTTCTTTAGATGATTCAGATTTTTCATCATCCAATTCAAGCTCTATTTTCTCAAGTTCTTCTGGCCTTGGTAGGAATTCCTATTTGGAAACATCTTTTACCTCTCTGGAAACAACATCTCGACTGTAAACAATCTTCTTGGTATCTAGGTTCCAAAGCTTATAACCTTTCACACCATCTTTATAACCAATAAAGATACACTTTTCATCCTTTTTATCTAGCTTACTCCTATTTCCATTTGGAACATGTACATAAGCATCACAACCAAACACTCTAAGATGTTGAAGAGAGGGTTTCTTTTCAGTCCATACCTCATGTGGAGTTTTATCATCCAATGTTAATGAAGGTGATCGATTGACCAGGTAACATGTTGTACCCACTGCCTTTGCCCAGAATTCTTGTCCTAACTCGGAACCGCTAAGCATGCTACTTGATTTTTCCATCGGTGTCATGTTCATCCTTTCTGCAACTCCATTCTGCTGAGGAGTGTATGGATTAGTCTTCTGCCTTTCTATACCACACTTTTTACAGAATTCTTCGAATTCATTTCCGCAGAATTCTCCAGCATTATCTGTTCTCAATACCTTTATTTTCTTTTTTGTCTGATTTTCTACCAGGGCCTTAAACTCTTTAAATTTATCAAATATCTCAGATTTATTTCTAAGAAAATAAATCAATGTGTTCCTTGAGAAATCATCTATGAATGAAACATAATACATAGATTTACCTAGGGATGGAACAGGAACAGGTCCAAACACATCACTGTGTATCAACTATAAAATCCCCTTTGATATTGTAGCACCAAATGGGAATCTTACTCGATTTTGTTTACCATATATGCAATGTTCACAAAAATCAAAATCTAGAGTGCAGTTAGACATACGTTCAACCATACCTTTACCGTGTAGTGTTCGAAGGCCCTTTTCTCCAATATGCCCCAGTCTTTGATGCCACAACATGGTCTTCTTTTTAGGGACAGTATTGGTCTTTTCTCGTTCATTTCTCTACTCAGGGACAACAGAACTGTTACACCCATTAGTATAAGTTCTTCCCAACAACTTGAATAGATTTCCACACCGAACTCCCCTCATCAACACCATTGATCCTCGTACCATATTGCAAGTGCCCTTTCCCAATACAGTATCTACTCCTGCATCATCCAACTTTCTTACAGATATTAGGCTCCTGGCTAGTTTTGGAATGTGCAGAACCCGAGAGAGTTCTAATCCTTCCATCTTTTAGCAACAACTTAACCCTTCCATGTCCCATGATTTTTGTTGTCGAGTCATCTCCTAGGAATACATAACCACCATCATATTTTTCATATTCAGAGAATCACTCCCTGTGAGGAGTCATATGGTATGACGGACCTAGTTCGATCAACCATACATCATGATCTGCATGTGTACCTGTAGATTCCAAGTAAACATCACCTCCTTCTTCAGTGGAGGTTTTCGCCTCTATGGAAGAGGTACTATCAGATCCCTTTGGTTTTTCAACCTTCTTAGACTTGCAATCTTTCTTATAATGCCTTGTTTTACCACACTTCCAGCATTTCCTCAAAGATTTTCCTGGAGACTTAGATCTACCTATAGATTTAGGTCTCCCCCCTGAAGGCTTACCAGGATTCCTATCTTTGGTACGACCTCTTACAAATAAAGCATTTGTGCTATGACTATCCATGATTTTCCGCCTCATCTCTTCAGATAACAAGGATGAAACTACATCCTCATACTTCAATGTAGATTGAGTGGTACTACCAATTGCTACAACTAGATTATCCCAAGAGTCTGGCAAAGAACATAACAAATGAAAACATTGATCTTCTTCTGCAATCGTAATATTAACAGAGACAAGTTGACTTACCAAAGTATTAAAGGCATTTAGATGTTCTGTCATAGAATCTCCATCTTCCATCCTAAGATGATACAACTTCTTTCGAAGAAAGAACTTGTTTACCAGGGACTTTGATTGATGCAAATTCCCTACGTTATTCCATAGTTCCTTGGATGTAGATTCTCCCGAGACATTCAACAACACTGAATTTTCCAGGCAGAGTCGAATAGTACTCCTTGCTCTTATGTCCAACTTCTCCTACTCTTCCTTTGACATACCAGTAGGTGGTGTACTAGTAGGTTGTGTACCAGTCGTATGTGTGCCAATAGGTTGTGTACCAGTACATTGTGTACCAGGATCCACGGCGATACATTGTTATTTGTCTACAAGAAGGTCCTCCATCTTGAGCTTCCATAGCTCAATTTTTTTACCGTTGAACTTATCTATCTCGATTCTAGAAGAGCTCACCATTCTTCTTTCTACACTCAAATAACCACTGCAAAAGATCCCACTAAACCCATGTTTATCACAGACCCAAGATAAACTTGATCTATCAAGACCGAGCCAAACCCTCAGCAAAAAAGGCGTCCCTCTGAAGCCAAAAATGAGCCCGGATACCACATGTAAGTTTTAAACCTGTGAATTAAAGCAATGCATATAGATTCTTAAGCAAAACAAAATTTAATCAATGGCTCATACACATAGTACACAGAGATTTATACCGGAAACCCTCAACCGGGGAAAACCTCTCTTATATTCATTATCTATAATTTCACCATTCACCATACAATATATACGATGTTTTTAGGTATTTTGTAGATACCAAAACCCTAATCCCTTAATCCAGGATTAATTTAGAAAATCGCTAAAAATAGCAAAAACCGCCCAAAAATAAATTTCAGGGCGTTGCCTCGAATGCTGCGTGTAACCAGGGGGGGCATACCTGCCCCCCCCTAGGAAGCACCTGACGCACATGACACAAATAGAACTACTATAGGGATCGTCAGACACAGTTGTTGAATCTGACATGCCCACACACACACATGCAAAGAATACAACACATACCCAACACCTATCTCTATTTCTTTGATCTCTTTGAAGGACCCAAGGGGCATTGTTTGGTCTTCTGAAATTTCCTTTGTTATCATCATTCTGTGTGCTCCTATAATTATGCTTTCCTTCAAGCTTCAACTTTTCTATTTCAACAAAAAGTGATTTTACTAATTTTCTTAGTTCATCAACTTGAGGATTGACAGCAGAAGAATCAGAGGTTGAAGCTTTAGCCCTACTTTTTATCCTGTCTCTATCATATTTTCCCATAATATTGTCAGTTGCCAATATGTTATATTCTACCTCCAAGGTTGCATCTTGCATATGAGCTAGAGAGGTAGATCTTTTTTCTCTCAACAAGAGGCAAAACTCAGGGTCAAAAGCACTGGCATAGATGATATTGGAAGAAGTTTTTGTAGGCTTAAGTTTCATGGGGATTTTGTTGTACATTTTATTAAATCTTTTTGAGAAGTCTGAAACAGATTCCCCTTATTTCCTCTTAAGTCACCCAAACTTTGTAATGTAATATATGGAATCTTTTTTATCCCCCCAATGCCTCAAAAAGGAATCATCCAAAGCTTTAATTCTAGCAATATATCCAGGAGTTAAACCCCTAAACCATTTCTTAGCCTCACCATCAAGGCTCCGTACAAAAAACCCCATCCATACATCTTCATTCTCAATATTAAGATTGTATGCATAACTATAAAAGGTTGCAAGGTTTTTTTTTGCAATAATGTCCTCCTCCCCTGTAAACTTAGGCATGTACTTAAGGTAATCTCCAACTGGGAGAGCATTCATAGGTTGAGGTAACACAAAAGGGGCATACCTAGCAGCCACTATGGCATCCATCCTATTTCTAGGAAGGTTAGCACCTACCATTGGATTGTAAATTCTAGGAGAACAAGGGGGAGATTGAGTCTTGACAAGTACAATTGCATCTTTGATTATATGAAGCTTGGGAGAAGGAGGGAGGTTGGATGGAGAGATTTCAGTTTTCATAGGGAGAGGGTGAGTCTTGTTAGAAAATGATGTAGGTTCCAAGGGAATTGAGGTTTCCTCCTCTTTGGTAACAACAATTTTAATAGAAGGAGGAGTAGGAGAACCCAAGGTAGGAAAATATTCTAAGCTCTCAAGTCTAAACCAGCTTACAACATCAGCAGAGGCAAGGAATTCAAAACTTTCTTCTTTAAATTTGGGAATAAAAGAAGAGTATTCAATAGGGAAATTTTCAAAATCCAAATTTCTAGAAATTTCAACAGAGGATAAAAGAGAAGAACTAGATATAGCTACTGGTGTATTAATGGTGGAATCGGGAAAATGACCAGAAGTACCTGGTAAAGTAGCTGAAAATCCTTCTTGAGAAGATTTTCATTTCTTGATAATCTTCTATGGATAAGCTTTAGGTGTTTCCAGAGGTATATCTGGAGTAGACCTCATGTGTTTGCCTTTGGGAGCCACAACTAAAACAGTGGAGTCGCCAGGTGCAAGCTGCAATATTCAATGTATTGATTTCTAATGCACCATCAGAATCAATTTTTCTTCGTCGTTCAATCCCAGGGAAATTTTTTCAATCCATTCCCCGACAACAGTGCAGAGAATGTTAGCATTGAGAGTCACCCTCATATTTCTAGAGGATAATCCCAGTACCCATCAAATAGGTTTGTAAAAGTAGATTTATGATAGAATGTCAAATGGAAAAAACTCAGTATAGCAATGTTTCAACACATAAATTCTAGGCCATAATGCATAAGCAAATGACGTTTTGGATAACTTCAGTCTGTGGTTTAAAGATAAATGTGAGTAGATGGAATACTTAGTGAGAAGGATGAATAAGTCTTCTATAAGCATTAGGCCTTCTAGCAGATAGGTGAAGAAAAATCTCAGACACAATAACTTCTTGATCTAAACCTTAAAACACTGATAACATTTACAGCAACATCATAATCAAACATATACATTACAACACAACTATAACATCTCATTTGAATCATTCAATAATGAGAAACCAAAGTAAGAAAGAAGCAAGATAATGAAAGGAAGTTGACTTCTATTAATCAAAATATCTCAGATCTTATACATAAAACCAGAGTATGGCTCTGTCTTATCAAAACATTACAATAGGTAGTCTATGCTCAACCATTCAAACCTCAAAATATCATTCTCTTGATGTATATATAGTCTAAACAATAAGTAATAGCATGAAGTCCGAGTTGGATCCTCTAACCTAGGATTCTCCCACTAAAAATGAAAATCTAACATCTGTACAATTGGAAACAACAGAGTGCTAGAAACATGGAAAATGTTGGCAACAACTCTAACACTGTAATATTGGCATAATTAGTTGTTCCTTGGGCACATCTCCATCAGTGCCATGTGTCCACCAGCTCCAACTATCCTCCAAGCCTTTATGTTAATCTCCATCTTCCACCTGGTGACCATTGATTCCCTCAAAATCCATCAAAACTAGAAAAGGAAGCAAATCCAGAAATGTTGATTGTATCAGCCAGTTCGTAGAAGATTTCGTAGTGCATTCTGTAGTAGATTTCATAGCGCCCACGTGTGTAAATTTTTCTGCATCGGATTTCGTAGCGAACTACAATTTTGTGTCTAACTAGGTGATTTCACAGCGGCTGTGCAACTCTGTATATGAAAATGATTTCGGAGCGCTTTTCGTATCTATCGTGCAACTTTGTATGTGTGGATGATTTCATAGCGCCAGGCGCTACAAAATTTTCTGTAGCTTTCTGTGTAATATACTTTGAGCCCAAAAAACCCAAAAATCTTAGCAGAAGGTGTATAATCCTGTAGATGCCTCCAATAGGTATGATCATGATACTTCCCACAAAAATTCAAAATGAAAAGTTGGTTCTAATAAAAAATGGGATCTTTCAGCCATTCCACTTCATCTCCTTAATCTGGCACATCTCCTTGTTGCAGCTTGAGATAGCACATTAAGATTTATCTGGGCTAAATCATATTTGAAGGGATGCAAATCCTCTTTAATCTTTATGTTCTAATACTGTAAGTCTATGTTTTTTCTGTACAATTTTCTAAGTTTCCTATAAAGGGGAAGAAATATACTTGTTATGAACTTAGCTAGCTTAAGAGTTTCCTTACACATATCCATGAGCTCCTTCATCTTTCTCCTCTCATACAATCCTTCTCCCTTCAAGTGGAT
This sequence comes from Picea sitchensis, assembly GCA_010110895.2. NCBI lineage: Eukaryota > Viridiplantae > Streptophyta > Pinopsida > Pinales > Pinaceae > Picea > Picea sitchensis. The sequence goes on from SNQJ01S0002486.1 coordinate 68,772, forward strand.
AATTTCCTTTCTTTCATCTCTGAGTTGTCTGATCAGCCTCTTGAAGGTGGGGTTATCAGGGGGAGTGGTGATGTCTATGATTTCAACAGGCTTCTCAACATTTTCACCTTTACCCTTATCCTTCTTCTTGACATGATCTTTTGTTATGGCTTCTTGTTCATCAGTTTCCTTATGGGTTGATGACCTGGTGAAGGGCCTCCTAGATCTAGTCTCAATTGTTGCAGTAGGTTAGGGAAAGTGTAACTTTCTTCCCTTTTTGGTTGTGGTTTTAGCTGAGGGAACTTCTTCTAGTTCAAGTTCAGGTTGAGGTGAAATTTCCCTTTGTGGAGAGTGATGGGATGCCCCTTCCTTTTCTTCAACTTCCTTAGGAACCTCTTTATCTTTGGCAATATGTTTTCCCTTTCTCTTTTTGCTTGTTTATGTGTGGGAAGCACTATCAGTTGGAAAAGGGCTTTGCATCTTGGATTGAGTAGTAGGGGCTATATTTAGCTACAGATTGGCAGAGGAAATGAATTGCTCCCAAGATATGTTTTTTTTCTTCAATTTCTCCATTACAAGCATCCTGATCAGCCCTGAGTGGAAAACACTGATGTCCACAGCCTTGGACTTGGCTTGGACCCTATCAACCATTTTTCCCATAATCCTATACATATATAAAGGGATGTTCATTAAGTCCTTGTCTATGAAGTGCAGAAAAATCCTAATGTGATATTGGTAGATCATATTGAATCTTCCCTCACAGGTAAAATATCTCTGGATGACTTTCAACATCTTGTCAAAACCCTTAACCAAGTGGCTCTTAAGCACTCCCTTAGATATATTATCTCGCCAATGTTCTGGTTTGAGGAACTCTTTAGAAAAGGTTGCATTAAGTTTCATATATTTGAACCACCTTTCACCAGTGTTCGGTATCTCAGTGGCTGCTGCAATGGTGGCCTCATATACCTCTAGTTCAAGGGTTCCTACCTCGGTTTTAGTTCCATCAAAGTTTAAGGAAAAATCCCTTGCTACCTCAAGGTGTCCTCTCTGCATATTCTGACAGAAATTTAGGCAGCCAACCCTCTGGAAGACCTCTATGATCAGAGGTTCAACATAAAACAAGTGCATATCATAAGGCTCAGTCCTAACTACACTCCCACCCTTGTGATACTTCTTTTGTTGAGGTGTATCCATTTTCTATAAACAGGGGACAAAACACTACAATGAAAGAGAAATCTGATGTCTTAAGAAGAGGAAGAAAAATTCTTCAGAGAAAAGATATTCAAGGAGGCAGCACTGTCAAGGTTTTTAAGCTAACATTAAGCCAACATGCAGGGTCATCATCATTTTAATAGAAAGGCTCCTAAAATTTTCAATGTAAACAGACTTTGAATTGGAAACATCAAATGACATTGTAAAGGAAAAGAGTTGATGCAGGCTATGTGAGTAGAGGATGATGATACTAAGTTGATGCACAGTTCATTGCGTTGGAATAGGGGACCTGTAGCACAATTCGTAGCAGTTTTTGTAGTGTAGACAGCAAGGGCCAAGCAATAGATACGCACAATAGCTCTGATAGAAAGGGTTGTTCAACTTCAGTGGAAGAGGCTGAAAATATTGTAGATAGCTAAGAATTCAGTGATAGCATAGGTAAAGGGGCCGGTAGGTAAAGGGGACCAAAATTCACAGTGCCAGGTACCCGGACACCGTGGCTTGACTGCAGATGAGCTTCAGAAAACATAAATTCGCCTGCAACCATCCCAATCTTCAATTCACTTATGTCAGCCAATTTGTAGCATAATATGCAGTGTTGTCTGGACTAGGTGTTGGTTGTGGAGCCTGATTATCTCCCTGATGCAGAGGTCCTTTACTTTCAGCCGTGTCTATACCCCATGAAGTATTTACACCCCAGAAGTATGTACACTCTTCCACGCGGGGGAGTGCAGAGGGGGGGTACCCCCTCTNAGGACCTGGCAATTTCTCTGGTGGACGTAGCCCACACTGGGTGAACCACGTAAATCTGTGTCTCTCTTGTATTGTGTGTCTTCTGTGTTTTTTGTTTCTGCATTTGTTTTATTTTATTGCTCTGCGGTCCTGTTTTTCTAACACTAGGAGTTTCTACAGTGCAGATCTCAAAGAAGAATTCAAACTTTGATAAAACAGTTAGAAAGATTTTAATGACCAAATCTCAATTATTCCCTTTTAAAACATGGATGTTGAAAACAATGAGATTGGAATGACACCAACTTCATAAATGTAATAATGATAAAGAGGAAGGGTGTACTCAATATGTGCTATGAAAACTTTTGATGAGTTGGAAGTGCACTAGAAGGAATTATATTTGACTCCCTAATGGGTAAAGGGACAAAGTGGAGGGGTTCAAGCGCATAATGGAGGTAGTAACATGTCAGACTAGTGGTGTCATGGGGATGATAGTGATAGATGTCTAATCATGTGATGAACCAAGGGTAGAAACCATAGGAAATGAAAAAAGGGTATAAACCATAGATGTGGGTCAAATGTATGGGCCAACCTCCAATATTTCCTTTATTTTTAGCTAACCTAAGAAAAGCATAAGGAGAAAATCAAAAGCAAATTAAAAAAAAAACTAATAGATAAAAAATTTAAAAAACTAAGGAGAAAATTTGACCCAAGACAACTTCATGTGATAACAGGGTCAATAAAAATTTGGAGCTAATTTCTTATTCTTATTTTGTTTGAGAGTAGATTGCTTATAAGGTTGCAGTCTCAAAAATATCTAGTCACCCTCAAATTGTCTTTCACTTCGATGTCGATATGCTTGCTACTTCATCCTATTTTGTGCCATTTGAAGACTTTCCTTAAGAATTGTCAAAGTTTCTTTAGTATTCTCCATATGTGACTTTATTTTCTATACTTTGGAGTGGTCCTACAAAAATAATGAGATACTAGGAGCCATATATCCATAAAGAGATTCAAATGGGGACATCTTAGTAGATATGTGATAGGTGGTATTATACCGCCATTTTTCCAAAGGAAGCCATTTCACCCATTGAGATTTATTGTCTGAAGAATAAAAATGTAGATAACCCTCTAAACATTTGTTAACTATCTTTGTTTGACCACCTGTTTGTGGATGATATGTTGAACTTGTAGCTAGTGTTGTTCCACTTATCTTCCAAAATTCTTTCCAAAAATTTCGTGTGAATTTTGAATCTATGTCACTTACTATTACTTTAGGAAATCCATGAATTCTATGAATTTCTTTCATGAACACTTATGCCATGAAGTATATGTACTTTGAATTCCACAAATATGTTCATATTTTGTGGGTCTATCCACAACCACAAAAATGGCATCCTTACCTTCTAATTTTGGTAAACCTGTAATGAAATCCATCGATATCTCTTCCCATCTTTGATTAGGTATGTGTAAAGGATGAAGTAACCTTGGAGATTTTACTGTCCCTATTTTATTACTTTGGAAAACCTAACATTCTCTTACAAATTTTTGAATATATTTCTTTATTCCTTGCCCCAAAAAGTCTTTTTTTATCCTTTGATATGTTTTAAGGAACCCTGAATGTCCTACCATCAGAGAATCACGAGACTCCCTTAATATTCGTTTCTTCAAATTTGATCGAGGGCATACAAATATTTTTCCCTTGTATTAAAGGATATCTCTCTTCCACTCCCAATGTATATTCATGATCTCTAGATGGAGGTATCCCTTTAGGAATTTATTGGAAGACCCTATGGTACTTTTCCAAGATGTATTTTAATTCCTCTGAAATATTTTCATCTTCTTTATTTACTTCCATAAAATAAATTCTAACCACAAATCCCCTACTACCCTTTTTCAGGATCTTTTCCATTCTACGAAGGTGCATATTTTAGCCCTTTTAGTTCATATTGAATTCCTTCCAATTCCAATTTCATGAATAATTCCTTATAGTTTGTAGAAAGTGTACCTAATGTTATCAACCATTGAATCCCCAAAACAACATCTACTCCTCCAATGGGAATGGCATACATTTTTATTTCAAAGTTATATTCTCCCATACTAAGTTTAATGTTGTGGCATTTTCCTACACAATCAATACTCCCCCCATTAGCAACCAAAAAATGAAAATTTGTCATTTGATACACAAAAATTGAGGTGCTATGCTAATATTTTATCAATGAAGTTACGGGAACTACCTCAACCAATAAACACTATGATATTTTGCTTCTTAATGTGTCTTTCAATCTTAATGGTTTGAGGTGTCGAAAAACCTGCCAATGCATGAATGAATATTTCACACCTGTCAATGTTGTGCACAATTTCTACATCTTTTTCTTTCTATTTTAAGTTCCCAATTTCTTCCTCATCCATTTGTGTAGATGCCTTCATTTTGTCTTCATCATTATTCTCCAAGGTGAACAATTTTGTTTCTTGACATTTATTCCCCTTTGACCATTTGCTATTACGACCAAAGCATAGTCCTTTTTCTCTTATTTCCTCTATTTCCTTTTGTTATATTCAAGTAGGTTGAGGTAGGGTTTCCCTATGACCCCCAAATCCATATCTACTTCCTGTATATGTTCCAGTGGTAGAGTTATGTGTATCCCTATTCATGATTTTAATATGACGAGCAAATAACATAGACTCCATAATATTTTCAGGATGTTTTAAGAAAATATCATGTTTAATGTCTTCTTTTAGTCCACCCATTTCATCTTCTAATATATGTCCATTGCTTATGTTTTTCACACTTGTGGCCAACACTTGAAATTCAGAATTATAATCTTCAATATCACCTAAGTGCTTGATTCTTGTCAATTGACTAAAGTAGTCTTGTTCCCAAACTTTTCCATATTATGCTTCTAAGTCTCTTGTAATTAAACTCCAAGTATAATGATAATAATGGGGCTTCCTTTTAACTACCCATTGATAGGGTTTTGTCTCAAAGTACAAGGTCTCTAAGGAAATCCTTTGCTTATCATCCATAATATTATGCAATTCAAAGTATTACTCTATTTTGTTCACCCATGTAAAGACTTATATTCAATGAAACTTCTTTAATTCAACCTTGGGAAAGTTGATACCCTTAGGAACCCATCCATAATTAACTCCCCTATTAGATTTAAATCCACTTGAAAAATACTTATTATTGGAAGGTTAATGTTCAACATGAATACTACCTTTATTTTCATGAGTATCTTAGGTCGCAATGTCACTTTTAGAAAGCCTCCCATCTATGGGTTGCATGATATTGGCCACCAACTTATGTTCCATCTATTCCATCTTTTCATCCATCTTATTTTCCATATGTTCCCTATTTCCATCCATCTTATTTTCCATTTGTTCCATCTTTTCATTCATCTTCTTTTCCATCTGCTCCTTATTTTCATTCATCTTATTTTCCATTTGTTGTATTTGTCTTTGTGTTTTTACCACATAATTACTTGTTATTCACCTAGCTCATAATTCATTAAGTTGGTCATCCAATTTGTTTAGTTTGTTATGTATCTCTTCATTTTATTCATGAGTCATGGATGAGCTTTATGGAGGTTTAAGTGGTAACATAATTTTTTGAACACACTTATCCATGTGGGATAAAAATAATAATACTCCTATTTTTTCTCTTTATCACAAATTTTGAATTAAAACAAAAACAAATCTTCCTCAAAAGTTATGTCAACTGTAAGTTGCATACCTTTAAAACCCTAATTTTGAAACTATTTTTCTGGTCGACCTTTGTTCTTATGTATCTCTAAAATTTTGGCCCTTCTAACTTTGAAATTTTGTTCTATAGTAATCCGATATCTTGTTTGCAATGCCACGTGTCTGACCAAAATTTGATGTGTCAAGTGAAATTTATGGTGACTTTCCCAAAACTTGTTGATTCTTGGTCCTTTCCAGATAGAAAAAATGTATGGAATGCCACATGTCCAATATTTAATATATGATTGTAAATTTATTAATTTAAGTACTATGGTATGCATTATTTCTAAAGGAACTACTGGAACTCAATTTGGACTTTCCAAGCTTCATATATGACACTTCTACCAGGAACACTTGTTTGAGACTATTTTAGAACTATTGAAATAACCATAATTTCCACAACCTGTATGCCCAATATTAAATACTCTCATAAACCACAAGTGATTAAATATGTCTCCTCAAACTTTTGAAAATTTCACAATTTGAAACTTCACCAAACAAAATTATATCGAAAATTCCAAGATGACTCGTTTGAGACTAATTTCAAGACTAGTAAAAATCCATAGCTTCCACATGCTATATCTCAAAAATTAAATGATCCAAAACCTGGAATTTTTACAACAAGTACTTAGATATGTATCCTCGGGATCCTAAAAATTTCATAGTTTAAAAATTCTGAAAAAAAA
>SNQJ01S0002486.1:75161-100080 GCA_010110895.2 Picea sitchensis
ATATATATATATATATATATATATATATATATATATATATATATTAAGGCATGGGTTTAATTATTCCTTCTATTCTTATGCTATTTTGGAGTTTGGTTCATAAGATTTGGTTTCAGAGCCTACGGTCCTAGGGTTTTTCTCATTCAAATGAGTCATGTTTAATATTATATATTAAAGATGAATAATTAAGAACCAAACTCCAAAATAGCATAAGAATAGAAGGAATAATTAAACCCGTGCCTTAATAATCATAAACAGTCAAATAATAGTAATCCACTTTGAGAGGGAAACCTTATTTTTCAATATATCCAATGCACAAGATAAGATGCCTATACAAATGAATCTCCTTTAATATAAATAGGAGACAAAGTGAGCATGGTGTAACCTACCACTAAGCCAACCTAATCATAGCTAATAAACTAATAATAAATGAGTGTTAGGACCTTAACATAGGGCCTTAGGGGCATTAACAATACTCTTATGATATTGATGATGGTTGTTAGCTACCTTCACCATTCTTCATTTCCTTGGTACTTGTGATGATGTACATCGTTTCTTGTCGGTGTTGTGGCATAAAGGGCATTAACTCGATTCTTATTGTTCATGCTTTCTTATATTACATTATGCTAACTTATTGAACATGACTCTTAGGAACATAATCTATCTCAGAGTCTTAAAATTAAGGATGGGAGTAATGTGCAATGGTATAAGTAAGTTATCCTCCAAGATTTTGCATGTCTTTCCTTGATTGATGTTTACCATTTTTAATGTCAAGCATTTCTTTTTACAAGTAATTGAAGCTATTTTTGTGTGTTCTTAAAATGACCTAGTTGAATCTTGCAAAGTTGTGATGGTTGTAAGCTATCTTTGACATTCATTGCTTCCTTGGTTAGCTAATTGGATCGGGTATCGATTGTAGGGGTAAGCTATCTTTCATGATCTCCAATCCTACCCTATGTTTCACACCAAATTAGTTATATCAGTGCACACTCCAAGCTTGGATAGGATAGATAATTGGATAGTTTAGATAGGAATAAATTAAGTTGCGTATTTCACTTTTCACATTGCATTTTCATCTTAGTTACATCGCACATCAACACATTTAAAAATCATGGGTGAAATAGGTCTTAATCGACAAACACGTGCATAAATGAAGAACCTAAGGATTCAGTCGCATATGAAGGGTTCACCATTTCAATGGAGGCAGGTCTAATTGGTCCCTTTCATAGGGATAACGTGTGATCCTAGGTTAACCATCAGAATACCTATTTGGTATCTTTCCTATCCATATTTGAACTATTCTATTGCACCACCCATTATCTTAGTCTTATTTTGTTTCTATCCTTGGTGAATGTTCACTTAGTAACTAGGAACCACCCAAGATGCAAAAATATAATACTAAGACTCATGCATGAAAGAACCATGGATAAATGGGAGATGAAAGGAATGTTGGGGGCACCTTCATCCTCGATTCTAGCCTAGCCCCACCCATACAACAATTGAACAACTTCATTCAAACTCCCCATCTTCATGCCTTTTATCATGCATTTGGTCACTTCAGTCACCATTGTGCAATGCTCTTATACCTTCACAAATTATGTTGCATTCCCCCCATCCCATCCTTGCCCCCTTTAAATAATTTACCACGCCACACATGATGGGGGCATATTTTCCCCTCATAACCTCATGCTACCCCACTTTGAACTGGTCATTTGTGTGCCATATGTGGAGTATTTAATCACTATACCCATGATTGTCTAACACTTCCAATGATTCACCACTACCATAAAAATGTCACCCTATCGCTCCTCCCATGCAAGATCCACTTGCTCCTTTTATTGTTCCTCCACTTGGCTCAATTCCATCTATTTCTCATAACTCATGAATGCCCCCCCACCTCCATCCATAATCTTGTTTTCTCCACTTTTGTCACACCTTTTTTTTATGAGACTCCATCCATACCACCATCATGAGATACCTATGAGATCATATTCTAATCCTTCATCACATACAAAGAATACCCATCTATAGTATCCAATTTTTGTATGTTGAACACTCTTACACAATGGTTTTTGGTGTATGTGTGTGTAGGATATTGTCAAAGATGTCATTTTTCACACATATTCAGTGGTCCCACCAAAAGGTATATTATTTACATTGGCATTTAGGTATAAACTTTCCCTTTTCAAACACTATATTTTACCTTTTTCCTAGGGAGATGCCTAACCACTTTGGGCTACATCAATGCGCTCACTGGATGGTAGTTATTTTCATCATATGGGTTTTCATAGTTTAACATATTTTGGATTTTGGCACCCATGTGTTATCCACAATTTTGGTCATCGTGATGATGTTATGATGATGTTATGATGATGGAAAATCAAGCTCTTCACTAAGAACACTTTCCTGAGAAAAGTTACACTTGTATGTTTCCAGAAATCATATTTTTAAAGGAGGTTCGCAGGCTGCCTATATATTTTCTTGCGAGAATGCATGATTCTCGCAGGCTGCATTAAGCTGGGGTGTGAGGAGTTCACATTGTACCTAACTGTCAGGGTGCGAACATCTTTTAAAAGAGGAAAAAGATGAATTTCTCGAGCCTTCTAGAAGGGAATCTTCGAGAAGGATGAGTTGGCTAGCGAATGGTTATCTAAGTACTGGTTTTCCTGATATCTTGGGATCATTTTCTATCCAAGTAACTAATCTATCTTCTCCTATATATTGAGGAGATTGCTCATGGAAAAGGTTAGAATCAAACTAGCAAGAGATTGATTGGAGAATTAGTGCAAGACTGTATGGAGGACTGATGCTACAGCAGCTTGAGACAATAGCAAGGTCATCTAAGGTGGTTGATTTTCTTCATGCATGAGAAAGTGTGTGTGTCAGAGCTAGGAGTCATCNAAGACTGTATGGAGGACTGATGCTACAGCAGCTAGAGACAACAACAAGGTATTCAAAAGTGGTTGATTTTCTTCATACATGAGAAAGTGTGTGTGTCAGAGCTAGGAGCCATCGAAAGGAGATCTACAACATCAAGGCTCAGGTTGTAAGTTTCACTTTCTATCAATTTAATACAGTAATATGTCCCTTTCCCATAAAGATGATGTCACTTTATTACATAACTCCTTGATCATATGTATAGATTAGCTATTGAATATATTGGTCTGTCTTCACTTCGATTGGTTTGGACTGTTGTGATCTGAACGGGAAAAGAGCGTTGGAGCGAAGCTTGGAACAACAGAGACCCAAGGAAAGCGTTCATACGGTATGTGCATGATCCTAGTCTCTTAGTTCATTCAATAGTCTAGATCTAGGGAAAGTGTATTATTCTGTCCTGTTTTGTTCTAGATCCAGGTGGATCTAGGGAGATCGGTTTGTGTCCGCACTCACGGATTTATCCTGAAACAATGCCATGTACCACCATAAGATCATGAATTTGCGTAGTCCACTTTGCATCAAGAGCCCCATGCTTACCCTTCCCTTTTGTCCTTTACCCCTAGAATCCCAAGAAGTCAATATCAGTTTTATGTTATGATTCTTCCTATGTTGTTGAATATTTGTATCACTTCATTCATGTGTTGAAGGCACATCTACATTCAACCCCTCCCTTATCATTTCGAAGGAGACCCACCCAAGGTGTATGCCCTTGTTGCCTCCATCTATTATCAAATTCCCTACATATCGTTTAGAAATACTTCTTTTCATATGGAACGTGTCGCCTTGTTGTAACGTATTGATTCTTTTATTCTTTATAAAAGAAAAAACCAAAAAAAACTAATAAAAACCACAAAACTCCAAAAACGTAAAACATTTCAAAAACCAAAATAGTGAAAAAAATTAAGATCTTCTTATTGCCATCAAGTTTTTCACCATGTTACATTCCTTTCCTAGTTTAAGAGGTGGTATATGTCACCCTTTTTTCAGAACATCGGGATTATGTCACCTCATCCTGTCCATTGCTAAGTATCATTGGGTCTTGAGTACCATCTCTCTATTCCATTGAATTTGTCATCATTGCCCTTAAATCTTGCTTAGCCATTCCTTTTGAGTTCCTCTCCTAATCATTAATTCACACTCATACCTCTTGTTTGCTTCATCACACTAGTCCCTGCTATGCCCTCAGTGCTACTCGCCTCCCAATATTTGCATTGACATATGCTCGAGTAATCTCAGAAGGGTATATGGTCATTACACAAGTCGATTGGCATTTATGCGTCATTCAAGGTAAGTCCTAAATTTTATCCTATCATGTCCTCATCCCATTGTGTTAATTCCAAGTCCTTATCATCTATCAATGTTTTTCATACCTTGTGTTGGTTTATAAGGAATCATCATTTCCCTTTCCAGAGAAAAGTTTAAGAACCGCTCCTGAATTTATATGTATAATAAATGGGTGAATTCCCATGATACATAGGAAAATTTAAAGGCTCTTTTATCAATAATGTAAATGTATATATAATTTTTTGGTGAAACTTTTACTAAATTATATAATATTGTAAAATCTTGCAAATCTTTCACTAAATTATAAAACCTTGTAAAGTCTTGGAAAATATTTTACTAAATTATAAAACATTGTGAAGTCCTGGTGATTTTTTTTGATAAAGTATAAAATCATATAATAATAAGAAAATATATTCATTAAACTATAATATACTCATTTTGCATGTTTGGGAAAATAAATGTAATGTGTCCCTCATCTAGACAATGTTGTAAGCATCAGGGGTTGTGTTTGTCTTAATGTACACTCTTTCATATTCCTCTATCAATTTTGATGATATTTCACCCCAAAGTTCTTATATGTATTGATCCTCACCACCACTTTTATCTAGCTCAAGAGATATTAATATTTTATCTACCACTTCTATTATGGTTTCTTTATTACCGATTCATTGATTATGAAAGGAATCTTCAAACAAGTTCATCATATGATGTTCTTGAATAGGAGGGAACATAATTATGTCCATCAATAACTCCAAAAATAATATCGATAGGTCATGTTCTATGCATGACTTTCTCTCTATTATGTAATCATTCATTTGTACCCAGAAAGGACCCCTTTCAAATGAAGAGAGGTCACTTTTATCCATTATATTTTTGTTGGCTTATAAAAAAGTTAAAAAACACATAACTTTGTAATAAATGTTGGGCATAGATTAGGCCTTAGAACTACAAGGAAAAAAAACACTCACTGAACATTAATGTTAATTATTGGGTACCAATGAGACACATTATTGGCCATGCATAGATGACATGGCCATTAGGTCATAGGACATGACATGTGTAGACAATATTAAATAATAAGAGTACTAGGAAATGAAATACATAAAAGAAAAAATATTTAACAATCTACTAGAACAAAAAATAATGATTGGCTCAATAATGCAGATTGGCTTGCCCTATTGAAAATAATTTATTTTGGACTTGCAATGGTGTTTTCAAGTCTCTAAAATTAATGACTCATGAAGAACCTAAATGTTGGTTCAAACACAAAAATACATCATACCAATTTTCATACATCATACATCAATTTAAGCTCAAAACGCATCATACATAAACATTCATATTAGATTCCATTCATAAGATCCATTTTCAATTTAGACTAAAAGACACATAAAAATAATTTTCAAAGTAGGCTCAAAACATAGGACATTCTCCTATCATAAAAACCTAGCAAATTGGTTGAAATTTGACTTAATAAAAATTTCCTAGATGATTTTTTACTCACTTCATATTTTCCATGTACTCCGCACTAGAACACCTTGTACACAAAATCCCAGCTAATTTGCTAACTTTACTCATCAAAACTACTTGTATACTATTGTTGTAATCTTCTAGATTACAAAGACATTCAAGAAGAGATGCATTAAGAAGAACACATCAAGAACACACACACATACTCAATAAGTATTTATGGGAAGGTTACCCAACCGCCTTTCTATTCCATCTTCATGAGTATACATACATGGGATATATGGTTGGAGTGGTTATACCCATTCCAACTAATCCATTTGTTAAGTAAATTTACCCTCTATTACATACATTTACTTGGTTTATCTCTTTTATTACCTATATTTATATATTACTTCTAATGTATGATGACAAGGGCCTAAGAAGACCCTAAAACATCTCCCCAAAATCAATTCCTTGCTCATCCCGAGAAAGCATGCGTCCAATTCCTAAGTCCAAGTGGCCATATGACAGGTCCACCTCCTCAATCTCCATGTTCTGCTTGCCTCTATCAACTGTGATTTCTTTCAAGAGTCGCCTTGGCTAATGCTATTTTCAAGTCGATCGCTCAATTTAGACCTAGTCTACTCATGTTAGATAGTCTCTCTCGGAGGATTCTTGATATGGGATCGAAGAGGGTCTACATCAGTAGCCAACCATTCTGCTTCTTTTAGGAATTGTTCTGCAATTCTCGTACCAAGGGGTTTAATTTAATGTTCTTTTCATCATATTTTCATGAACGCTCCATGTGTGTATAAAATATCTCTCTTGAATGCCTTTGACCGATGCAAAATTTTCATCTTCAATGCTCCACACGAATGCTCTCTACAGGTGCTCTGCTCCATCAACTAATGTAAAATTTTCCTCCATTAGTGCTCAATGTTTCAATGAAGTGTTCAATGTTTTTATGTTCATTTAGACTTCTGCTTTGTTGTTGGTTATGTTTCTATCTCTACTTCCAATCTTTGTAGTCTGCATTTTACATTATATGAAGGACAATTTTTTAATCTAGTGCACATGCATGACTCAAACTTGACTTATAACTACAACTTAAAAAGACTATTTGCATTTTTCGGTACTGGGATTTTACAGACTCAATAAAATGTTTTCGACTAAAGATCAATTGATGTCGGTGAGAGACCGATCTCATTGACTAAAGACTGACTTACATTATAGTGATGGAGAGGATCACCTACCTTGAAAGACTCACATTTAACCCTCCTTTATATTTTGACTCGAAGTTTTACAATAGATCTTGATACAATGATCTTTATGCAATCTAACACATGTGACTCAATGTTTTATTTTTTTGACTAATTATGAGTCGATTCATTTAGTGGACTATTTTCTTTTTAGACTAAATATTTGAGATTCAACTTAACTAGATTAAAACACGACTTACAATATCCTTCATGAAACTCTTTTACAACAACTCCATGAGAGAAAACTTTGGAGAGGTCCTTCAGACCCCCTTTAGAATCACTTTCAAACTTAAAGCTTGTTTCATAAATTTCTCTTGATGCAACAACATAAATCTTCCTATGTATGGAGAAGATAACCTTTATTTATGTAGGGAAATTGATGAGCAACAACGCAAGATGATGGGTGTTGACTCCATCGACATACTCTCCAGTTCACCAGCTTCTCATTCAATATTTGGGTTGATGATTTTACCTCAGGTCGACGGTCTAAGTTCCTTGGCAGCAGACACGACCAATCTCTACGTAAAATAATAGAAAATTGGCTTTTCCAGTAGGCAGCGTCTGCTCTCATGTAGTTTACTCTCTCCATGATGTCCACCCAATCATCGACTCTCAGTCGAAAAAAATCTCCTTTATTAGCTATATTTATATATTACTTCTTATGTACGATGATAAGGGCCTAACAAGCCCCTACAACAGCTACTAAGTTATAATCTGCTTAGAGATAAAATGTAGAGATGATTTCAAAAATGTTTGCAGTATACAATTGAACACTAAATCAAAATGTGAAACTCATTTAGGATACTACATTTGGTATACAATCATTTTTCACAAATTATGTGGAACCTAACCATCTCCCTCAATACAAAATATAGCTACAAAGAAACTAGTTGTTTGATGTACTACTTAAAATAATAGGCTCAACAAACTTAGCCTTGACGTGCTCAACAAATCCAATGGATGGTTGTAGTGCATCCACATTAGAATCTTCCGAGCGTGGATCTCTGCATTTTCTAGCATGACATGCAATCAAAGTGAATAATGTGTATAAAAGAAAGATAACAAGCTACCTATCACAAAACATTGAATTGAAATATAACACCATTTTTTATTTTACAAAATTTCCACATAATATTGATGATCCTCTTTATCTAATCATGATTCACATATTGTATCTCCATTCAGGCTCACCTATTAAATGTAGAAACATGCACCTGATCATATTCTTTCAATTTATGTTTCACATGCTCTACAATCAAGGGTGTGTTAGTGACCAATACCACTTGATGTCTCACTTTATTATGTGACAAAAAACTAAAGTTCTTTAAGGAATTTATGATATAGCTAGAATCCTAGAGGTTACATGTAATTCTCTTTTAGTCTTGGCATCGAAAGTATAATTGCATTAGAGGAAAGTTGGTCTCGTGTCAATAGGTCTCCTACAATGAATGTGTAGGAACTTGTTACCCATTGCATAGACCTTTTTTGTATTCACTTAGTCATGTGGTGCTCATTTCCCTTTCGGAATACCAATAAGTATTTTCAAAGAAAATATAAAATAAGCATAGTAAATTCTAAAAAGTGAAGATTCTTAAGACATGCCACAAAGTGAAAGGAAATAAAAACATATTTCCTTGAAGCGTCAAATTTATAAAAGAAATAATAACAATAATTATGGAAAACACATTGAACTCTTAGAGCATAACCAAAGCCATATATTAAGCCTAAAATTGAATGTTTCTCAAATAAACATGATAAAAGATGAACACAAGTTTTTTTTACTCAACAAAGGTCTTTAACTTAATATTTTTGTTTGACCACGTGTTTGTGGATGATATGTTGAACTCGTAGCTAGTGTTGTTCCACTTATCATCCAAAATTCTTTCCAAAAATTTCTTGTGAATTTTGAATCTCTGTCACTTACTATTACTTTAGGAAATCCATGAAGTCTGTGAATTTATTTCATGAACACTTCTGCCATGAAGTATATGTACTTTGAATTCCACAAATATGTGCATATTTTGTGGGTCTATCCACGACCACAAAAATGGCATCCTTACCTTCTAATTTTGGTAAACCTGTAATGAAATCCATCGATATCACTTCCCATCTTTGATTAGGTATGTGTAAAGGATGAAGTAACCTTGGAGATTTTACTGTCTCTATTATATTTCTTTGGAAAACCTAACATTCTCTTACAAATCTTTGAATATATTTCTTCATTCCTTCCCCCAAAAGATATTTTTTTATCCTTTGATATGTTTTAAGGAACCCTGAATGTCCTACCATCGGAGAGTCATGAGACTCCCTTAATATTTGTTGCTTCAAATTTGATTGAGGGCATACAAATATTCTTCCCTTGTATCAAAGGATATCTCTCTTCCACTCCCAAAGTTCCAAAGAGTTCATCCCTTCCTTTATACATTGTATTTTTTGTCTAATATTATTTTCATTTTTCCATTCATGGAAAGCTTCTTCCAACCACGCAAGAATGGAAGATGTAATGGGATATAAACTTGAGGCTCCTTCTATTCTGGAAAGGTCATTTTCTACCACATTGTCCTTCTCGTTTTTGTAGATTATTTCAAAATCAAACCCTTGCATTTTTTCTACCCATTTTTGTTATTCTTTTGATGACAATACTTGCTCCAAAAAGTACCTTAGGCTATCATGGTATTTCTTAAATTTAAAATTCCTCCCAATAAGATATTGTCGCTATTTTTTTATTACATTCAGAATTGTTGCCATTTATTTTTCATATGTAGATTTTGCCAAGTCTTTTCCCTTGAATTGTTTACTTTCAAAATCTAATGGTCCCCCTTCTTGCGTCAATACTTCTTTATTTCCTTGTCTTGATGCATCACATTAAACTATGAATGTTTTACCAAAACAAGGTGTTTTCAATACTAGTGTAGAAGACATGACATCCTTTCAGAGTGAGAATTCCAAGGTATTCTCTCCATTCCATACAAATGATTTTTTTTCAAGAGAGATGTGAGTGGGCCTGCAATGTGTGCGTAATTCTTAAGGAATTTATCATAATATCCTGTAAAACCCAAAAATCCTCTAAGACTCTTGATTTTCTTAGGAATAGGCCATTTTGTAATAGCTTGGAACTTTTGAGGGTCCACATTAATCCCTTCCCTTAAACAATATGACCCAAATACTCTACTTCTTGTTTCCCAAAAGCACATTTGGATATTTTTACATACAATTGATTGTTCTTGAGAATTTTTAGGACTTTATCCACATGTTTAATGTGGTCTTCCCATGATTTTCTATAGATAAGTATATCATCAAAGAAAACCAACACAAAATTTCTAAGTCGGGGTCGAAAACCACGAACAATCAAGAACAAATCTGCATCAATGTCCACATTCAACATCCACGAGCATCAATGTCTTCTTATCTCTCCATCTTCTTCAGGTTAATCTTATTTCTCCGGGTTCAGACCATAAGGAAGGTTAACCAACCGCCTTTCTATTCCATCTTCATGAGTATATATACATGGGATAGGTGGTTGGAGTGGTTATACCGGCTCCAACTAATCCATTTGTTAAGTATATTTACCTTCTATTACATACATTTACTTGGTTTATCTCATTTATTAGTTATATTTATATATTACTTCTAATGTATGATGATAAGGGCCTAACAAGCCCCTACAACAACTACTAAGTTATAATCTGCTTAGAGATAAAATGTAGAGATGATTTCAAAAATGTTTGCAATATAAAATTGAGCACTCGATCAAAATGTGAAACTCATTTAGTATACTATACTTGGTATACAATCATATTTCACAAATTATGTGGAACCTAACCATCCCCCTCAATAAAAAATATAGCTACAAAGAAACTACTTGTTTGAAGTACTACTTAAAATAATAGGCTCAACAATATTTTCCTCGACGTGCTCAACAAATTCAATGGATGGTTGTAGTGCATCCACATTAGAATCTTATGAGTGTGGATCTCCCCATTTTCTAGCATGATGTTCAATCAAAGTGAATAATGTGTATAAGAGAAAGATAACAAGCTACCTATCACAAAACATTGAAATGAAATATAACACCATTTTTTATTTTACAAAATTTCCACATAATATTGATGATCCTCTTTATCTAATCATGATTCACATATTGTATTTCCATTCAGGCTCACCTATTAAATATAGAAACATGCACCTGATCATATTGTTTCAATTTCTGTTTCACATGCTCTACAATCAAGGGTGTGTTAGTAACCAATACCACTTGATGTCTCGCATTATTATGTGACAAAAAACTAAAGTTCTTTAAGGAATTTATGAATATAGCTAGAATCCTAGAGGCTACATGTAATGTTATTTTAGTCTTGGCATCGAAAGTATAATTGCATTAGAGGAAAGTTGGTATCATGCCAATAGGTATCCTACGATGAATGTGTAGGAACCTGTTACCCAATGCATAGACCTTTTTTGTATTCACTTAGTTATGTGGTGCTCATTTCCCTTTCGGAATACCAATAAGTTTTTTCAAAGAAAATATAAAATAAGCATGGTAAATTCTAAAAAGTGAAGATGCTTAAGACATGCCACAAAGTGAAAGGAAATAAAAACAGCTTTCCTTGAAGCGTCAAATATATTAAAAATAATAACAATAATTATGGAAAACACATTGAACTCTTAGAGCATAACCAAAGCCATATATTAAGCCTAAAACTGAATGTTTCTCAAATAAACATGATAAAAGATTAACACAAGTTTTTTTTACTCAACAAAAGTCTTTAACTTTAATCCAAACCCTTGAATCAATGTAAATCAAATGAAACCAATCAAGCTACAATAAATGGTTTAGTTAAGCATCAAATGAGAACTAGAAGCATTCAAGGGACTAACACAATCTTTATCCAAACCTTAACTTCCAAAAACTCAATAAAATGCTCCAAACACAAGCAACAAACAAACCATTAACATTGTCCAAGATATTAGATCTAGACATCAAGGCGGTTTCATGTATTTGAATAAGTCCATTCTTGCATATTGGAAGTCTTGTTAGATTAGTTATTTATCCTTTAATATTAGGACACCATCTATGTGAAGAGATAGGTCCCAAATTCATCAAATTCTAGCTTCATTTCTATCATAGACAATGTAATAGTTAATTATCAAAATGTCAATCTTAAAATAACTTGCATCAAATAAATATAAATCCAATGTTACAATGAAAAATACAAATTATAGAACCTAATTTTACCTAAAATGCAACTTCAGAATTGACAGATAGTAATCTTGCTACCATAAAGAATTTCCAACCTACTCCAAAAATAGAGAAACAATGAAGTCAATCAATTAACAAGAATCACATCATCTGTGTTATTCCATTCACTATTTCTTGCACCATTGATGGAACACCTATACCAAAATAAGAGTCCCCTCATGTATATTGCATTAGATATAATCTTGGGGTATATCAATTTCCCAGTTCTCATCTTGGTCCTCATTTTCTACATTCTGAACATGGTCTTCTCCAGATGGACTATCATTACGAGTTTGTAGAACATTATGTTCCATATCAAGTTCATTAGATAAATTTGTCATATTGTTTTCTCCCCTTCTATCACAATCTGATTGTCAAAGAGTTAGTGCTCTTTCATATGGAAAATTGTTAATGTCATACTTTGTTACATATAATCTTAAATATGTATCCATATGTTTGTCAAGCTTGTTCCTCAAATTTTACTTCAAGAATGATAGTGCACTAAACATTCTCTCGTTTTGTACTAATCCCAAAATCATGGTTTGACATAAATATACTAATTTGAAATATTACGAT
The DNA here is from genome assembly GCA_010110895.2 of Picea sitchensis. Taxonomy (NCBI): domain Eukaryota; kingdom Viridiplantae; phylum Streptophyta; class Pinopsida; order Pinales; family Pinaceae; genus Picea; species Picea sitchensis. Next base: position 87,906 of record SNQJ01S0002486.1, read on the forward strand.
ATGTTTTCTTGTAGATATTGGTTGGCACCTAAAATAGTCCATAATCTTGTTATTGCACCATATTCTAGAGGATTCTCCAAAACATGAAATTTCATCCACATCATTTCAGCAAAACATTGCTTGTTGAAACAATTTTGATGAATCTAAATTACCATGAATCTATTCTCCATGTATTTGGGCCTTTTGGAAAAAGTGTGCACTAAAATTTGTAATTTTTCTAGAAAGACGACTTTTAAAGTGGTTTGACATTGCCGATCATTCCAATATTGAGGGTATACCATAAACATTGTCTCCAACAATTCATCTCGAAGAAATTCTTCTATTGTCTCTGATGCTAGTGATTTTTCAATTTCTATCAAGTTGTGTCTCACTAAAACTACAACATTGTCAAATAGATATCTTGACACAAGGAACTCTTTGGTGATTCATCCCATCTTACCAATAAAACAAAAGGGAACCATATATCCACACATTTCCATACATACTATCCCATTTTCATCAAACTTCAAAAAGTTTCAGTATTTTCTATATTGAATATCCTAGTCCAATTTGTAAATTGTGGACTTGTAAAAGACTCCTGCATCACATAAAAATTATCTAATGCAAGACATGTTAATTTTCTCTCATTTGTGTATTTTACAATATACATTGTGTGACTCTGAGACATTTTCATGACGACATTCACTTCATATATCATAGCAAGAATTCCAACCAATGTTAATAATGTCTCTATATCAGCTAGTCGAAAGAGAATATCTTGAGCTTTGTCTACATTGAAGCGGTGTTCATACATCACCCCTACCAAGTCTCGGTACTCACTAAATAGTGTTTGAGATGATCCATTCAATGAGATCCATCTTGTATCAACATCTTTAAGTAGCTTTTTTCCATTTGTAACACTGCCAATAAATTGTCAGAACTTTAAAAATCATTTGGGACTACAACAAAAGTATGCATAAGCCTCATATACAAGATCTTGAACTTTTGAAACTAATAGAAACTTGCTTAGTGTTTTTAATGCAAGATTCATCCTATGAGCCATACAATGAATACTAAGCATATATAGTGAAGTTGATAATCGTAGTCTGAAACAAAAGTCATTCCTTTCTCCTAGAATTACTAATTCCCCATCTGCTCCAACACATACCAACTATTTTGCATTCATTAAATGATTCAACGACCAATTTCTTTCAAACTATTTATATTAGTCATTGCTATCTACTACAATTAATAACAAGTTCATAAATATTTCAAGTTGTAGAATTTTCCCTCATTTTATGAATCCCAAGTAGATAGGAATGTCTAATATGGTTATTGACCATATAAATACTCATGCAGATCCATCCAAAGACAATGACATAAACCTAGCATTCACAATCTTTTTTTTCATACCATCTTTTTTCTAATTGATCTAAATATCTTGCCCATTCCCAACCACTTGCTAAAGACCAATGAGAAGATGGAAAATTTGACACTTGAAGGAAAAATAGATATTTCATGTAATCTGGATAATATGTCATACGATGACCTCTAGATAAGCTATGGAATACAATGCTTACTTGCATAGTCTTGGATAAAACCTGCAAATAGATGTCTGTAGTGTTTTAAGGAGGTTAAGTAGGCTCACAAGGAGGCTTTAAGGTCTTTGAAGTGGGACTCTTGGCAGGTAAAAAAGAGGTCTCGTCATCATGTTGTGAATAAGCAACGGAAGGCTCATAAGAAACTCTTGGAAGAAGAAGTTTTAAGTAGAGTTTCTACTTGCAATTGAGAGTGAGGGTGTAACACCTAGAATGTGAAATAATAATCTCATCCATCCATTTTTTTTTAGCAACAGAAGCATTAGGTTTGATCAAAAATTTATTTCCATCATCTTTCTAAATAGAGATGTGATGGTTCCTCCACTTGCCTTGATTTTCCCCTTATTAAATGTTTCTTATATTCATCTTTATATTTGACATGTCGACATTCCTTAGAAGATTTTCTTCTGATAATAGATTTATCCTCACCATTTACCATTTTCTTATCATACACCTTTCATGCATGCTTCTCTATTGTATCTAACTTCATCTATTATTTCATTGCCTTGTCAAATTTCCAACTACATATAATGCATCTAAATTCTCATTAATTATGTTTCTCATTTGTTGGAGGTATTGGTTCAATAAAGGGAAATTTTGAGATCCATTCTAGTTGGAACAGTCTCCCTATGTCCCACTAGCCTTGTTTTCTTTTATATAAATGGATTGTGTCATCTTCCAAGGAAAAACCTTTGACATTTTTATTGTCAATTTCTGGTGAAAATGCATTTATCTCACTTTGATCACTAAAGGAACCTATTCTCTCATCCATTATATGGATATTAGATGGATTCTCACAAGAATCGACATCTCTCTTAGTGATAGGTTGCTCAAAAGAGCTCGAAACATCAAGATAATGTAGAGTCTAGGATTGATGTTTTTGAAAGTATAATAATACATCCTTGTGTCTTGATGTTTTCTTCTCACGATTGGTGTTTGACATCTCATTAAATATTCCACAATTGGAATTTCAAATCTATCTAGAAACTAGAAGTGAAACATGCATGAGAAAAATAATATAAAATTAATACGATTCCTACCAAATATAGAATCTTTTTATCTATTTTATGAAATGGAATTCTCGGAAAAAACATACACCCTTTTTGTATATAACAATTTTAATTAACTATATAGAATATATGATATTTTATTTATATCATTAAAATATTATTGATAGTTCAAATATTTATTTTTTGTAACTAACATAGATAATAACTAGTTTATTATTTTAGGATCAATATTAACAACATGAAAAAAGAAAATAGCATGGATACGAGAATAATGCAAATAATAAATGATAAACACACAAGATGTCGAAAGCACAAACTCAACATGTGTAACAATATGTTGTAAAGAAGTACACTAGTTTACGATTTTAAATCAAATATGAATGAGAGATACAATAGTTATTGTAATCATTTTGACAAAGAATATAACATGCACCATAATCCTCATCCTCTTATTTCTTGTTGTTGTATGACTTCATCTTCATGGTTATTATTTGTTTGTATTACTATGTTTTTGTTTTACATGTAATTACATAATTACCTTTAAACCCGTCCCATAAACAAGTGTAACATATTCTTCATGGTTCATGTCCTCAACAACAATTGGATCACATAAAGTCAAACATGTCATAAATGAGATAGTGAAAGAAATAATCTTGCTCGAGAAAGGATCCTAAACCAACCTCACCTATTATTCCCAACCCAAATCCCTATATAATTGTTCTCAAATTGTTCTGTCTCACAGCAGAAAGTGAGTTTATCATCAAAGGAAGAGAAAAGTTTTTTTCTTGCAGAAAGTGAGTTTATCATCAAAGAAAGAGAAACGTTTTTTTTTTTTCTTTTTGAATGTATTTAGGGATACTAAAGATTGGTTGAAAGTTGTTGAGGTCCTTGTCTTCATGCTCTTCCAACTTGAGGTTAAGAAAATAAGACTTCATTTTGTGTGTTTCTAGGCATTTCGCCACTTTTCTCTCTCAAACTTATATTGTCCTTCATTTATTTCACTTGTTTGGTAAAAAGGAATATACACCAGTATATACCTCTTTTGCTTAAAGGACCAACCATCTTATAGTTGGGACTTAGTCCTCCATTGTTAACTAAACCATCTATAATAGATGGAGACCATACTAGCTTAGACTTTTATTTATTTATTTAAGCACCCTTTGGTTGATTTAGGGCTTAGTTCTTTGACTCTTTCATTATAGGTTATAGTAGCTTATTTCTATCCTTAGATCACTAACAAGGTTACACCTTGGTTTTCAACATTTTTCAATTTAAACAAAATAAAAAACAAAAAACTCACCATTCTAGGATAGAGTTCTTAATTGCCTAATAAAAGTGCTACAACATATATGTTAACCATTTTCCAATGCTACAATGCTTCTTTGCTTCACAAGTTAAGAACTGTTATATTATCTTACCTAGTGCTCATGTGAGGCAAACAATAGGGCTAATAACACCTTTGTTCTCTTGATTTTAGTGCTACAACGCCTACGTTATCATACTTTAAACATTGTTTTAGGAAGCTTTAGAATCAACACCATCTCTAGTCTTTTCCAGTTTATGCACTATTAACATAGTTACCGAATTGACGAGAACTATGACCTCAAAACAAGAACTCTAGCCTTAAAAACTCATATGTTTGGGTAAAAAGAACCAAAATCAAACCCCATTTTTGAAATGCTTTGTTACAATTGAATCGAATTTTTGGCCATGCAACTATGCTAGGATTAACTACATGAAAAGCATGAGAGAATATGCCCATACAAATCCAAGTGCACTTTCATGAGGAAGTTATCTTGGCATTTATTAACCAAGTGGAGTAAACTAGCTCATAATATACAAGTGGAGTAAACTATCTCCTAGAAAATAAAATCTACTCTTCAAGTGCACACTTATCCCTAGGAAATTGAATCTAACCCTTGAAAAGTGGAATGAAGTGCTCTTATCCCTTGAAAAGTGGAAATTACCTAAGATAAAGTGGAATTTATCTAAGATAAATCCCTATAATTAATGCATGAAGCTCAAGTGTGCTCTAGGAGAGAAAATTATGCATGTGAGGAAAAATGATTCATGTACACTAACACTCTTCTTCCCTTTCTAGAGTTGTTTTATACATTTGAATTCATGTTTGAATGGATATTTAGTCAGTGTACATGCTTCGGGGATTGAATTAATAGTATTAGTGTCTTGTTCACTTGCTTACTTGTTTGCCCCAACTCTACAACTAGTTGGTAAAGGTCTTTTGGTACACACACAATTGAAAGCCCCGTGCAAAACACTTAGCAAATAATCAAGCAATGGAGATGGTTTAAAAATATAATAAGGTCAATTCTTGATAGGCAAGGACTCTAGGCAAAGAATTTTTCCTTGAAATATATAAATCAAGATCATATTTTATCAGGAGCTTGATTCAAGGAATTTCAAAGTGTACCATCTTAGCATAACACTACATTATCCATGGGTTGGATGTTTCCAAACTATTTTCTCGAAAAACATCACTTAGAAATTCACACCTATACAAAGGGAACACTAACACTAGATTAGATCATATAGATAAACCAAGTATAAACATACTAAATAAAACCTACCTAAGATAATAATAGCCACTAACTCAATATGAACCTAAGAATCTTCTTTAATAGAGAATATAATACTAGCATATAATGTTGCCACCCAAACCATCTTTGTAACCAATATTATTTTCCTTCTTAATTCATATAGAGTATTTTGTTGGTCTTGATTATAAAGCCTTTTATGATATCAATCACCCATCTTGTTTTAGAATTTATAGCCTCTTATTCAATTTATTTAGTGCAAGAGAATTGTGTTGTAACAAAAATATTTCTTAGACAGGTTTTTAAATATGCCAACAATTTTATGCCATGTTGGTGAACTATGACATTAAAAATCATAATTTATGTTTTAAGAGAACTTTAGCAGTGCAGTTATGAAATTTGATCCATAATTTATATGTTTAGACAAAAGGAATATGTTGAAATCAATAGGTGGGAAACCACATGAATAAACATCATAAATAAATAACTCACAAAAACCAAATCCTATGAAGACATTGTGGCCTCAAAAAGGTAAACATCAACGGAACAACAAAAACATTGTATTATTGCTTGAGAAGAAAGGTTGCATCCAATACACTACTCTCCATCATATGTCATCACATCGATGCCTAGCCATCACCGAGAAATGACCCACTATGATATTTAAAAAGAGATCATGGGTTAATGGGGTGCAAATTTAAGGATCAAGTGTCGTGAATACTAAGAATATGACCATTGAATTAGCCATACATAAGATAGAATGGTGACCATCGAATATAAAAGTACAAAAGCAAACTAAAGAAACATACTAGAAAATACACTTGACAAAAACATGACACCATGTTGGTCTTAAGTAATCTCCAATGTCCATTATCCAACAATTCCCCCTTGAGAACAACTATGGGCAAGATCAAGGATTTACAAAGTGACAAAATGTGAAGGAATGTAACATTACACATAGTCCCTCTTAACGATAGCTTCCATCACACCTACCGTAATTGAAGATGTAAAAGGACTTCATGCCAAGGGCTATGTGTGTAATGCACTAATGTTGAACTGGATGCTAGGAAAGGTAGAGAAGAATAGTCTCTGGAGTATGGAAATGATGAAGCTTGAAGTGATATGACAAAGTGGTCAACAAGATTCGAAGATCAAAAGTGATCCAACCAAACCAAAATCCAATACTCCAAACAACATGTGCTAAGATGTTATACTTGTTGAAATTACTAACACAACTGAGAGGGGGGGGGGTGAATCAATTGTTACTGTGCTTAAACAATTTTAATTCAATTAAACCATTTTTTAATCTTTCTCCAAGTGACCATCAATATTATAATACATATGGACAACATAAAAAATGAGCATCACTCACACATAAGATATACACAGAGACAGATTTTCACGAGGAAACCCATAAAGGGAGAAAACCTCTTCTTCTTCGAAATGAAAGGTAGTATTTTAAGTTTTGTACATCATCTCTAATTGAGCACCAACTCAATGTGAGGCTACTACCTTTGTTTTACAAGCTCCAACTTGTTTGAGAGCACCAACTCTCTGATTTCTCTAGCACCCACTAGAAGGAAGCACCAACTCCCTGAGTGTTCCAGCACCAACTGGATGGAAGCACCAACTTCCAGTTACACAGGAACCAACTTGTATAACAGAGAACAATTGTTCTCCCTTGCACCACCCTACCACCCTGGTTTTTCTGGCTGCAACCAGATGGAAGTTACAACTCCCTATGTTCAAGCACCCACTTGAACCTCTGAGGACAACAATCCTCCCTAGCACCACCCTACCTCCCTGATTACAAATAAATGATTGAATAACCAATAACTCAGATAAATCAAATCTTACCACTTCTTCAATGTTCTGCAATTCTTATTTGCTACACTATTCGTCTGCTCTGTTCATATTTGGCTTGATTTGTTGTCTCTGTCCATATGTTCTTTCTCTGTCCTTCTCATGCTCTTTGATATGTGTACATTATGCTCTCTTCCCCTTTTCTCTTATGTTCAGGTTCTGTTCCTTATCTATGAGCTTTCTTCACACTGCGCATACTATAGTTTTACCTTTCTACAGTTCAACTCATTTTTCAGTCAGAACAGACAACATTGCACAGTCTCTATGTTTTTCTTTTATGCACAACCACCATGATAGTTACACTTTGAATCTTCTTAGGCAGAGAAAACGTCTCAGCAACTGAAACGCCAACTGATCAAGAATCATGAATCAGTTTTGCTAATTGATTCGTAACTGATCAATTAACTGTGAGATGGAACAGTAGCCCTCTGATCATATTCAATTTCACCTACACCGTTGGATTATGTAATGAATCTCGTGCTTATTTTGCCATTTCGCAATTCGGCATTTCGGCATTTCTTGTGACGAGATAACTTGACGCTCCATGTCGCGATCTCCAAAATGGATTTTAGTTGTTAGCGCCTTCCACAATTTCGCATTTCAGCATTTCGCAATTTCGCATGTCATGAGTTCCTGATGTGAGGCATATCGACTCTCCAAGTCACCATCTCTGAAATGGAGTTTAGTTGTTAGCACCTTCCATAATTTCACATTTCAGCATTTCGTGATTTCGCATGTCGCGAGTTCCTGATGCGAGGCATCTCGACTCTCCAAGTCACGATCTCCAAAATGAACTTTAGTTGTTAGTGCCTTTCATAATTTTGCATTTCATGATTTCGAATGTCGCGAGTTCCTGATGTTAAAGAACTATGTTCCTTTTACTTTGTAGTCAGCGAAATGACAATATTTTGCCACGTGTCCTATGGACCCAACGGTCCAGATCTTTTCATGAATTCAAAACTTCATGGACTTCGTCGTGTCTGATCAACGGTCCAGATCAATCCTCGATCCGATGGCTAAGGTTATTTCACAATTTCGTATATCGCGAGTTCGGGACTCCTGTTGTGAGGGTCCTTGACATTTCCATCTCCCTGTATCTAAAATCCCAGTATCTGATACTCTGAAATGGAGTTGGATGAACATCACATCGGCATTTCACATTTCGTGACTTCGAGACTCTTGTAGTGAGAGTCCTTGACATCTCCATCTCCTGGTATCCGAAATCCCGGTAGTCGAATACTCTGAAATGGATTCTGATTAACATCACATCGGCATTTCGTATTTCGTGACTTCGGGACTCCTGTAGTGAGAGTCCTTGACATATCCATCTCCTGGTATCTGAAATCTCAATAGTTGAAACTCCGAAATGGAGTTTGACCAACACTTCGATCTTGCCATTTGATCATCAACAAGCACACCTTCGCACTGCGTTCGACTCTGCACTAATTCCTCATGAGCTTACTTTGTTCATGTTTTTCCATCGATGCATACTCTGATCTTGCCATCAATGACAAGAATACTCTGCCTGTTAAACATGCCAACAAAATTACTCTGCCTGATGCAGGAGCATCCCTCACGTCAAGCGAGCCAGCGCGGAAGCGGAAGACAGTTGGAAGGTGTCCAGCACAAATTTTTGAAAAACACCTGGAAACTGTTGCGCGAACATTAATGAGGAAATTTAATGAAGCACACTTGTAAATGTAATCAGACCTTGAGCACCCCGCTCTCGTCTGAAGTAGATGGAGGAATTTATAGTAGTAAATGTAAGTAGGTAGAATTGAATATTAGATTAGACAGTTTTAGAAGAAAAAGAGGGGAAACGGATATAGACACCCTCATTGTGCATTGTAACATAATTCTGAGCATTGAGAAGAGAAGCAGAGAGTTGTGTAGAAACACCCATGTATAGTTATTTGGATTAATAGAAGAAATTGATTCAAGTTCATGGCGTTGTGTTTGTTCTCTATGTATGTGTGTTGAATGCTATGCTCATGAGTATTTACTTCCTGTTATGCAATTGTTGTTATGTTGTGTATATGATTTCATGTGTTGGGTTTGAAGTCTGAAAGGAAGTAGGAGAAATGAGTTTCAATTGTTTCTCTATATGAGCAAGGATTCCTGCAAGGAGTGCAGTTGAAGTCGTCCGCAAGGAGTGCGTTGACAGAAGGCTCAGATAGTTTAACTCTTTTTCTCGTTCACCCAGAAGTGAAATCGGGTTATACGAGCCATGCAAGGAGTGCGTAGGCTAAGGAGAGTCTCAGTTGTGAATCTGAGCGAAGTATTGAAGGACTTCTTCTGCAGGTGTGCGCAGAGTCGAAAGAACTCAACACTTGGAGGTGTTTGAGAACTGTCGCAAGGAGTGCGTGCAAGGACCCTCTTTGAAGTTGAAAGTGTGAGAAAGCTCAGGAGGGATAAGGCTTTCAAGCTCATCGAAAATAAGCATGGAGAATATGTGTCGTGGAGTGTTTGAACAGGCACTGCAAAGTTACGCGCAGGAGGACCAGTTTTCACAGAGGAATACTGGGCTCACCCGTAGAAGACATCCAAGAGGAAGAGATCGACGGCTAGGATCTTGTGGAGAAGATTGGTAAAATCTCGTCAGCCATTGGATCTTCCAAAGAAGTGAAGAGGTTACGGTCATGTTCGAAATTCAAGCTCCAGAGTTCGTGAGCCGTTGGATCGTGGATCAGTTACCCATCAACCGTTTGATCCGACAGGAGTTGCACAGGGTTTCAACCCTCGTGAGTAGAGTAATAACCCCAAGAGGCATCGGGATATCGAGTCGTCGGGGTTTGGGAAATTGGGATTCACGAGAGCAGAAGATTGGAAACTTCCATAGAGAAAATCTCGGGAAGATCGGGACCGTCCATTTGTGGAGACACGTGGCGAACATCGAGGCATCGGGAGTCAAGAAATCGGAGTTCCTGAGGTCGTGAGAGTCAGGACATCAGAAGTCTCGAAATTCCGATGAGTTCAAAGTCGTCCATCTGTTGGGACAGGTGGAAGGGATCGAGAGTTCATCGGCACTCCGAATATTCAGAAGACAAGAATCCGTGACTAGTGGAACCCCGAAACAGTGGAAGGATCACAGCCGGAGGATCTCAGGGAGGACACGTGTCGTGTGGTCGTCTAGATCGGGGATGTGGTCATCGGGGTTTAGGTAAGTGAGTATTCATAGTCTTGTAAAGCCTCAAAATGGCAAGGACAAATCTGAACCGTCCATTCATTTGGGACGTGTGTCAAAGATCTGAAGGGAGTCGGAGTTCGGCATTTCGCGAGTCCTAGGGACGAGGCGTCCAGGACATCAGAGATCGTGAAATCTCGAGAGTTAACCAAGACCGTCCATCAGGGGAGGACGCGTGGAAGTAATCGGAGCCATCGGGAAAAAGTCCTGACAAGGAAGTCGTTTATCGGTGGTTGAGTCATCGGGATATCGAGGATCCTGGTGACAAGGTGTTTGTGCATTTTGGAATCATGAAGCCCGAAACCCCGACAAGGAAGAAGGTGCCACCGTGGGGCCAGCTGTCAGCAAACCGGAGAGTTGGGATTCGAGGAATCGGGAATCCCGTGGGCAAGTGGTTTTCAGCATTTGAAACCCCATAGCCTCGATGAGGGATAAGACTGTGATCACGGGGACAACGGTCATATGGGCAAGGAGCCTAGCTAGGAGAGCTAGCGCGCAAAGAGCGCGTCGGAATTCGAGGGATCGCGAATCCTGAGGACAGGTGTATTTTGACATTGGAAAGTCTGAAACTCTGATGGGAATATGACTGCGGTCATACAAGAGGAGGGCGTGTGGACTAAATGTAGGGCTTGAGGGCTAAGGCAACAGAGGAGCATATCGGGGATCGGGGATCAATCAAGTAAGTTGTTTGGACATTTCAAGTGCCAAAATCCCGATCGGAGGAACCCCGATAACAAAGTAAAAGGCCAGCATTGATTTCCCGATAGAAGAAGGGGAGATCCCGTGAGAGAGTGTTGTGGGTGAAAATTTCCCGATAGGGAAATAGAAGAATCTTTTAGTTCTTCGGGACGAGGAAGGAGGAAAGATCCTGTGAGCGGACGTGCCTAGCGAGCGCGCCTGCGCCACCAAGGAGAAGGGATAGACAATCACCCGATCCAGATGAGGAAAGGGAGATGCCCAGAGGTAGGGGTAGGCAAGTGCAGAATCCAGACATGGAGAGAGAAGTGCGTAATCTTCGTGCCAGAATGGAGGACATGGAGACATCACAAAGGCGCAAAGTTGATGAAGGAGATATCAGTGAGTCCGAAAATGAAGGTGATGTTGGACATGGAGAAGAAGAAATCCCAGCGAAAGATGCAGCAAATGAGCGCTTACTTAAAGCTGTTGCAAGAATGGGTGCAAAGGTGAAAATGGACATTCCAGTTTATGAGGGAAATCTGGATGTAAAAGAGCTTCTAGACTGGATTAGGGCTCTAGACACCTATTTTGACTATGAAGATATCGAAGAGGACAAGAAAGTCAAGCATGTCATCATGATATTGAAAGGACATGCAGCCTTGTGGTGGGATGAACTACAAGCTGACAAGCGTTGCCAAGGCAAGCAGAAAATTAAGAGCTGGGACAGGATGATTGCAAAGATGAAGGCAAAATTCATTCCCAGGGACTATCAATTTTCTCTATTCAGGAGAATGCAGAACCTGAGACAGAAGCCGATGACAGTAAAGGACTATACTGAAGAGTTTTACAGGTTGAATATCAGGGCAGGTCATCGTGAAAGCAATGATGAAAAAGTGGCCAGGTATATGAATGGCCTGAGATATGAGATTCAGGATGAGATGAGCATGGAAACCATCTGAAAGATGGAGGATGCTTATCAAATGGCTTTAAAGGCGGAAGAGAAGTTGAGCTGGAAGCAAATTCAGAGGGGTCGAGGCAGGAGTCAGCCCGGAGGAAAATTAGTTGCCCAGGAAAGAACCCAGAAGCCCAGGGACGACTGGAATAAACCTCAGACTCGAACATAGAGAAGTGGAAGTTCATAGCAAGGTAAATACGTTGAGCAAAGAGAATAGCATACTGAGCAGAGAGGAGGATATGCTGATAATAATAGGTTTCCTCGTACCAGAGGTAGAGGAAGAGGAAGAGGTGGAGTAATCACATGCTTCACATGTGGAAAAAATGGGCACAAGTCATTCGAGTGTCCAGAGA
>SNQJ01S0002486.1:100130-172653 GCA_010110895.2 Picea sitchensis
CATACTGAGCAGAGAGGAGGATATGCTGATAATAATAGGTTTCCTCGTACCAGAGGTAGAGGAAGAGGAAGAGGTGGAGTAATCACATGCTTCACATGTGGAAAAAATGGGCACAAGTCATTCGAGTGTCCAGAGAAAAAGAAGGACAGTGGGGAGACTCACATCACTGAGGCACAGAGGCGAGATGTTGAGGCAGAGGAATGTTGAAGGCGGAAGATCGATGATGATGCGGAAAGTCCTTTTGACACCAGAGAAAGAAGTGGAAAGTTCAGTCCAAAGGACCGGACTTTTCAGAACAGCTTGCAAGACCAAGGGTTGGGCATACAAGGTCATTGTGGACAGCGGTAGCACTGACAATCTCGTTTCAACCGAGATGGTAGAAAGGTTGGGGCTGGAGATGACTGATCATCCAAATCCATATAAAGTTTAGTGGCTACAAAAGGGACATCAGGTAAATGTCACCAAACAGTGCTTAGTTGAATTCAAAATAGGAGGATATAATGATAAGATTTTGTGTGATGTTATTCCTATGGATGTTTGTCATCTATTGTTGGGTAGACCGTGGCAATATGATAGAAATGTGATTCATGATGGGAGGATGAACACATACACCCTAGAAAAGAACGGGAGAACACACATGTTGCTTCCGATAAAAGATAAAGAAGTAAAACCGGAGGTAAGCAACACAGTACTTCTCATGAGTGGGAAGGAACTTCTTACAGAAGTTAAGAAGAAGGAGGATCCACAGTTCATTGTGTTCAGAAAATGGAAGATTGTTCTGACTAGCACCAGAGTGGACGATTTTCCAGAAGAAGTTCAGGAACTGCTGGAAGAGTTCGTTGATATTGTAGTGGACGAATTACCTCGTTCGTTGCCACCAATGAGAAGTGTGATTCATCATATCGATCTCATACCAGGAGCCAGTTTGCCGAACAAAGCCGCGTACATATTGACGCCGCAGGAGAATGAAGAAGTTAAAAGATAGGTCCAGGATTTGTTGGACAAAGGTTTGGTCAGGGAAAGCTTGAGTCTGTGTGTTGTTCCAACGGTACTCAGTCCGAAGAAAGACGGAGGCTGGAGGATGTGCACTGATTCAAGGGCGATTAATAAGATATCTATCAGGTATAGATTCCCATTGCCAATAATGGATGATTTGATGGATTGCTTAAGTGGAGCAAAAAAAATTTCAAAGATAGATTTGAAGAGTGGATATCACCAGATTCGTATGAGGGAAGGTGATGAATGGAAAACAGCATTCAAGACAAACGAAGGTTTGTATGAATGGCTTGTTATGCCATTTGGCTTAACAAATGCGCCAAGTACCTTTATGAGGTTGATGAATGAAGTCCTGAAGGAGTTCATCGGAAAATTTGTTATCGTATATCTGGATGATATACTGATTTTCAGTAAAACGGAGGCTGAACATCTGAAGCATTTAGCCATTGTGATGAAGAGATTACAGCAAGAAAAGTTGTTGATAAACATAAAGAAGTCCTCATTCATGAAGACAAAACTCATTTACTTGGGATTTGTTATTTTGGCAAATGAGTTGAAGATGGATCCAGATAAGGTGGAGGTAATCAAGAATTGGCCATCACCGAGGAACATATTTGAGGTGAGAAGTTTTCACGGTTTGGCTAGTTTCTACCGAAAATTCATTAGGAATTTCAGTGGAATTAGTGCAGCAATGATGGATACAGTCAAGAAAAGACATAAATCTTTTCACTGGACTGAAGAGGCTGAGAAGAGTTTCAATTTGTTGAAACGGAAGATTACGGAACAACCAATTCTGGTGTTGCCAGACTTCCAAAAGACATTTCAGGTAAAATGTGATGCAAGCGGGTTTGCAATAGGAGCAGTCTTAAGTCAAGATGACAGACCAATTGCATATTTTAGTGAGAAGTTGAATGAAGCGAAGGTGAAGTATTCCACATATGATAAGGAATTTTATGCCATCATCCAGGCATTGAAGAAATGGAGGCACTATTTGATTCCGAAGGAATTTGTTTTATATAGTGATAACCATGCATTGCAGTTTGTGACTCAACAGGAAAAGTTGAATTAGAGGCATGTTAAATGGGTTGAATACATGCAGAATTTCACTTTTGTGATAAAAACATATTTCTGGCACTGCTAACAAAGTTGATGATGCTTTGAGCAGGAAGTGTTTGTTGTTGCAGGAGTTCAAAGTCAAGACGTTAGGTTTTGATGATCTCAGAGACATGTACGCAGATGATCTAGACTTTAAGGAAGCATATGAAGCAGTTGAGAATCCAGTTCTCAGACATAGCAGCAAATGGGCCGAGTACATGATCTAGGAAGGGTTGTTGTTTAAGGGCAATCAGCTATGTATTCTGAATTGCTCCATGAGGGAGAATCTGCTGAAGGAAAAACACAGCGGAGGATTGGTCGGACACTTCAGTCATGACAAGACATTCACGAAGTTGAGCGATTCATACTTTTGGCCAGGGATGCAAGCAGAGGTCAAGAGGTTTGTAGACCGATGCAGAATTTGCCAGCATTCAAAGGGAAAGAAGCAGAATGCGGGTTTTTATCAACCATTGCCCATATCTGAGAGGTCGTGGGATGAAATTAGTATGGATTTCATACTGGGATTGCCAAGGACACAAAGAGGATTTGATTCACTCTTTGTGGTAGTGGATAGGTTTTCCAAGATGGCACATTTTATCCCATTCCAGAAAACCAGTGATGCGACTCACATCGCAAATCTGTTTTTCAAAGAGGTCATTTTACTTCACGGCTTACCAAGGAGTATTGTTTCGGACAGAGATACAAAGTTCTTAGGACACTTTTGGAGGACATTATGGAAGAAGCTGGGGACTAACTTGTTGTTTAGTTCAGCCTATCATCCTCAGACGGATGGACAGACAGAAGTGGTGAACAGAAGTCTGGGAGACTTGCTGAGAAGCCTGGTGGCGGAGCACCACAACAGTTGGGACAATGTATTTCCGCAGGCAGAGTTTGCTTATAATGACTCAGTGAATAGGAGCACAGGCCAGATTCCATTCCAGATTGTATATGGCACACAGCCGAGAGGAGTTTCTGAATTAAGGTATTCGGAACAGACTGTGACTAGGAGCGCTAGTGCAGAAGAATTCGCGGAGGCGATGAAAGAACTTCACAGCCGGGTGAAGGAGCGATTGCAGAATTCAAGTGAGGAGTATAAGCAGAGAGAAGATCAGCATCGAAGACAACTTCAATTTGAGGTTGGTGACTTGATTCTAGCGCACTTGAGAAGAGAAAGGTTCCCAAGAGGAACATACAATAAATTGAAGATGAAGAAAATCAGACCATGTAAGGTTTTGAAGAAAATGGGAGAAAATACTTATGAGATTGAATTACCCGATGGGGTCGGAATATCTCTGATATTCAATGTCTCAGATTTATACCCATATAAACTTGAGGAAGCAGGAACAAGTGATGAATAGCCAGAGGTTCAGTGGCAAAAGAACATGCTAGTTGCAAAGAAGCCACAGATGGAGCAGATACTAGATAAATGAGTGGGTAAGAAGACCAGAAGGAAGGAATACTTCGAATATTTGGTCAAGTGGAAAGGCCATCCAGTTGAAGATGCCAGCTGGGAGACTGAAGCAGATATTTTGAAGCATGGACAGACTGTGCAAGAGCTCATGGACAGGAGCCCATGAAAGTTTTCAAGCGAGGGAGTATGATGCAGGAGAATCCCTCACGTCAAGCGAGCCAGCGCGGAAGCGGAAGATAGTTGGAAGGCGTCTAGCACAAATTTTTGAAAAACACCTGGAAACTGTTGCGCGAACATTAATGAGGAAATTTAATGAAGTGCACTTGTAAATATAATCAGACCTTGAGCGCCCCGCTCTCGTCTGAAGTAGATGGAGGCATTTATAGTAGTAAATGTAAGTAGGTAGAATTGAATATTAGATTAGACAGTTTTAGAAGAAAAAGAGGGAAAACGGATATAGACACCCTCATTGTGCATTGTAACATAATTCTGAGCATTGAGAAGAGAAGGAGAGAGTTGTGTAGAAACACCCATGTATAGTTATTTGGATTAATAGAAGAAATTGATTCAAGTTCATGGCGTTGTGTTTGTTCTCTGTGTATGTGTGTTGAATGCTATGCTCATGAGTATTTGCTTCCTGTTATGCAATTGTTTTTATGTTGTGTATATGATTTCATGTGTTGGGATTGAAGTTTGAAAGGAAGTAGGAGAAATGAGTTTCAATTGTTTCTCTATCTGAGCAAGGATTCCTGCAAGGAATGCAGTTGAAGTCGTCCGCAAGGAGTGCGTTGACAAAAGGCTCAGATAGTTTAACTCTTGTTCTCGTTCACCCAGAAGTGAAATTGGGTTATACGAGTCGTGCAAGGAGTGTGTAGGCTAAGGAGAGTCTCAGTTGTGAATCTGAGCGAAGTATTGAAGGACTGTTGCTGCAGGTGTGCGCAGAGTCGAAAGAACTCAACACTTGGAGGTGTTTGAGAAATGTCGCAAGGAGTGCATGCAAGGACCCTCTTTGAAGTTGAAAGTGTGAGAAATCTCAGGAGGGATAAGGCTTTCAAGCTTGTCTAAAAGAAGCACAGAGAGTTTGTGTCGTGGAGTGTTTGAACAGGCGCTGCAAAGTTACGCACAGGAGGACCAGTTTTCACAGAGGAATACTGGGTTCACTCGTAGAAGACATCCAAGAGGAAGAGATCGACGGTTAGGATCTTGTGGAGAAGATTGGTAAAATCCCGTCAACCATTGGATCTGCCAAAGAAGTGAAGAGGTTACGGCCGTGTTTGGAATTCAAGCTCGAGGGGTCGTGAGTCGTTGGATCGTGGATCAGTTACCCGTCAGTCGTCTGATCCAACAGGAGTTGCACAGGGTTTAAACCCTCATGAGAAGAGTAAGAACCCCAAGAGGCGTCGGGATATCGAGTCGTCGAGGTTCGGGAAATCGGAATTCATGAGAGCAGAAGATTGGAAACTTCCATAGAGAAAATCATGGGAATATCGGGACCGTCCATTTGTGGAGACACGTGGCGGACATCGAGGCATCGGGAGTCGGGAAATTGGAGTTCCTGATGTCGTGAGATTCGGGACATCAGAAGTCTCAAAATTTCGATGAGTTCAGAGCTGTCCATCTGTTGGGACAGGTGGCAGGGATCGAGAGTTCATCGGCACTCCGAAGATTCAGAAGACAAGAATCCGTGACTAGTGGAACCCAGAAACGGCGGAAGGATCACAGTCGGAGGATCTCAGGGAGGACACGTGTCGTGTGGTCGTCTAGATTGGGGATGTGGTCATTGGGGTTCAGGTAAGTGAGTATCCATAGTCTTGTAAAGCCTCGAAACAGCGAGGATAAATCTGAACCGTCCATTCATTTGAGACGTGTGTCAGAGATCTGAAGGGAGTCAGATTTCAGCATTTTGCGAGTCTTAGGGATGAGGCGTCTAGGACATCAGAGATCGTGAAATCCCAAGAGTTAACCAGGACCGTCCATCAGGGGAGGACGCGTAGAAGTAATCAGATCCATCGGGAAAAAGTCCCGACAAGGAAGTCATTTATCGGTGGTTGAGTCATCGGGATATCAAGGATCCTGGTGACAAGGTGTTTGTGCATTTTGGAATCACGAAGCCTGAAACCCCGACAGGGAAGAAGGTGCCACCGTGGGGCCAGCTTTCAGCAAATCGGAGAGTCGGGATTCGAGGAATTGGGAATCTCGTGGGCAAGTGGTTTTCATCATTTGAAACCCCGTATCCCCAACGAGGGATAAGACTGTGGTCACGGGGACAACAGACATATGGGCCAGGATCCTAGCCAGGAGAGCTAGTGCACAAAGAGCACGTCGGAATTCAAGGGATCGTGAATCCTGAGGATGGGTGTATTTTGACATTGGAAAGTCCGAAACTCCGATGGGAATATGACTGCGGTCATATAAGAGGAGGTCGTGTGGACTAAACGCAGGGCCTGGGGGCTAAAGCAACAGAGGAGCATATAGGGGATCGGGGATCGGTCAAGTAAGTTGTTTGGACATTTCAAGTGCCAAAATCCTGATCGGAGGAACCCCGATAACAAAGTAAAAGGCCAGTATTGATTTCCCAATAGAAGAAGGGGAGATCTCGTGAGAGAGTGTTATGGGTGAAAATTTCCCGATAGGGAAATAGAAGAACCTTTCAGTTCTTCGGGCCGAAGAAGGAGGAAAGATCATGTGAGTGGGCGTGCCTAGTAGGCGCGCCTGCGTCACTGCCTTATGTCTGAAAACATGCCAACAATCTCACTCTACCTTCTGTCTGAAAACATGCCAACAATCTCCCCCTTTGGCATTGATGGCAACTCCTTGAAAAAAAATAAAAATATATATATATATATATATATGAAACTATACCACTACAACTATACCACTGTAGAATCCCTGTAGCATCCTTGAAATCATATGCAACTATACCACTGCAACTATACCATTGTAGCATCCCTGTAGCATCCTTGAAATCACCACACTTTCTCCCCCTTTGACATCAATGTCAAAGAAGAAACACGCTCCCCCTAAGCTTTTGCAGTACATACTCCCCCTGTCAACTATGAGCAGCTTAGAAATCCACCATATATTCAATAAGTACTCCCTCTAACCAGGTGAACAGATTAGACAAAAGAAATTATAACTCCCAACTTTTGACGAAGATATCCAAAATGGGTTGTTGCTAATGGTTTAGTAAAGATATCAGCAATCTGTTATGTGGAAGGAATATAATTCAGCTGAACAATTATGTTTGTAACTTGTTCTCTGAGAAAATGATACTTTATTGGGATATGCTTAGTCTTGGAATGAAGAACAGGATTCTTAGAGACACTATTGGCACTGGTGTTATCATAGTGAATTGGAATGGGATCAGTGTAAGTTACCTTCAAATCTGCAAGAGTTTGAATCATCCACAAAATTTGTGTGCAGCAAGTAGCAACAGCAATGTGTTTTGCCTGTGTAGTTGATAATGAAATGGATCCTTGTTTTTTTCTGAGCCATGCTACTAAGGAGTCACCCAGAAAGAATGCTCCTCCACTGGTGCTTTTTCTCTCATCAACATAGTTTTCCCAACCTGCATCTGAATAAGCAGTTAACTGAAAATTCTGATTTCTGGGATACCACAAACCATAAGTCATTGTTCCCTTCAAGTATTTGAATATCCTTGTGATAGCTACCAAATGACTTTGTTTAGGAGAAGATTGATAACGACCTACCATTCCAACAGCTTGCATTATATCAGGAAGGGATGTTGTGATGTACAGGAGACTGCCTATCATTGAGCGATATGTCCTTTGATCAAAATCCGATGAAACATCACTTTTACTGAGCTTGCAACCAACCACCATAGGTGTGCTAACAAGAGAGGAATCCTCCATCTGAAATTTCTTCAACATCTCTTTCAAATATTTTTCTTGAGAGATAAATATTCCTGCAGAACTCTATTTTACTTGTAATCCAAGAAAATATGATAGTTCTCCTATCATGGACATCTCAAA
Organism: Picea sitchensis; assembly: GCA_010110895.2. Lineage (NCBI taxonomy): Eukaryota > Viridiplantae > Streptophyta > Pinopsida > Pinales > Pinaceae > Picea > Picea sitchensis. Next base: position 107,625 of record SNQJ01S0002486.1, read on the forward strand.
TTCTATTTGCATAGAGTTAGCAAACCACTGGACAGATGACATTAGTATAGCCAAAAATAATATCATCTACATAAACCAAAACAACTAGTAAATTATCACCTTCAGACTTAATGTAAAGGTTGTTGTCAACATTACCTTTCTTGAACCCTTTGTCTTGTAAAAATTTGTCTAGTCTATAATACCAAGCTCGTGGTGCTTGTTTTAGTCCATATAAGGCCTTCTTCAGCTTACAAACATAATTAGGATTATCTATCAATGAGAATCCTTTAGGTTGCTCCATATAAACTTCTTCCTCTATATCTCCATTAAGAAATGTTGACTTAACATCCATTTGATAAACTTTAAAGTTCTTATGACATGAATAAGCAAGAAACATTTTGATGGCTTCCAATCTTTCCACTGGTGCAAACGTTTCAACAAAATCCTGACCTTCAACTTGTGCATACCCTTTATAGACCAATCTGGCTTTATTTCTAACAACTTGTCATTTTTCATTCATTTTATTCTTGAACACCCATTTGGAACCTATTACATTCTTATCTTTAGGTCTAGGGACAAGCTCCCAAGTAATGTTCTTCTCAATCTGATCAAGCTCTTCATTCATTGCTCTAACCCAATCATCATGATGGTTGGCTTCAACAAAAATTTTAGGTTCAATCATAGATAAAAAAGCAACATGAGATTGTTCTAAGTCTTTAATCAATTTCCTTCTTGTCTGGACTCCTTTATTTATATCTCCAATTATCTGATTTTTAGGATGATTCTTTCTAACAATTCTGAGAGGTGATTTTGCCTCTTTCTGCTGATTTGTGTCATCTTGAGTATTCATATCTTCATCTGATTCATATTCTTCCCTTTCTAATCCTTGGACCTGGACCTGTTCATCTTCATCTTCAACTATATCTTTTGTGCTTGGTTCAACACTGCTTACATTTCTGACCGGGATTTCTTCATCAACTTTTATGTCTATACAATCAACTAGTTTATGCAGTTTGTTATTGTAACATCTGTACCCTTTACTATTTGTAGGATAACCCAAGAAGATACCTTCACCATCCCTGTCATCATATTTGACAATATTTTCATCATTTTTCTTGATATAACATTTACTCCCAAAGACTTTAAAATGCTTGATTGAAGCAGGTCTTCCAAACCATAGTTCATAAGGAGTCTTGTCACTGTGTGGCCTAAGATGAGCTTTGTTAAGGATATGAACAGTTGTATGAATTGATTCTACCCAATATGTCTGAGGTATGTTCCTTTCATTCATCATTGATCTTGCCATTTGTTGTATTGATCTATTCTGCCTCTCAACAACTCCATTTTGTTGTGGAGTCCTTGGAATTGTGTGCTCTCTTTTGATCCCATGTTTATCACAGAACTCTTTGAAGTTCCATGAACTAAACTCTCCTCCTCTATCATACCTTACTACCTTTAATATTTTTCCTGTTTGATTCTTAGTCAGAGCCTTAAACACTTTGAATTTTTCAAATGCTTCAGATTTTTCCTTCAAAAAGGCAACCCATGTTAGTCTAGAATAATCATCAATAATCAACATAAAATAATTTTATTTTCATGTACCTTCTTTCCTTGATGGTCCACATAAATCCATATGTACTAACTGGAGAGGTTTTTCTATTGAAGGAAATTTTTTAGATTTGAACTGTGTGCGAGTAAGCTTTCCTATCTGACGGGGTTTACAAACAGAGTCATATGGCTTTGATATCTTTGAAAGATCGTTTACTGCCCCATTGTTTCTAAGCTTGATTATATGATCAAAATTTAGGTGTCCAAGTCTCCTATGCCACAACCAACTTTTATCATACTTGCTTAAGTGGCATTCTTCTTTTTCTTCTTTTAACACATAGACATTGTTTTATGTTCTTATCCCTTTTGCAACTAGTTGTCCTGAATTCACAGATTTTATTCTACAGTCTTTAGAGGTAAAAATGACTTCACATCCTTGGTCATAGACTTGACTGACACTAAGCAGATTATGTTTCAGACCTTCTACAAACAGCACATCTTGAGCTTTCCCTTTGCCATTACTCAAACTTACCATTCCTTTACCTTTTATTTTTCCTGGTGCATCATTTCCAAAAGTTACATTCCCTGATTTGTTATCACTTAGAGTTAGAAACTTACTTTTGTCTCCCGTCATATGTTTGGAACATCCACTGTTAATATACCAGGGATTCTTTTGTCTTTGGGCTGATAACACTAGTCCACACTTGCCATCTGCTTTCCTCTTCCAAACCTTGACATTTTCAGCAGTGGAGATCAAATCTGACTTGTAATTCTTTAAGTGACAGTCTGCAACTTTATGTCCATAATTATGGCAGTTGTAACATTCTGGTTCACTGAATAACAGATCATAACGATTGTTATGCTCATAATTGTTGTTGTGTTTCACTTGTGTCCTTCTCCCAGTTATCACATTATTTATAGTCTGTGATTGTTTGTTGCTTGGCTATCTCAATCTTTGTAGTGACAGATAATTACTCCTTGAAAAACTTGATTGCTCATATCTAAATCTTAAAGAACAGTTTATAGCTTTGTGACCAAAATTAGAGCAGAAAAAACAATAACCGTAGAAAAAACCTTTGTACCTTGAAAAAATATGTCTTCTTTGAGGAGGTCGATTTCTTTCTCGTCGATAATCTCTTTGATCTACGGATTCGGTTTTGGTATTTTTTCTTTCATTCCTTCTTGGTGGCTGATTTTCTTTCTTTGTTTCTGTAGAGTGACTATTGTCAATGTTTGAGGATTTGATAAACTTGATAGGTTTTGTATTACTTGGATGATCACTACTTGATCCTTCTTGATACCCCAATCCAGCTTTCAAATTTGGGTTTCTTTGTTGATTTAGAATGGAGGTTAATCCTTCTGAGGCTTTAATACTTGGCAGATTTTGGTGATACAATCCCTTAAACTTCTCCATTTCTTTTCTGGTTTTTACTATCTCTTCTTCTAATACTTCACACCTCGCTTTCTTCTCTGACAACTGTTGTTTCAGTATGTCTTCTATTTTCTTTGCCTCTTCTAATTCCACTTTCAGCAGGGCAAAGTCTTCATCATGGTGTTTATTGTCTTTCTCGAACCGTATCAACAATTGTTTTTGCTTTCTGTTCTTAATTCTGAGTCTGTCAATCTCTTCCAGTGCACTGATCAGTTCTCCTTCCATATCAACCATAGCTTCTTCATCATTATCATCATTGCCTGTTCTTTTGTTATCATAATCCTCTTTGGCCATAAGCATGAAGTCATTTACCTTATCTTCACAGGAAAAGTCACTATCGGTGTCTTCTGAGGAATTGTCATTATTTGCAACTAGACTTTTCTTCTTACTATATTTCTTGAATTTGTACTTCTTTTCATCATCAGAGGTCTAGTCCTTTTTCTGATGGGGACACTTAGATGCAAAATGACCTATTTTACCATAGTTAAAGAATTTGAAGGGAAACTTGCCTTGATATTTTCCTGATCCTTTCTTTAACCTTCTCACAAATTTTGCCTCAATATCATCTAATTCTGAATCAGTATTCTTGTTTGCTTTAAACGATGCTTCTCTAGTAATGGATTTATCTTTGCTAATTCTCATTTCATATGCAGTTAAGGTTCCTAGAAGTTGATCAATGGACAGAGTTTTAAGATCATTTAGTTCTTCTATTGCAGAAACTTTTGGATTAAATTTATCAAGCAGAGATCTTAAAATCTTCTGAACTAAGAGTGGTTCTTCAAACTTCTCACCGAGACCCTTCATTGCATTCACAAGTTATTCAACTCTTAAAAAATACTTGCTAATTGTTTCATCTTCATTCATCTTTAGTTTTTCAAAATTCAACCTAAATGTTTAAAGTTTGGCATCTTTTACTTTCTCATTTCCTTCATAACTGTTAATAAGTTTATCCCACATTTCTTTGGCAGATTGAAGATGCATTACTTTTACAAACTCGACTTCTGCAAGTCCATTCAGGATAGCATTCATTACCTTAGAATTAAAGCTAAATTCTAACTTATCATCCTTGGAAGCTAGCACAACAGGCTTTATGTATCCAGCCTCTACTACATCCCAAACATCATCTCCTAAGGCCATTAGGTATGTTCTCATTCTAACCTTCCAAAAGGAAAAATCCGTTCCATCAAACAGAGGAGGCTTACTGGCTGAAGTCCCTTCATGAATTATCATGTTTAAGCTTACAGATCTACCTTTAAATAAAAGGAACCTGCTCTGATACCAATTGTTGAAATTACTAACACAACTGAGAGGGGGGGTTGAATCAGTTGTTACTGTTCTTAAACAATTTTAATTCAATTAAACCATTTTTTAATCTTTCTCCAAGTGACCATCAATATTATACTACATATGGAAAACATAAAAAATGGGCATCACTCACACATAAGATATACACAGAGACATATTTTCACGAGGAAACCCATAAAGGGAGAAAACCTCTTCTTCTTCGAAATGATAGGCAGTCTTTTAAGTTCTGTACATCATCTCTAATTGAGCACCAACTCAATGTGAGGCTACTACCTCTGTTTTACAAGCTCCAACTTGTTTGAGAGCACCAACTCTCTGATTTCTCTAGCACCCACTAGAAGGAATCACCAACTCCCTGAGTGTTCCAGCACCAACTCGATGGAAGCACCAGCTTCCAGTTACACAAGCACCAACCTGTATAATAGAGAACAATTGTTCTCCCTTGCACCACCCTCCCACCCTGGTTTTTCTAGTTGCAACCAGATGGAAGCTACAACTCCCTGTGTTCAAGAACCCACTTGAACCTCTGAGGACAACAGTCCTCCCTAGCACCACCCTACCTCCCTGATTACAAATAAATGATTGAATAACCAATAACTCAGATAAATCAAATCTTACCACTTCTTCACTGTTCTGCAATTCTTCTTTGCTACACTATTCTTCTACTCTGTTCATATTTGGCTTGACTTGTTGTCTCTGTCCATCTGTTCTTTCTTTGTCCTTCTCATGCTCTTTGATATGTGTACATTCTTCTCTCTTCCCCTTTTCTCTTCTGTTCATGTTCTGTTCCTTATCTCTGAGCTTTCTTCACACTGCGCATACTGTAGTTTTACCTTTCTACAGTTCAACTCATTTTTCAGTCAGAATAGCCAACATTGCACAGTCTCTATGTTTTTCTTTTATGCACAACCACCACGACAGTTACACTTCGAATCTTCTTAAGCAGAGAAAACGTCTCAGCAACTGAAACGCCAACCGATCAAGAATCATGAATCAGTTTTGCTAACTGATTCGTAACTGATCAATTAACTGTGAGATGGAACAGTAGCCCTCCGATCATATTCAAGTTCACCTGCACCGTTGGATTATGTAATGAATCTCGTGCTTATTTCGCCATTTCGCAATTTGGCATTTCGGCATTCCTTGTGATGAGATAACTTGATGCTCCATGTCGTGATCTCTGAAATGGATTTTAGTTGTTAGCACCTTCCACAATTTCGCATTTTGGCATTTTGCGATTTCGCATGTCGCGAGTTCCTAATGTGAGGCATCTCGACTCTCCAAGTCGCGATCTCATAAATGGAATTTAGTTGTTAGCACCTTCCACAATTTTGCATTTTGGCATTTTGTGATTTCGCATCTCGCGAGTTCCTGATGCGAGGCATCTCGACTCTCCAAGTCACGATCTCCGAAATGAACTTTAGTTGTTAGCGTCTTTCATAATTTTGCATTTCAGCATTTTGCGATTTCGCATGTTGCGAGTTCCTGATGTTAGAGAACTTCATTCCTTTGACTTTGCAATCATCGAAATGGCAATCTTTCGCCACGTGTCTTATGGACCCAACAGTATAGATCTTTTCATGAATTCAAAACTTCACAACCTTCGTCGTGTCTAATCAACGGTCCAGATCAATCCTCGATCCGACGGCTAAGCTTATTTCACGATTTTTCATATCGCAAGTTTGGGACTCCTGTTGTGAGGGTCCTTGACATTTCCATCTCCCGGTATCCGATACTCTGAAATGGAGTCGGATGAACATCACATTGGCATTTCACATTTCGCAACTTTGGGACTCCTGTAGTCAAAGTCCTTGACATCTCCATCTCCCGGTATCCGAAATCCCAGTAGCCAAATACTCTGAAATGGAGTCTGATTAACATCGCATCAGTGTTTCGCATTTCACGACTTCGGGACTCCTATAGTGAGAATCCTTGACATCTCCATCTCCCGGTATCCGAAATCCCAATAGTCGAAACTCTAAAATGGAGTTTGACCAACACTTTTATCTTGCCATTCGATCATCAACAAGCACACCTTCGCACTACGTTCGACTCTGCGCTAATTCCTCCTGATCTTACTTTGTTCCTGTTTTTCCATCGATGCATACTCTGATCTTGCCATCAATGACAAGAATACTCTGTCTGTTAAACATGCCAACAAACTTACTCTGCCTTCTCTCTGAAAACATGCCAACAATCTCACTCTGCCTTCTGTCTGAAAACATGCCAACAATACCATCATAAAAGGAACATATCCAAAGGAAGCAAAAGAGTTTGCAATCACATCTAAAAGTGTTGAAGATGAAAAGATCAAGGTAGATGCACTAAAAGGAAAAAATATGATAATGATCCATTATGAAAATATTGCATTATGAAAGGTCAACCAAAGTTATTTATGGAATCAAAAAGAGATAGTTTGCCTTTTGGGAAAAAGAAAAAAAACTCATCAAGTGTTCTAAGTAACACAAGCAAAAATGCATGTGTAAAGGGAAGCAACAAAAAAATGATATTATAATAGTGTTGAGTTGGAATGTTGAAGATAAAATATTGTAGAGGCACATAAAACGAAAAACACTAGCAATAATCAACATAAGTGCTCTAGAAAGAGAGTAATGTCACCATAAAAACATCAATATAAAACACCATATTGTCATAATGATGAACGAAAAGGAAAAACCTAACAATCCACTAAAGCTAAAGAATATTTAATGTAGATGCTCAAAAAGGAAAAATTCCAAAAATGATCAACCTGAGTGCTTTAGGTAAAGGTGCTAACATAAAAAAGGCTAGAAAAATTGCTTCAAAAAAGAAGTAAACATTAAATTTTTCAAGATCTATGAAGCACTAAATTTGGAAAAGCTTAGATGCAAAGGCACATATTGAAATAACAATGACAAGAATCATGGCTCCAAGCAACAAATTTTTCCAACATAAAACACTGGAAGCAAACACCCAAACAATGCCATCAAGATGTGACAAACTTCTCAATATGGGTTCCAACAAGGAGTACCTTGATTAGGTACCCATTTACAGTCTAAGAAAGAATTACACAATATTCCCCCGTAATGTTAAGTTAGGGTGTAAGTGAAATAAAGATAAGATATGATGATATCAACTTGACCATAATAGGGTGCAAAACAATGTTTGAAGTATAGTCTTGCAAAATCATTAGCTCCATTAAACCAAAAAAATATTTCCACAAATCGACAAAGTTGATAAGGGTTTCTATCAATGAGCATAGGGAAAAGTAATCAAGAATGGGAGTGAAAATCTATAAAACTACCAATGCATCATCTCCAAAATATGACAAAGAGCACACTTAATACGAAAGAGAATCATGCACAAAATGAAATGGTTTGTTGACAGCTTACTAAAAGTTTAGGTTACAAGTTTAATGTTTAAAATGCGAAGTGGAAAACCATGCTACACAATTTCTACATAAGAGGGCAAGAGCTAATACCAGTTTTGTATTTTTGACATAATAGGGACATATGAAGTCGGATGAAGACGAAATTTAAACTGTGGTCAGATGACACATATATACACTATGCCCAGCAAACAAATATCCCTTGACTCGTCATTTACCCCTAAAAAAAATGAAATGGTTGCATATGTAATTTGGTGATAACTTGGTCATGTAGTGTATGTTTGCAATAAAATCTTAATAGTAGCAAGTTGGCAATGACCTCCACATATCCACCAAATTTTAGCAGATATTTCAATTGTTTGGTTCCCAAAATTCCAGAACATAGTTGGATATATTGGGGATTTTTGGGAAAATAAAGATTGGAAGCCCAACCATCTTCAAAAATGCATAAAAGGTGGGAGACTTGTAGAGATGAGGGAGAATTGAAGATGAATCCAACAACGAGGCATCCTAAAGGATAACTAGAGGTCTACAAATCAATTTGGGAGAGAAGATAGAAATTTGGGTGGATTAAATTTGTGCTAGTAAGGTGAGGAAGACATAATCAAAAGGAGGAATAGACTGTCAAGGCAAAAAAAAAAATATGTGTTATTATTCCCGAGAATTTCCAAGTTGCAAAGAAAGCCATCAAATTCATTACTAAATATGGTATTTTCCCCTCAATGCCATTATAATATCAAGATATTCCTAAGATTAATTTAAAGTCAAACAAGACCCATTATTTATCGGTTTTCCCAGTATTGGGTTTCTAGAGCAATCTCTGTGTAATTGTTATGTTCATGATTGTTTATTTCAGTTCTATTGTTTGCAATTAAATTACAATCTACAAGTTTTTATTACAATAAAATTTAATACATAATGAAATAATGAGAATTTTTTTACAATAAAATTAATTTCACATTTTAGTGTTTATGTTGGTGAGATGAATGAGACATAAGCTTACCATTTATAGATCATATGGTATTAGATCCCAAGTTCGAAAACATTTGATGAACAACTTGTATGGTAAACACCCACATTGGATATCAAGAAAGTAGAAAAGCATAGTTGCAAGGTCTAGAGAGTAGAAGATAAAAAAAATGTTGAGGACTTCTCATGAAAAACATGACAAGGAAGATTTGGAAGCTAGGTTTAATTGATTGGAGCAAAGATGCATTGACTAAGATGGCAGCATGGTGGTTGGTAATGAATGATAAGGAAATACACTTAACGAAGACTGATCACGAAGAAGAAAAGGCCAACGCAAAAGATTCCAAAGGTGATTATCTTGGAGACTTGGGTAATAAAAACTCTCTCCCTTCATCTTCTAGTATTACATTTAAGGTGGAAGTGAAACCTGAAATACCCAATTCTAGTATAAATTTCTATAATGTTAATTGTGTTCAAATTTTAGACACATTTCCAACATTTTGAGTGGACACTCAACCCATCATTGGGGGATAAACATATAGCTTTGAAAAATGGATAAGAGTGTGACCTAGATTAGATTAAATAAATAAAGAATTGGGGAAATCACTGATATAAATGAGAGAAAAAAATAATATAAAATAACAAGGTAACTAAAAATATAAGCATAGGTTTGACTTAGTCAAGATTAATAGTAAAAATAATGAATTTAAATAAAAGATGGGAATTTGTTCAAAAGTTAATTCATAAATGAAATGAAGAATATTTAGTAAGAATAAAGTTAAAAGTATAAGGAATCCTAAAATAATGGGAAAGATAATCTAGTACAACCATGTTCATTGGGATGGATCCAAGAGAAATCTGTTATGAGAATCACCAAGAGATGCAAGATCAGATTTGCCATTAATGTTGATTATGTTGATGAAGTAAATTGTGAAGTCACACCACCAAATACATGTGAGGTGATGTTTGACAACCCATATTTATGGAATAAGGGTGTGACTTTCTACATGAAAGAAAACAAATGTGGCTTGGTTAAAGGAGGTAAGGTCTACCTCATAAAAGAAGACAATGGGAGAGCAAGAATATAACTTTTAGCAACAAAACAAGAGCAGTCAAGCATCCTAATTTAGATAAGGAGGCATCCTTCATATCTAATGGAGTAGTGGACTTACAGAGACAAATGGAGGCCTCATGCTTCCATATCCTTGGTTGATGAGGTTTTGGAGAGAAAAAGTCTCCTAATGAAGAGGTGTGATTCGAAGGAAGATCTTGAATAAAACAAAATGGTTTGTTAATGGATTACTATAGTTTTAGGTTTAAAATGTAATGGAAAAATGAGAAGTGGGGAACCATGCTACATAGTGGTTGCATATGAAGTCGTATGAAGTTGAAATATGAATTGTGGTGAGATGGCACATATGTACACACGCCTACCAAAAATCAGTCTCATAATCATTTGTTTATTCCTTAAAAACATGAAATGGTTGTAGATGTAATTTGGCCATAAATTGATTTTATTGTATCCATTTGTGATGAAATTTTGACAGTAGCAAGCTAGTAGCCATCTCCACATGTTCAACAAATTTCAATAGAAAATTTAATAATTTGGTCTCCCAAAATGCCAAAACATGGTTGGATCTATTAGAGACTTTGGGAAAAGAAAGGTTGAAAGCCCAACCATTTTTAAAAATGCTTAAAAGGTAGAAGAATTGGAGACTCAAGGGGGAATTGAATTGAAGCCAAGCAAGAGGTAGCCAGAAGGAAAACTATAGATCTACAAATCAATTCGAGAGAGAAGATGTAATTCTATATGAATTTATTTCATGAAAATAAGGTGAAGAAGACACAATCCAGAGGAATACATTGTGAAGGCTGAAAACAAGTTTTGTTGTTAATCCTATGAATTTCCAAGTTGTAGAGAATGCCATCAAATTCATTGTAATATGAATATATGCCTAATATTAATTTAAATGCAAACAAGAACCATTTTTTTTTGGTTTTCCCAAAATTGGGTTTCCAAGGTAATCTTTGCATTATTGTTAGGTTCATGATTGTTTACTTTAGTTATGTTTTTTGCAATTAAATTATAGTTTGTATGATCTGAATTATGTTGAGAACAAAATGAAATACGAACAAAACTATAGCAGAGAACACATAAATATGGTGAAACCCAACTTCTATTAATGAATAACAAAATATTGTAGAACATAAACTGGCTAGAATGGTGGTAGCTTATCTCTGAAGAGAAAGAGATGTTGGCTACGCTTATTCGCAAGAAGCACTACATCACAAGCCATTGCATGCCCAAAGGACCTCATTCAACTCAATTATATATGAGAGAGTTGTTGACGCATAAAAGCACAACGAGAATCATGTCTACAAAGAATGGCAATACATTATACTTATATTATATGATATTAGTAATTAATAGGTGGGACCCCTTAGGATAAAAGCGTAATAAGTTTATTCCCTCCTAGACAATATGACTTTCACATAAAAAAAAATTGGATCTGATTGATTTTTTATGTTCTCACATACACAAAGTGATTCTGCAATGGTAATTGGCGATATTTCCATCCTCATATTTCATTTTAAAAGATGTGATATTCATCAAAAGAAAGGGACCTCCAAGCAAACTATGTTGCATACAAATACAATGATGTGTTATGAATGCAAACATGGTTATAAATGCATTATGTTTAAATGATAAAAGGGTTGGTCAAGTTTTATTTACCATATATCACCAATGGTATCGTATAAAGTTTCCAAAGCTATGCTAGGGCCATCGCGCACAAGTATGAATGAACCCAAGATTACAATGCAAGTCTCATATATCATACTTCGTTTTACCTGGTGTTTTATTTAACTTGACTTGTTTAAAAAATAACAATGCTCCTATCCGATAGTGTGTATGGGGTAAGTATCAAAGGATTGATTGATATATGACATGAGATTAGAGTTGAGTTGGCATTGAGTGCGCTCCACTGTGTAAGGTTTTATTGGTTTCATTTAATGTTGGTTGATGGTTGAGGCGACGTAGAGTAAATGAGTTTGCCTCATTTCCTTTTGCTAGTATACCAAATTTTGTATTATCATTCGTTTGAGAGCTTGTCGTGGATGTTAACTATGGTTTTGGATTTTGCGGTGGTTTGTTAATATTTGGGGTTGCTTCTTCGTGGATTTTGAGCAAATTTTAATAGGTATGGAACCCTTTGGCTCTTCTACCATCAATAGTTTACCCTTGCTCTGATAAAATTGGGATATTCGCTCATTTTTTTGCATGTTGTACTGTGATATGAATGTGCCTCTTTGTTCCTTAATGAGGATATTTCTGGGTTTTAATGGAATAAAATGACAAGTTCGAATGTTATGATGGCCACAACCTGGGTTTTGTACAGTTTCAAGAAAGAATTTGATATGGGTTCTTGTAAATAATGCATTGTTAATATTTCTTGTGATTATGGTCTTCTATCCTCCACCACGGGTTCATTTCATACTCATTACGAGTTTTTCTTTTAGAGAAGCATTAAAACAAATGTTGTTAATAACCCCATTTTTAATTCTTGTTGGTTTTGGGCTTAAGGAAATGTTTACCAATCTGATTATGATAAGTGTTGTGTTATTTAATGGTTTCAAACCCCAACATTATGAATGCATGAGGGTTCATTGGGTATTATGTATCATGGTTGTAGCCTGCATTTCCCTTTATTGCCATTGTAGCCATGCTAAAAGAAGTCATTATGTCAACCTACCTTTCAACTTATCATTTGGTAAACCCTTGAACAATTTTGATTTTTCCTCATTCGGTTGTGAAAAGACATCATTGATCACTTGCATAATGGGTTTTGGTTCAAATGAGGGTTTCACTGCTCCTTGCTTCGAGTTGCTCATTCTGTAATGGGTGGTTAAATTCAGGAGTTATTGTAAAAACTTGTATGAGTCCCTCGACTTGGGCATTAGAACATGACTTGCTTATTGTTGTTTACCACTGCAAATTCGTTTCATGAGTTTTGGTCGCATGTTATTGGGATTGTTTGGTCAACACAATCTTTTGGGAATTTCAATGTTGATTAGAGTATGACCTCTTACAAGTAGAGATGTGAAATAATATGGACTATGGGCTAAGTTTTCTTGCGCTCTGTCACCTTAATATTGGATTCAATTGATCATAAAAATGAGATTAGTGGATTAAAATTTGGATAGAACATAGTTTAAAAGAGTGTTGTTCTATGGATAAAAACATTGTGATAAAGGAGATTTTGGAATTTTTTTCTGTTAATTATTTTTCAGAAATTACATAGAAAGGGGAAATTTGAACTTGTGATATGTTTTAAATGATACAAGGATATGGTATGATTTAATTTCCCACTCATTATATTCATTAATTACAAACCCTTCATTGTTCCTAAATCATTTTATTTTCCCATGTCCTGATTCTCATAAAAAAAATTGATAGTTTGAAGGCTTTTAAGAGGCAAATTTGAGGAGATTTACAGTTATATGAGGTTGATGATATGAGTATATAAGATGTATTTTTGGGTTTAAGATTTTTTTATATTTAGAACAATATTCGTATTTTCCCGGCCCCCGGGGGGGCAGCTCAATTGGCAAGTGCCGTGAAAATGAAGCTCCATGAGGTTTCGAGTTCAATTCCCCCTGACTTACAATGTGTGCCGTGTAAGGGGCATCGTGGGAACACTTGGAGGTTATAGTGGTAGCAGTTGGATAACACGGCCACGTGTAACGCGAGCACGTGCCCAACTAGTTGCTGATTCCGCCAGACATAAAAAAAAAAATCATATTTTCCCTGTCATGAATTCATTTTTCATTTATTACAAATCTCGCCATATCCCATATGTCATTATATCCCTCTATTCTAAATGATATAATTATGGATCAAGATGCAAATGATGATGGTTGTTATATACATAGTGATGAATTGTGTGCATTAATGCATGAAATGAAGAGAGCCAATATTTCAATTTTATATTTAGTTTAAGTATTTGATGGTTGATTAGTTTATTCATATTCTAATTTGAATTTCCTTTAGATATGAGTTTTTTCAATTGAGGTAGCCATGGAAGAGGAGGAAACAGGGGCATAAATAATTTTTGGCAAAGAGGCCATAGGAGACCCAGGTTTTCTATTCATTTTTATGTTGACCCGCAAGAATTAAATCAACTGTTTCAAGTTGTGTTCTTCAACCTAGTCAGTCAAGGAGTGCTCCAACCTCACCCTAGACCTCAGAGACCCCCTTTCCAACCTCATTAGATTTTTTAAAATGTTCATGTACCCGCTCACGTTTCTCTTCAACCAGAATTCCCCATCAACGATGGTTGGCAAGACATTATTCACCAACCTACAGCCCATCACAATAGTTGGCCCACTATTTCATTGCCACTTCCTCCACTACCTCCATTGAATCAGCATGTCAAACAAGTTGATGTGTTATTTCCCCTATTCAATCTTCGCATGCCAGTAAAATATTAAAGACTGCCATCCCTGAGCTTCCGACAGATAAAGGAAAAAGAGTGGCTTCTCACTCTAACTCCTCTAAAGAGTCTTCAGAATCAGTCATTTCACATGCCCAACATAATGATGTACAGTCTCCATTTTTTAGTGAAATTCAACCCCAAGGGTCAAATCAGCCTCTTGTTGAAAGAGATAAATCAACAGATAAAGCAGACAAAGCAACCAGTAGTGAAAAGAGACAAGTTGCCTCACACAACAAATATGGTTTTTGAATTTCATTTCTATTGGATGAAGAGTTTTATTTATGTTTGACTTTTATTTTTGGTGTTGATTAATTGGGTTGGTTTTCATTGATGTCAACCCTTGAAGAAATTCCGGTAGCGAATTTTGGTAGCACAAAGGTTTGGGTAATGGACCCAAGTTTGTTTGATTTATAATGGTATGAGTTTTGGTATAGTTGCAGGTAAGACTATTCTAGATGGATAGTACATGTCATGTCATTTCTAGTGGTATGTGGAACGTCACATAACTACTCACGGTTTGAGAGTTATGGCCTTACGAAGTTGAAGGACCCTCATACGATTGACTTGAAGCCCCAAAAGGTCAAAGAAGTCAAAGTGCTTGCAAAGAAGAAATTATTTAAATAATAAAGTGAAGTGACAAAGTCAAAGAGGATTATTTAAATAATAAAGTGAAGTGACAAATTCAAAGAGGATTATTTAAATAATAAAGTTAAGTGACAGAGTCAAAGAGGATTATTTAAATAATAAAGTGAAGTGACAAAATCAAATAGGATTATTTAAATAATAAAGTAAATGGAGAACTTTCTAATTATGGAAAGTGGTTATAAGAAGGTTAACCCTAAAATGAGGAAAATGGGTTAAGTGGTCAAGTGGCTATTGGATACATGGACAAGTGGAAAATTGGGCAAAGTTGGACATAGGTGACTATGTGGACAAAGTGGCCTAGAAGATGCTTCTAAGGAAGCTACTTGGAGAGTATAAATAAGAGGCAAGGCTCTCTCATTTCAATCACACTTGAGCATATTGAATATCTACAGATGACTGAGGTAACCAAAGGATATCTAAGCCAAATTTCAGAGGGAGGGTGAAGTAAAGAAGGCTGAAATTCAAGGGAGGATAAATTCCTTTTATGATGCTTTCTAAGGTATGTTATTTACAGGTCATCTCGCCATTTTCGCAATAACTTTTTTTCTAGAATGATTCAGACCGTGAAATTGGGAGGCCATTGAGGAAACATATCCAAGTAGTTGTGGTACGAATTTAAGCTTGTGATTCATTTTATTGTTGGAGTTAGACTCCATGGAAAATAGGGTTTGTGGCTAGTCCTAAAACTAGTCTAAAACAGGTGTTTCGGATAAAAACGTCATAACTTCTTCATAACAGATCCAAATTCAGTAAGAACAAATGTGTTGTTTAGAATACAATATGTAGTATTATGTGTACAATTTTTAGATGCATACAAAAAATATTATGTGTGGGGCACGCTCTACAAGTTTGCTCTCTAGAATAAGCCAGAATTCAACAAGGTATGCCATTTTTTCTATAGCTCCTTTTCTGAGAGGTTCCAAGTAGTGACACCTGGAGGAATTGCATAAAACAAATTGAAGAACATTGTGTAATATTTTCAGATCTTTATTCATTACAGGTACATAGTTATGATTATTTCAAGTTAGGGTTCTTGACTAATCTAAAACTAGTCATGTGAGACTAAAGTAAAGCTTGATGAAAATGTTAGTCTCTTGTTGTTAAAGTTAAGGAAGGTTTGCAGGTATGTGATAATATACATCGTGTCTATTACAGAGTTACAAATCAGATTTGGATGATGAAATTGATGAGGATTTTGGTTGAGGTATAGGTTGGTGCATGGTTGATGCACTTGTTTATGGTACATGGTGATTACAGGTTGAGGTACATGTTGATGCATGGTTCAGGTTATTGGTACAGGTTGTTTGGTGCAGGTTGATTGGTACATGTTTACAACATTATATCTCACAGTGATAGTGTGACAGTGGTTCCATCATTCTACTTATACGTCAAGACGGTTGGACGGGGCAAGGACAGGTGGTTGTAGCCACCTTCCGGTTGTAGATGGAGAACATAGGGGGTTGTATCCACCTTCTGGTTGTAGCCAGAGAATTGGGGAGTTGGAGCTTCCCTCGGGTTGTAGCCTGAGAAACCAGGGGGTTGGAGCCTCCTTCCAATTGCAACTGGAAAACAAAGGAAGTTGGTGCTTCCAATGAATGTAACTCTTCAAAGACATATAAGAAAAAGCATTATGTGGTTTTCTCCAGCTTTGGGTTCCCATGTAAAAACATTGGTGTATTGTGTATGTGTATGATTGTTCATTTGATCATTGTTTATTTACTCTGCAAATATTGGATGATAATGCTACATTGATATAACACTTGCATTATATGGTTAAAAAGGATTAGATTACTCTATTACTTATTCACCCCCCCTCTCAGTAATCCAACATTTGGGACAACATGATATTACATTTTTGGACAGCATCATATTACATTTTTGGACATCCGCATATATCTATCTATTAAATGGAAAAACATTTTAATTATTGGCAAACATGTGAATGATTTTGGGAGACACAAGGGAACTTTAAATGCATGATATATGAGTTTGTAATTGGTGGCACATTTTATTATTTGGATAAATTGTGGAGCGATAAGGAGGGAATTAAAACTTTAGAAAATTTTAAAGGAATTAAGGGGTCCCGCCTATTAGTTATTATTCAATATACCCTTATTTATTATTTATTATTTTACTATTATTATTTGTCCCTAATTGGTGTTTAAGTCAATTAAGACTTAACTAAAGAGGTAGTTGAAATGACCACAACTTATTTTGAAAGAGATAAAATCTCATCATAAGGAGGGACAAAGGGGGAGAGAGCAAGGAAAGAATATTTTGATATAAGGTCTGCTCTTATATACTTGTGAGATTATCATTTTTCATTCATTCTGAGTTTTCTAGGAATCTTAACACTCTTGTTGATAGCAGGGTCATATTGAAGGCAACATGATTCAAGAGTTGAGTATATAATTCAACAACTTGTTATTGAAAGGTTGATAATTTATTCTTGGCAGTCTGTGTATTTTGATCTGTTTATGGATTAAATTTCATTACTGATAGGGAGTATTTTGCAGAGTCAATAAATGATGCTTGTATGGCAAAGTTGATCCAGATATTTAGTCTCAGTATTCTCTCGTTGTCATAGTTTTTTTTGTATGGTGCCCATCGAAGACCTCTAAATTTGACTTTCGTCCACACCCTCGCGGGGATCTGAAAAGAGGATTATTATTGTATCTCATAATGAAATCAATAAATAAATCATTTTGTTGGTTTTGTCTCACTTGTGTATTTTTCTGATACTTTTTAGATTTGGTATTTCATTTGTTTCTTTTCTAAAACATTGTATATATACATTTTATGTTTTCTTTCTTTTACATAGTTAATTATCATAAAAAAGCAACATTGATCCCCTGTACTTATTGCTCATGGATCAAATGAAATTTTTACTTAGGCTATAAACCCCGGGTGACAATCCCAATTATCTTACCTTAGCCTAGTAAGATTCAAAAATGTTGGAGTAAGTTCATTCATACCTTTTCCTCAACAAGAGTGAGAGGAGAACTATTCCCATGATGCATGTGAGATAAATTGGTCTTAAGTTTACAAAATTCCATAGGCATGTAAAACACTAGGACTTCCTAGGAGGTCACCCATCCCAATATTACTCTAGCCCAAGCGTGCTTAACTGCAGAGTTCTGATGGGATCCAGTGTGCATTAATGTTATAGGTATGTACATAAGACCACTAGGCAATCATTATATGATGGTTGTAATTAACAAATGGAGATGGCATTTCATTACATTCCCCATCAGAAAGGGTGAATATCATGGTTTATCAAAACCACAAGCTCAAAAATGTTGATTTAGTGGAAAAGGTGGATGGTCACCAAGATCCACTTGCATCAATTCTCCCCACTTAGGAATCAATGGTCCTCATTGTGTCAAGTTTCCTTGGGAGATGGGGAAACATTTGTTGAATCTGAATTTTGGTGAGTTGCTTACCTTGTTGAAGCAGGTGTCCTGCTTATACTTGGCATTAACATGTTGAAGTATGTCATGAACCTGTTGTTGGAGGTGTTGGATCCGTTCAACAAATTTGGTTGCATGATATTCCTTGGTTTGAGTGTGGGAGGACTCTATCGGTGAAGATGCAGTAGGAAGAGCTATATCAGTGGGGTCTAATGGTTGGAACCCCAAACACACCTGAAAAGGGTCATGGTCAATAGATATATGAAGGGCTCTATTATAGCTATGATGAACATATGGAAGACTCACATTCTTTGAAAGGGAGTGTATATATATTGGACCATTGGGTAAGGGATCATTCAGCACCAAGTCAATGAAATGCTTAACTTGGTAGTGCATAGGCACTCCTATAGGTGAAAAAATATATTTGTGCTCCTCTACAATCTTGTCGATATGATTCCATTGTATAGAAAGGTAGTGGGTTGAGGTTGTAGTGGTCGTAGTGACATTCCGTTGACCTTCTAATCAAATTGTAAAGAGGGAAAATTTTGTGGTCTGAGAGATTACTTTGTAGCATTGTTTTGCTAAGATAAATGAAATGGAAATAGACCTAACTTCCTCTGGTATCCTATAGAGTTGTCCCCCAGAGTAACAATGACACTATGGGGTCGAGACTCATAAACATCGTGACGCTTCCACATATATGGTTTTTCTAAAAGAACATCGCAGGCTTCAAGTAGGGAAATATCACACGATATCTCATATTTGAAGGGTTTGATGTCGTAGGACAAGCGACATTGTTGGTTAACACGAAGGTATCATCCCTGGCTTAACCAACCAATGGTGTATGGTTGGGGGTGTGCCATTGTTCACAAATTCAATCTCTTGACGACCTCAATCGGGATTAGGTTCTGTTAGCGATTATTTTTGTCATTTGGCATAGAAGCACCCAGAGTTGTAGATTGCACACGAAATGCCCAAGCGCAGCATGGGAGAAGCCCTGTTTTTCCAAGTAGCAGGTCAAGCGAGCGGGAAAAATGTCGTCGTCAACATCCAAGATCTAGTTTACAAAGCAGATCGATGGTCACCGGGTTTTCGGAGCTACCGAATTGCCCAAGGCTTAGTGCAAAGGAAAACTCTCATATTTCAATCAGCAGGTTCGGATGTCCGATCTAACTGGGACAGGTGGCAGCCTGTCGGCATATCGCGGATCGGTGTTTCGGGGAACAGGGAGCCCTTAGCTCATTGCACTTGGAAGTATCGATCAGCGAAATGTCGAAAGCGCCTCTGGCACCGAGCCCACGGTCTCAGCCCTGGGTCATATCAAGCGAGCCTAAAAACGAGAGCGGCTCCCTTGTAAATATCGAATGACCCCTCATCCGTTCATCCTAAGGATGTGTGTCGCAAGATCTGGCCGCATCGGCGTTTCGGCGGTCGGGAGTTCGTAGGGCGAGAGTTTCATGTTGTTCAACATTGCGAAACCCCGAACCCCGATAGCACCGAAAGCGTAGAAGGTGGGGCCCGCGGTATCACAAAGTGTTTTCAACCGTCCATCAAGAGGGAACACCTGGCAGCAAATAGAGCCATCTCGGCGTTTCGCCCATCGCGACTCCAACACGCAAAGAGAAGCTCCGTTATTTTTCGATGTGTGGGTTGCTAGGAGAATCCCGGACCGAGGCCCACGGTATCGCCGGGAGAATTAAGAGCCGTCAGATCTAGAGGGACGCGTGGTGCCAGATTGAGCCGTCTCGGCATATCGCTCATCGCGATTTCAACCAGCAAAGGTTAGCCCTTTCATATTCGCGAACGCCGAAAGCATATGGTCACAGCCCATGGTCACTTGGGGAGAGGAAGGAGCTGCATAAAGAAGGCCAAAGGCGCCAAGTTCAGTTGCAGAGGGGATTATCACGATCTCCAGGCACCATCAGACCCGATCTTAATACTATTTCTAGTATTGAAGTAAATGAAGGCAAGAGCAGGTGGTTGAAACCTCTTTTCGTTCATTAAATGAGGGGAATGGAGGGTCTGGCGAGCCGCCTGCTCACAGAGGTCCTGTGTATCGATTCTCTCAATGAAGTCGTGCCAAAGTCCTCGACTCGACAGAGAAGTCTGCGCACGCTAGTCGAGCACTTCATGGCTCAGCTACCCTCCTTACAGGAGCCATGCGTAGTTAAGGTGGCATTTAAAGAAAGATATCAGTATGAGTTTGAATGAAGGGACATCAAGCCTTGAGTGATTGGGCACGCCTCTGAGAGGTGAATTTTCCTGAGTATATAAACTCAATATTTTGTATTTTGTAGAGATTGATGGTAGAGCAGAGCTCCCGATTGTAAAGTTTTAACATACATTCTAGCTTTTTGGTCATGCATCTGTATATGAGATTTCTTATTTTATAACAGACAATCTTCTTAATCCATCTAAATTTTTGTCTCATGCTAGGAGATTTCGTGAACGAATGATTCGTGCGGATCATTGCAATTATGTCATGATAAAGGATTTATTTATGCATTATTGTATTCTTCGGTTTTCTGTGTTTGAGCGCAAGAAGATCTTGTGTTTGGAAGCCTTCTTCTACAGTCTGTTGGAAACCTGATGTTTACTACAGACCTTCGCATCTCCCTGATATAAGTCTTCCCCCTACTCACCCTTACTACACCTCACTGTCTGAAGTTACCTAAGACCTCACTTGCCCATACATGCCTGGCCTAGTTTCAAAGTTGGAACCACATCGTTCAAGTTAACCTCCATCCTATCACCCCATTAAATAAATCGTGACAGAAACTGATGGGCATCGAGCTCTGCTCCTGTTGCAATCCAGGAGTGACTTCTGACGCTAACATTTCCAGTGCCATTGCTGGGGATGAAGTTGAATATTTTCCCCGGGATTGAACGACAACGATTAACTGATTCTGAAGGTGCATCAGATATCAAAATTATCAAGATTGATGTTGTGCACCTGGCGACTCCATTGTGACGACTCCGCTGGGGAGAACCTGCTCTATTAATTGTGGCTTTCAGAGGCAGGCATATGCGGTCTCATCCACAGTTGCCTCTAGCTATGCCGGAAACAGATCCAGAAGTGGTGCTCAGAAAGGGAAAGGCCTATGAAGAAGAAGCGCCCACCACTGAACCAGGTAATCCACCATATTCTTCTGTGGGAACTCCTTTTTCTCCTCCTCAGTTTCTTGACAGACCTGTTTCTGAAGTTTCCCGTTTCCTAAATTTCAAGAGTGTTCCTGTTGAGTTTTCCTCTCTTGGTCTGGTACCGGAGGGACCAAACCTTGTCACTCCCCTCTCCCCTGAAACTGTACCTTGGCGCAGACCCGGGACCACTGAAGATTTCCCCACCCCTATCTTTACCACTCCTGCACAAAGAAAAACACCTACTGACTTGATCTCGTTACCCTTCTCCTTAAACCCCCTCTTGTTTCCCACTCCACTTCGGGACTCATTCCCAGTAGCCCCTTCGCGAACTCCTTCTCCTCCCATCTCTCCTCCACCCAATATTCCTATGGCTAGTGCTAATCCCCCCCTGAATAGAATGGATGCCATAGTTGTTGCTAGATATGCTCCTTTGTTCCTACCCCATCCTATGAATCCTCTTCCTGTTGGGGATTACTTGAAATACATGCCCAAGTTCACTGGGGAAGGAGACATGACTGTCGAAGAGCACCTGGCTGCTTTCTACAGTTATGCAGACAACCTCAACATTGAAAATGAAGATGTCTGGATGAGAATCTTCGTCCAGAGCCTGGATGGTGAGGTGAGGAAGTGGTTTAGAGGATTGGCTCCAGGGTCTATTGTTGGGATTGAAGCTCTAGATAGTGCTTTCCTGAGGCAGTGGGGACATAGGAAGGATTTCATGTATTACATGACAGAGTTCGGGTCTTTGAAGAATATGGAAGGAGAGTCTATCTCTGACTTCTCCAAAAGATTTAATAAGATGTATAAAAAAATCCCTGACGAGATAAAGCCTTCAGAAGCCTCAGCTAAGATTTTGTATGCTAGCACGTTCGACCCCGATTTCTGCCTTTTGTTGAGAGAAAGAAGAGCCACCTCCTTAGCTCAAATGAAAGATGTGGCCATAGAGGTGGAATCCAATGTGTTAGCGGCTAACATACTGATGAACAAAGCTGACGCAGACAGGAGAAAAGGAAGGTCGAAAGCCTCGACTTCTGACCCATCGGTGCCCCACCCTCAAGTGGACGAACTAACCAGGATGGTGAAATCTTTGTCTGCAGAGATGGAGAGAATGAGGGTGGAAGGGAGGCAAGCATACAAGGGCCCTCTGAACGCCGAAAACAAGGGAGGTTTCAGGAGGCCAAACAATTTTACTCCTACGAATGTGCAAAGAGAGAAGGGAAGAGACAGAGAAGACCAGAAGATTCAGGCCCCTTTTCAAAACAATTTTGTGGCCGAGGGGGAAGAAGGGGAAACAGATGAGCTGGATCCTAAGATCCATTGCTTCGGGGACACTCCTCCTTTTCCGCATCTCACTCAAACAGCATATGAGGAATCTCTCATGGACGGCCAGCTAAATGAGTTGAGCAAGGAAAACAAGACTAGTAGCCGCCAAGGCAGGTATGACCTGAGGTCCTAGAAGAAGGCAGTAGCACTCGATGCCCCTGAGCAGCTCACTAGAACAGAGAAGCCCGCTAATGAATTAGCAGACAATCGCAGAGGTAACAAGACCCAACCCCTCTCTCCCATTATCCAGAGTTGTGTTCCCGAAATAAGAGAAATCCCAAAGCTCCCATCTTCTTTTAATTTCGAGCATGAAATTCAAAAAATCAGAATCCCTATACCCCTAACAGAATTAATTAAACATGAAGGGTTCAAGAAACACTTCTCTGAGCTTTTACAGTCTAAGGTCTCAATCCTTCCCACGGACTTCATCAATTTTCAAGATGAAAAGCCTGCAGTTATCCTAGGCCCCATGGTAGAAGACAGGAATGACTCATCCCCTCCCTTCTACACTTCCTTGAACATACACGACAAGGTATTGCACAATTGCTTGATGGATTCGGGGGCTTCTCGCAACCTCATGCCCAAAACTGTCATGGAAGAGTTAGGACTAGAAGTCACCCAAGCCTATCGTGACCTCTATTCCTTTGACTCCAGAAAAGTTCAATGTCTAGGAGTTATCAAAGACCTGGTCGTGACCTTGTTTCAACTACCCATGAAAAGTGTGGTCATGGACATTGTAGTGGCCGATGTCCCCCCCAAGTTTGGTATGTTGTTATCAAGATCTTGGATAAAGAGACTAGGGGGAACCTTGCAGATGGACCTCACATACGCTACTATCCTAGTGTTTGGAGGAGAGCATAGAAGGCTATACAGAGAAGCACAACTGGCATATATAATCAGTGATGAGGCCAATCCTACCAATCATCCCATCTTTTCCTTGGACACTGATTTAGGCTCCAGTTTACTACAACTCACCCATGCCCCCGAGCCTCCTCTCAAACTCAGAGAGCAGCCCGCCTCTCCTCGTGAACTTCCTCCTTCCATCACCCCCGTTTGGAAAATGTTTTTTGATGGAGCATGTTCCCGGGAAGGCGCTGGTGTTGGGGTGTTTTTTGTGTCACCTACCCAGGAAACCGTATCTTTGTCATACAAATTAGAATTTGAAACCACAAACAATGTGGCAGAGTATGAAGCCCTTGTTCTAGGATTGAGAGCTGCAAGGGAAATGGAAATTCAGGAGGTAGCAGTGTTCGGAGATGCAGAGTTGGTGGTCCACCAGATCAGAAGCGCTTATCAGGCTAAGAACCCTCGACTCAGAAATTACAGACATGAAGCATGGGACCTAATTGACAATTTCTTCTCAGCTTTCAATATCTCTTTTATTCCAAGAGAGGATAATGTTGTGGCTGATTCTTTAGCCATCTCAGCCAGCTTGCTAAAAGTTTCTCTACCGTCTGTAGTTAACTCTGAAGTTGGAATAAGATATAGGCCCTCCGTACTGGATAATGTCAAGCATTGGAAGGTATTCGAAGATGATCAGGAAATTGAAAGATTTCTCCGTTCCGTTGATGAATTTTGTGTGTTACACATCGATCAGGATCCTGACACAGAAGGTGACCCTCACACTGAGGTGTTTTTAAATAAAATTGCTAACCACCAGATTATTCAGCTACCTAGCAATCACATTCTAAGGGGACTAGTCTCGTTGGAAAGATTGTTCGATGGGAACGATGTGGAAGTAAAGGGTAGAGTTTCAGTTGAAAATGTTGATATCGTTGAATGCAACATTGGTTCACAGGAGGAGCCTAGGTTCGTCAAATTATCAAGCAGTTTGACCAAAGAACAGAGGGTCGAATATACATCTGTCATTGAGCATAAGATCTCGCTGAAGGAAGAGGCTAGGCCATTCAGGCAGAAGCTAAGGCAGATAAATCCCATGTTGTTGCCCGTTATGGAGAAAGAAGTAAAAAGGTTTTTGGATGCACAAATCATTGTCCCCTTGAGATATTCCGAGTGGGTGGCCAATTTGGTCCCAGTAAGAAAGAATACCGGAGAAATCAGGCTCTGTGTCGATTTCAGAAATCTGAACAGAAGCTCAAACAAAGACAATTACCCCCTACCTAAGATGGAACACATACTGCAGAGGGTAACTGGTGCATCCAGGATATCCATGACCGATGGGTTCTCTAGCTATAATCAGATATCGGTAATGCCTGAGGACAGGGAGAAGACAACCTTCACCACTCCTTGGGGCACATTCATGTATGCCAAGATGCCATTTGGACTAATGAATGCAGGAGAAACATTTTAGCGAGCCATGGATATAGCCTTCATCGGGGAGAAGGATAAAATTGTGGTGATCTATCTCGATAACATCACGGTCTTCTCCAGCTCAGACAAGGAACACTACCGCCACTTGAGGAAAGTTTTCATGAAATGTCGGAGGTTCGGTTTGTCCCTAAACCGCAAGAAATCTTTGTTCGCTATGCGGGAAGGGAAGTTGTTGGGCCATATAGTATCAGCAGAGGGAGTGAGAATTGATCCCAATAGAGTGGAGGCAATTCAAACCTTATCGCTTCCCAAGTCTAAAAAAGAGGTTCAGGCCTTTTTGGGGAAAATTAATTTTCTAAGGAGGTTTGTCTCAAATTTTGCCGAGCTAGTGAAACACATCACGGCCATGCTCAGGAAGGGAAACGAGGTGAAATGGACCGTTGAGCCCAGGGAATCTTTTGACCAAATAAAAAGGGCATTGAGTGAGACACCTGTGTTGATCAATCCTGACTATTCCAAAGAATTCCTAATTTTCTCCTTCGCTTCTTTTGATACAGTAGCAGCGGTCTTGTTACAGAAAAACGAGAAGGGGCATGAGCAACCCATCGCTTTCTTCAGCAAGGCATTAAGAGATGCAGAGACCAGGTATGAGATCATGGAGAAGCAGGCCTATGCCTTAGTGAAAGCCCTCAAATCTTTCAGGATCTACGCCTTGCATTCGAAGGTGACAGCATACGTTCCTTCAGCTTCCGTAAAGGACATCCTTGTACAGCTAGACATAGATGGGAGAAGAGGCAAATGGATAGCAAAAATTCTGGAATTCGACTGGGAAATAAATCCCACCAAGTTGGTTAAGGGGCAAGGTCTAGCCAAGCTACTGGTTGAATCCAATTGTGAAGCCTTGGGAGTTAGTTTCCTCAACACTCGCTCAGGAACTCAGCAAGCTGAGTTGCCCAGCCAATGCTCTCAAGACGGCTTATCACTGGCAGATTGTGCCTGGTATCGTGACATTCTGTACTTTCTGCAGGAATTGAAGCCTCCGGATGGAATGGGTAAAAGCAGGGAAAGAGCTTTAAAGCTCAAGGCGGTCAGGTATTGTCTCATTGAGCAAGTTTTGTACTGGAGAGATCCTTTGGGGATGCTGCTGAGATGTTTGAACAAACTAGAAGCCCAGAAAGTTATGTTTGATTTCCATGAAGGCCTTTGTGGGGGGCATCATTTCTGGAAGACCACATCTCATAAGATCCTCGGGGCTGGATATTACTAGCCTACTTTATTCGTTGATGTCTGCAGAGGAATCAGAGCTTGCATCAAATGCCAAAAGTTCTCAGGAAAACAACAACTCAAATCGCTGCCATTGAATCCTATAGTATCTCCAGCACCTTTTCAGTAGTGGGGGCTGGACTTCATTGGATAAATTCATCCTCCCTCAAGCGGTCAACACAGATGGATCCTGACAGCAACAGATTATTTCACCAAGTGGATAGAAGCTGTCCCCACCAGAAGTGCATCTCACAAAGTAATTATCAGCTTCCTCGAGGATATCATACCCAGATTTGGCTGTCCCAGCAGGATCGTCACCGATAATTCTGCTTCTTTCAAGTCTGAGCCTCTAATTAAGTTCTGTGAGCAGTTCCAGATCTCACTAATTCACTCCACCCCCTACTATCCCCAGGGCAATGGTTTAGCAGAGTCCTCCAACAAAAGCCTAATAAGGATCATCAAAAGGCTGTTGGAAGATAACAAAAGGGCCTGGGATTCAAAGTTGAAGTTTTCTCTGTGGGTTGATCGTGTGACAACGAAGAAATCTCTAGGCACTTCGCCTTTTCATCTAGTCTACGGAGCAGAGGCGGTTTTTCCTACTCAGCTTGCCTTACCTGTGGGGAAATTCTTTCAAGACTATGAAGGAGAAACAGATCATATGATCAGGAGGATTCATCAGATAGCAGAAGTGCAGCAGATCAGAGAGCAGGTGAGGACCGTAGCTCATAATCACCAGGAAAAGATCAAGCAGGCTTTTGACAAGAAGGTCAGGAAAAAAGAGTTTGAGATCGGGGATTTGGTACTCAAGTGGGACGCCCCCAGGCAGGATAAAGGCAAACACAGCAAGTTTGACACCCTCTGGATTGGCCCCTTCAAGATATCTGAGATTTTCTCCAACAACACGTATGGGTTGCAAGATCTGGAGGGTGAAGAGGTTTTCAGCAGCCCAGTGAATGGGCATTTTCTGAAGAAATGTTTTATTTGAGCCTCAGATGGCTCCCTTGTTTGTAAATATTGTCCTTTAGTTCTTTGTTTAGTTTCTTTTTGTGTGTTTTCGGCCTAATAAGTGACTCCATAGCCCAATAGAAAGGCACTGAAGCTGCGGAATGAGTTCTTAGAGCATCGCAGGGACGACTCTATCCCCCATGGAGCCTAATGTTAGCGATTATTTTGGTCATTTGGCATAGAAGCACCCAGGGTTGTAGATTGCACACGAAATGCCCAAGCGCAGCACGGGAGAAGCCATGTTTTTCTAAGTAGCAGGTCAAGCGAGCAGGCAAAATGTCGTCGGCAGCATCCAAGATCTAGTTTACAAAGAAGATCGACGGTCACTGGGTTTTCGGAGCTACCGAATTGCCCAAGGTTTAGCGCAAAGGACAACTCTCGTATTTCAATCAGCAGGTTTGGATCGTCTGATCTAACTGGGATAGGTGGCAGCCTGTCGGCATATCGCAGATCGGGGTTTCGGGGAACAGGGAGCCCTTATCTCATTGCACTTGGAAGTACCGATCAGCGAAACGCCGAAAGCGCCTCTGGCGACGAGCCCACGGTCTCAGCCCTGGGTCATATCAAGCGAGCCTGCAAATGAGGGAGGCTCCCTTGTAAATATCGAATGACCCCTTGTCCATTCATCCTAAGGACGCGTGTCGCAAGATCTGGCTACGTCAGCGTTTCAGCGGTCGGGAGTTCGTAGGGCAAGAGTTTCATGTTGTTCAACATTGTGAAACCCCGATAGCGCCGAAATCGTAGAAGGTGGGGCCCGCGGTATCACGAAGTGTTTTCAGCCGTCCATCGAGAGGGAACACCTGGCAGCAAATAGAGCCATCTCGGCATTTCGCCCATCACGACTCCAACACGCAAAGAGAAGCTTCGTTATTTTCTGATGCGCGGGTTGTCGGGAGAATCCCAGACCAGGGCCCACGGTATCATCAGGAGAATTAAGAGCCGTTAGATCTAGAGGGACGCGTGGTTCCAGATTGAGCTATCTCAGCATATCGTTCATCACGATTTCAACCAGCAAAGGTTATCCCTTTCATATTCGCAAACGCTAAAAGCATATGGTCACAGCCAATGGTCACTTGGGGAGAGGAAGGAGCTACATAAAGAAGGCCAAAGGCGCCGAGTTCAGTTGCAGAGGGGATCATCACGATCTCCAGACGCCATCAGACCCGATCTTAATACTGTTTCTAGTATTGAAGTAAATGAAGGCAAGAGCGGGTGGTTGAAACCTCCTTTCGTTCATTAAATGAGGGGAATGGAGGATCTGGCGAGCCGCCTGCTCACAGAGGTCCTGTGTATCGATTCTCTCAATGAAGTCGTGTCGAAGTCCTCGACTCGACAGAGAAGTCTGCGCACACTAGCTAAGCACTTCATGGCTCAGCTACCCTCCTTACAGGAGACATGCGTAGTTAAGGTGGCATTTAAAGAAAGATATTAGTACGAGTTTGACTAAAGGGACATCAAGCCTTGAGTGACTGGGCACGCCTCTGAGAGGTGAATTTTCCTAAGTATATAAACTCAGTCTTTTGTATTTTGTAGAGATCGATGGTAGAGAAGAGCTCCAGATTGTAAAGTTTTAACAGACATTCTAGCTTTCTGGTCATGCATCTGTATATGAGATTTCTTATTTTACAACAGACAGTCTTCTTAATCCATCTAAATTTTCGTCTCATGCTAGGAGAGTTCGTGAACGAATGATTCGTGCGGATCATTGCAATTATGTCATGATAAAGGATTTATTTATGCATTATTGTATTCTCCGGTTTTCTGTGTTTGAGAGCAAGAAGATCTTGTGTTTGGATACCTTCTTCTACAGTCTGTTGGAAACCTGATGTTTACTACAAAACTTCGCATCTCCCTGATATAAGTCTTCCCCCTACTCACCCTTACTACACCTCACTGTCTGAAGTTACCTAAGACCTCACTTGCCCATACATGTCTGGCCTAGTTTCGAAGTTGGAACCACATCGTTCAAGTTAACCTCCATTCGATCACCCCATTAAATAAATCGTGACATAAACTGATGAGCGTCGGGCTCTGCTCCTGTTGCAATCCAGGAGTGACTTCTGACGCTAACAGGTTCTTCTAGCTCCTGTTGCCAATAATGAAATGTAGTGGGATCCCCTTCACTTACATTTGTGAATGGAAGAGGTGTTCCCCCTCTTCAATATCCTCTGACTCGTCTAGTTGGATCTTTGCAGTTGCGATGGTAGCATTGGGTTCTACATCAATGGTCCACTTTCCCTATTATGAATCAAATTCCAAGTCAAGGTCTGACTCCTTTTCTTTAAGCTCAACCAACAATAACTCTTTCGAGCGACATTCATCAATGTTGTGCGAGGGGATTTCATAGAACTCACACCACTTTCCAGTGTCCTTCTTCATCTTCCCATTACCCTTCTTTGTTTGCAGATTGGATTGTATGTCTTGAGGTTGTATTTCCTTGTTTTGTCTCTTGTTATGTGAGTTAGGGCACCTTTTCCATACTTTTGTTGTTGCGAATTTGCAGACCTGAACTCTCGCTTATTTCGCTCCTTAAATTTATGTTCAATTTTGACAACAAATTGATAAGCAACTCCCAGTGAGGATATGTCTAAGAAATCCATCTTTGTTTGGATGTAGCTATGTAGTCCATTGTGGTACTTAAAAAACAGGTGTCTCTCAAAATCTTGAATACCCAACTTTGAGCACAGGGTATGGAAGATGTTGGTATACTCTGGCACTATCTTATCTCTCAATTGATGCAGAGTTATCCATGTCATATACTGGTCATCATAGCTTCCAACAAGGTAGAACTCATCCTTGATGGAATCCACATAGGTTTTCCAAGTGATTTCTCTTTTGAATGGCATAGATTCATCTACGGTGTGTCTCTCCCAGTAACCTTCCCATGAAGCTTTGACATGGGGAAGAGATTTAAGGAGTGTGAAGATGATCTTTTTTCCATTGAAACGTTTTTGGACAAAGTAATAACCTTTTATTAGATTCAACCATTTCTATAGAGAATATGCATATATTTGGCCTTCAAATAAGGGGATATCAAAATCAACTCATACCTTGAAGGATTTCGTTGTTGATATTATGGTAGTTGTGGGAAGTATTAAACCTCCACGTGGAACCCTAACAAGAATAGAATATTCTGGGAAGCAAGAAGAAACCCTAAAGCATTGGACATAACCCTAGAAGACAAATAGACTAAAGGAAATATTAAATATTGAGTTTTTAGCCTCCAGAATGAGAAGTCGACCTAGACAGCTAAGGAGGAGCAGTATAAATACAGGACGTTGGAGCTCATTTGATAGATACAGCTCACAACTACAGAAATTTAAGAGTGCACACTTCATAAATTTACTAAGTGCGCAAGTCTAGAGAGTAGTTGTAGTTGTAGCTACTGCAACTTGTATTTTTGGTTTAGGCTTGGACTTTATCTTGGTTATGGTTTGGACTTTTTTCCTTGTGTGCTATCTCTAGAGAGAGGTACGCTACATTGATTGGATACTAGGCCTAGGGTTTGCTTCCAGAATTATTCTTTGTCAAGGTTAAAGGTGCTCGGGGGTGGCTTCAGCCTATGGTTGGGTGAAAATATTGCTATATTGTCTATGGTTAAACGAGCACACCTATTATTTCTAACAGTTTATGGGCCCAGGCTATCTTTGGACAATCTAACCGCTAGAAGATAGATTGAGATGACTTTGCTCAGTTAAAGTTGCAGTTGTAGTCAATGTTTTTGCTGCAACAATGAAACCCTAACCCTCTTGTTGAGGAACCTTAAGTGAAGAGATTGACCTAATTTATGGATAGCCTAGTGTTCCCTAGCCTAGCGCACCTCTTGGTACTCTCAGGAAGCTAAGACATCAAGTTTAAGTTTTTGGTAAAATTCAAAGGTTGACCAAGTCAAAGCAGTCATGACTTACTCTATGAAGTCAGAAAACAAGTTAGAAAGAGATTCTAACTTCACATCATGGAAGACAAGGATTGACCTCATCCTTGCCAAGAATAAAGTGTTGGATATTGTAAAAGTAGAGATCGTGGAACCACAGTTTGAAGAAGGAAAAGAGAAGGAACATCGGAATGTTGCAATTATGGAGAAGTTCAAGGACAATGACATCAATGCCATGTGTATCATAGTGGACTTTGTAAAATACCACTTGATACCCTACATCTCTCATCTTGACTCATCCAAGAAGATGTATGGTGCCTTAATTAAACTCTTCTCAGTCAAAAACATTGGACAAGTAATGAGTCTGAAGAATGAGCTACGTGACAAGAAAATGAATGATGATGACAGCATAACATCATACTTTGTAAGAATTTCTCAGTTAAGAGATCAACTACAAGCTATTGAAGAAATCATTTCAGAAAAGGAACTGGTAAATATAGTACTCAATGGCATTCCCAAGACATGGGATGCATTTGCCGCAAACATGAACACAAGAAAGGAGTATCCCACACTTGAAGAAAATTAGACTTGTTGTGCACAAGAAGAATCAAGGATTAACGCAAAAGAGAAATCTCAAAATAAATACGAAGATCAAGCCTTCACAATAAAGTTCAAGAATTTCAGGAATAAGAAGAAGTTTGGCTTGAGGAAGAAACCAAATCAAGAAAAGGATGTGTCAAAGATACAATGCTTCAAGTGTCGAAAATATGGTCACTACAGGAACCACTACCTTGAGTTAAAGAAAAGGAAGGAAATAGACGAAGCATCAATTGTTGAAGAAAGGGAACCCTCAAAAAAGACCAAGCAAGATAAAACAAACTTCTTCTTCTAAGTCAAGGTAACAATATTCTTCATAGTTCTTGTACATACCATGTTTACATAGTTTTTGTACATATCTTTCATATATATTTCTTAGAAGATAAGATGTTCAAGTGAAACAATACCTATGGAATAATAACAAGATAAGGAGTGTTATCACGATGACTACAAATCAAGCAATACACATGAGAAGATGAAGTACATTGACAATCCTTGGTAGCAATTCCTATGGAAGCTATTATATAAGTAACAACTGCCAGATAAGCCAAAATCAAAATCAAACTTGAAGAGACCCAGAAGAAGTCAAGACAGAAAGAAGTCAACAATCAAGAGGAATTTAGAAAAAGGATTGTGACACTTTGCAGAAGGAAAAAAAGATGCAGACGGACGCGTGGACTCTCTTAGATGGAGGGAGTTGATTAAAGAATTCCAAAATAAGAGCATGCATTCATGCATGAAGAAAGGATTAGGAAGAAGCTAATCCTAAATGATATGATCCATTGAGGATTATGAAGTATCTATCCATGTTCCAATTAAAAGTAGCAGCCTGTTCAGTTTGACTCTAGAAGAAGTCTTCTTCAAAAATAAGCCTTAAAGTATCCTTGGTTGTCCATCTACATCCATGATTCTATAATGAAAGGAAGAAGTCGGAATTTTCAAGGCATATAGAAGAAATCATGGAACCAAGAGCCAAAGAGAGACATGAGGAAGAACATGAAGATTCCAAGAAAGAAAACAAACCAAGAACAACCAGTTATTATACCGAGAATCACAAGACTACCAGTTTGGTTTGAACCCACTAAGAAGAAATAGAGCAGAAGAAATGGAAGTTATGATAAAGAACAATGTATGTAATAAAACATGAAAAAGAATTAAGAATGGAAGCATTGCAAGATTTAGAGGTTCTTCCAGAAGGAGGGCGAAGACTATGACAACAACTTGTTCCAGTAAACCAGATATACCTCTTGTAGTATGAATGGATTGGAATTTACATGTAAAATATTGGTCGTCCCAATAAAGCAAGTGAGAAAGAAGCTTATACCATAAAGAGACACATGTATGCAAATATAAGAAGACCTTGTATGGATTCAAACAACTTGATGCAGAGTATCTCATATACAACAAAAGTGGGTGAAAACTTTCTATGACAGAGATAGTATATTGGAATAATTACTCAGAAGTCTGGGATGATGGATTGTCAATCCTTGGAAAACTCTCATGATGGAAGAAGAAGTGCTACTTGGATATGTTTCAGTTTGAGCCTTTCCACGATGTCATGAGCTAGCAGGAAACAAAAGTGTTGAATTCAACCATGATATATTGTAATGATCAGAGCTATATGAAACCTTCAGAGAAAACTAGTGTTCCATGACATACTGAAGTACATTGAGATCAAGTATTACATTCTCCATGATGAAGTCCAGAAAGGAGAAGCGGTTATCCAATATATCTCCACAGATGAGCAGATAGCAAATATTTTGGTAAAGCCTTTGTCCAAGATGAAAAAGTTGCATACTTAAGAAACAAGTTGGGGCTCGTGGAGACGACTTCCTTATTGAAAAAGGAAGAGATTACTCCTAGGTTGGGAGGGAGCACTGATGTGTTATTGATTTATGGACAGCCATTTTTCAGTTTGGAAAATGGTCCACGATGAGCAGTTCCTTTCCAGTTTGGCAAATGGTCCACAATGAGCAGTTCCTTTCCAATTCGGAAAGTGGTTTGAAATTTTTGACGGACAAGCATTTTCCAGTTCGGAAAATGGTCCAGATTAGACAGTCATTTTCGTAATGAAAATGGATCGATAGATTGTTGATGTACCATAGACAATGATTCCTCTTGTGGTCAGTGTGAGGGAATGGTCTAGGATAGTCATTCTTCTTGGCAGTCACTCTGATTAGTGGTAAAGTAGAATGGTTTGCCTCACCGGGCAGTCATTCTTTCGAAGTTCACAGTTGTGAGAAGTTTCGAAGAATGGTCTATTTTGGAGGTTGGTGCAAGACAGTCATTTCCATTAGGAAATGGTCCGGACAATCATTCCCTAAGGCATACTCATTCTATCCAGGTTGCACTATGATTAGTGTCGGAGGAATGGCACAGTTATCTGAATGGTTTAGGTTCATCAATCAAGGACACACATTCTCTAGGGCAGACTTATTCTCTCCAGGTTGCATTATGATTAGTGTCGGAGGAATGGCCCAGTTAGGTGAATGGTCCAAGCTCGAAAATCAAGGACAGTTATTCTTCTATGCTTGAGAAGAATAGTCCAGATAGTCCATGGCTAATGTTTTACCTTCTGAGGGCATATGTTGTTCCATATCTCATAGATGTGAGTGGAAGAATGGCCCATATGACTCAGTTTATATCATGATATTGTTTTATGTAGGTTGGTATCAGATGATATCATTTCTATGGAGACTTTATGTCTCTAGACAGTAGATGTATGCTATTGTGGCGGATGTGTTCCACTGGTTGTGACTATGTGTCACTGATTAAGTAGTCGTGTGCTACTTGGTGTTCTATTGAATGGAATTGTTTTTATTGCCATGTAGACTATCAGTAGTGTTGAAAATGATTATCAACTATATGGATAGTCAGTGTACTAATGGACAGACATTCTCCAGACGAAAAATGGTCCAAGACATTTATTCTTCTAGGACAAATGCCTGGATTAGAAGAATAGTTATTTTATCACTTTGTGGAGTGAGTGACTTATTCAACATCATGCTCGATTACTCAGATGGAGTATGGCTTCGAGATATTATGTAGTTGATGCTATCAGATGATATTGATAGTGATGATGGTGCTCATGATTTAATCATAAGATAGCATGTGTGGCTATGATGATGCTATCGGTAGAATGGTATGTTTGTGCTCAAGACCATTACTTTCAATACCTCCCTAGTTAGGAGGGAGTGTTGATATTATGGTAGTTGCAAGAGGTATTAAACCTCCATGTGTAACCCTGACAAGAATATGATATTTCGGGAAGCAAGAAGAAACCCTAAAGCATTGGACATAACCCTAGAAGACAATTCGACTAAAGGAAATATTCAATATTGAGTTTTTGTCCTCCATAATGAGAAGTCGGCCCAAACAACTAAGGAGGAGTAGTATAAATACAGGATGCCAGATCTCATTTGATAGATACAACTCGCAACTGTAGAAATTTAAGAGTGAACAATGTAGAAATTTAGTAAGTGTGCAAGTCTGGAGAGTAGTTGTAGTTGCAACTACTGCAACTTGTATTTATAGTTTAGGCTTGGACTTTCTCTTCATTATGGTTTGGAATTTTTTCCTTGTGTGTTAGCTCTGGAGAGAGGTACGCTACATTGATTGGCTATTAGGCCTAGAGTTTTCTTACGAAATTATTCTATGTCAAGGTTAAAGGTGCTCGGGGGTGGCTTCGGCCTATGGTTGGGTGAAAATATTGTTATATTGTTCATGGTTAAATGAGAACACCTATTATTTCTAACAAGTTATGGGCCCACGCTATCTTCAGAGAGTCTAACTGTTGGAAGATAGATTGGGAGGATTTTTCTCAATTATAGTTGCAGTTGTAGTCAAAGTTTTTGCTACAACAACGAAAACCTAACCCTATTGTTGAGGCACCTTAAGGGAAGAGATTGACCTAATTTCTAAATACCCTAGTGCGCCCTATTCTAGCACACCTCCTGGTACTCTCAGCAAGCTAAGACGTCAAGTTTGAGATTTTGGTCAAAGTCAAAGGTTGACCAAGTCAAAGCAGTCATGACTTACTCTATGAAGTCAGAAAACAAGTTAGAAGGAGATTCTAACTTCAGAGCATGGAAGACAAGGATTGACCTCATCCTTGCCAATAATAAAGTGTTGGATATCGTGAAAGGAACGATTGTGGAACCACAGTTTCAAGAAGGAAAAGCGAAGGAACCCTAGAATGTTGCAATTATGGAGAAGTTCAAGGACAGTGACATCAATTCCATGAGTATCATAGTGGACTCTGTAAAACACCACTTGATACCCTACATCTCTCATCTTGACTCATCCAAGAATATGTACGATGCCCTAATTAACCTCTTCTTAGTCAAAAACACTAGACAAGTAATGAGTCTGAAGAATGAGCTTCGGGGCATGAAAATGAATTATGATGACAACATAACATCATACTTTGTAAGAATCTCTCAGTTAAGAGATCAACTACAAGTTATTGAAGAAATAATTTCAGAAAAGGAATTGGTAAATATAGTACTCAATGGCCTTCCCAAGACATGGGATACATTTTCCTCAAGCATGAACACAAGAATGGAGTATCCCACACTTGAAGAACTTTGGACTTGTTGTGCACAAGAAGAATCAAGGATTAACGCAAAAGAGAAATCCCAAAATAAATACGAAGATCAAGCCTTCACAACAAAGTACAAGAATTTAAGGAATAAGAAGAAGTTTGGCTTGAGGAAGAAACCAAATCAAGAAAATACTATGTCAAAGATAAAATGCTTCAACTTTCGAAAATATGGTCACTACAGGAACCACTTTCCTGAGTTAAAGAAAAGGAAGGAAACAGACGAAGCATCAGTTGTCGAAGAAAGGGAACCCTCAAAGAAGGCCAAGCAGGATAAAACAGACTTCTTCTTCTAAGTCAACGTAACAATATTCTTCATAGTTCTTGTACATACCATGTTTACATAGTTTCTGTACATATCTTGCATATCTATTTCTTAGAATATAAGATGTTCAGGTGAAACAATACCTATGGAAGAATAGCAAGATAAGGATTGTTATCACGATGACTACAAATCAAGCAATACACATGAGAAGATGAAGTAAATTGACAATCCTTGGTAACAATTCCTGTGGAAGCTATTATATAAGTAACAACTGCCAGATAAGCCAAAATTAGAATCAAACTTGAAGAGACACAGAAGAAGTCAAAACAAAAATAAGTCAGCAATCAAGAGGAAATGAGAAAAAGACTTGTGACACTTTGCAGAAGGCAATAAGGATGCATACGGAAGCATGGACTCTCTTAGATGGAGGGAGATGATTACAGAATTCCAAAAGAAGAGAATGCATTCATGCATGAAGCAAGGATTAGGATGGATCTAATCCTAAATGATATGATCCATTGAGGATTATGAAGTATATGTCCATGTTGTAATTAAAAGTAGCAGCTATGATAAGCAGCACATGTTCGGTTTGACTCTAAAGAAGTCTTCATCAAAAAGAAGCCTTAAAGTATCCTTGGTTGTGTCAGTGTTTCATGGAAACCTGCACAGGAGACCTAGCTAAAGCATACACAAACAAAGCTTATCAAGAAAAGGAAGAGAGATACACAATGAAGAATGAGAATCAATGTATATTATTGTATAATCAATGAGTGAGTGATCTTCACTCATATAGACAATGACATCCTATAATTAGGAATGCTTACATAATAGTGATGGTATAATATTAGAAAGTATAAAACAGAACTAGTCAGTTAACTCCCACTGAACTAGTGTTACTCCCACTAAACTAGTGTGCCAAAAATAGAAATTTCTCCAACACCCCCCCTAAACATCACTATGGAGTAAAAAATGAGTCCCGACAACTAGGCCATATTATGTACTCATGTACAATGAAACTAATGAACACTAAATAAAAGTGAGGAAAGAGGAAAAATCACATGGGAACAAAACCCCCCCTCAAAAGATAATGTATCAAAA
The DNA here is from genome assembly GCA_010110895.2 of Picea sitchensis. NCBI lineage: Eukaryota > Viridiplantae > Streptophyta > Pinopsida > Pinales > Pinaceae > Picea > Picea sitchensis. The sequence continues at coordinate 145,212 of SNQJ01S0002486.1, forward strand.
GAAGAAAATGGCAGTTGCTAGGTAACTATGTTCTTCACTACAAGATTATCCCGCAAAGTCTGAAACTTCTGCTCACTGAAAGTCTTTGTGAAGATGTAGAAATATTTATGAATCTGATGAAGTCCTTTGGAAACCTGTCTATCCTTGTACATCTTGATCATGTGGACCCATCTGCACCTGAAAATATTCCTTTCTGGTAGAAGTGGAAACAAATGCGAAGTTTGATTCTTTAGGAGTGATTCATACTCCTTCTGCATGGTTGCTTTCCATAATGGATTTCCCACAACCTTATTATAGTTCTATAGATCATTGGATTGAACCATATATAAATGCATGGGCATCACAAGTTTTGAATATGAAAGCACATGAGAAGGCTCCTCATGTTGAGATCGATTCCTCCTTGAATCCAATGGATTCCCTGCAAGGATACATGTTTCCTGAAGTTTGAACTGTGCCTTCTTTGGCATATGTTGAAGCTTCAATGTTGGCTTCTTATCGGGTTGTACTACCTACTTATTTCCATTTACATAATCTGAGTGTATGGAATCATCTATGATGTCTGAAACTAATGGAAGAACAAGAGTATATACATGTTGCACTGGAGGTGCATGCAAATTACTCTCCTTATGTGTAAGTAGAATAGAGGAGTCATCGTCAGAAAACTTAGTGAATTTATACAACCTTGACTTGTGATCCACCACACCAATTGCAATGATGGAATTGTCATGCATGTCAATTAATGAAACTGAATCTGATGTAAATTCAACCTTTTTACCTTTCTGAGTGATCTGATAAACTAAGAGAAGATTCATAGAAAGCTTTGGAACATGTAAAACATTCTCAAAACTGCCATTGTGGAGTTCCACTCTCCCTTCTTCTGCTATTGCTACTGGAGTATCATCCACCATTACAATAGGGGGTCTTGAGCATGGACTCAAAGAAGAGAAAAATTCATATTTCTTTGCCACGTGATGGGATGCACCAGAATCTATAATCCATGAATTAGATGAGGAATTAATTGCAACAAGAGAATGATGATTACCTTTCTTAGGAGCAGGATATTCTTCCTTCTACTTCTTGACTCCCTCTGGAATGAAGTTTCCAAGGCTGTTCTGCTGAAGTGCATGTGCCATAAGATCGATTTGTTTCTTCATGTGTGGATTCTTCATGATTTGGTTTATTGCAGTAAGTGCACTGCTTTCCCTTCTTCTTCTTCTTGGAATCTGAAGAGTCCTTGGAACCTGAAGAATTGTTAAAGGGTTTGGAATATCCCTCCTTCTCGTTCTATTTGGATGACCATTTTCCATCATGCATGGTGAGTGCATGTGCTTTGGGATATTTCATGAGGCCCATATGTATGATTTTTGTCTGCTCTTTTGTAAGAGACTCAATGAACTGAGCCAACATAGGCATTTTCCAATTTGTTCCAAAAAGACATCTGCCATAATGGAAATTGGAGACATATACAACATATTCTGGTCCTAGCTTGGCCAAGATTGTTAGAACAAGTTGTTTCTCTTGTGTAGACTTTTAAATACCACATTCACCCAAGCTCAAAATCAAAGATTTAAATTTAGTAAAGAAATCTTGTATATTATCAAAATTTTTAGGGTCTAAGGTATTCAGCTCTACCTCAAGCATATGACCTCACATCTCATTATGTTTTCCAAAGAGTCCTTCCAAGGTGGTCCAGATCTCATTTGGAGTCTTGCATGCAAAACATGAAACCACAAATCAGTGGATATTAACTCAAGAAGTAGTCATGTGGCCTCATCCTTACGGTTCGCCCATCTAGTCTTCTCAAGCACTGATGTAGGTTGTGTTTATGTCACCATCATCAAATTATATAGTCCTTTTCTTTTGAGTTGGAATGCGGCCTTCGGCTTCCATTCAAAATAGCTGTGCAGCATGAGTATTATCACCAGACTTGATTGAATAAGTTTCATCACCTCCATCCTTTCTATTGATTATGAAAAGATCCTGAAAACCCAGATCATGGATTCCGAGATATGATTGACGGTGTTATGACAATTATATATATATATATATGATAAAATAGTGATATCTCCTAAAATATGGTGTGGGTTTTGGCGATTTTTGGTAATCATGAGCATCCTTATGTTATACGTCTCTAGTAACAATTTCAGCCCAACCCAAATCGTGAATTTCGAGATATCGCAATTTTACTACAAAAAAACTATTTTTGGAGGGTTGTTGAATCATCGCACCCTAGAGAAGGATAAAGTGCGATGCTGTTAAATCGTCGCACACTAGAGAAGGACACAGTGCGATGATTGTGAAAAATTGAATCGTCGCACCCCAGATGAATAACACAGTGCGACGACATCACACCTTGGTTGTGTATAGGCTGCGAAGATGCCTGGAAAAAGAAAATTTCTTAAGTCTGAGAGAGACCATCACACCCTTCGACAGTGATAGACCACGATGATTCCAATTGTCGCACCTTTCGATAGGGATAGGCCACGACGATTGTGGAAACTAGGATGATTGCGGAAACTAGGTTTACTCAAGGACGCTTTCGCTCTTCTCTGGCTTGTCTGGGTTGCTCCAAGCAGCTAGGCTCTGATACCATGTAAGTGTTTCATGGAAACCTGCACAGGAGACCTAGCTAAAGCATACACAAACAAATCTTATCAAGAAAAGGAAGAGAGATACACAATGAAGAATGAGAATCAATGTATATTATTGTCTGATCAATGAGTGAGTGATCTTCACTCATATAGGCAATGACATATTATAATTAGGAATGCATGCATAATAGTGATGGTCTAATATTAGAAAGTATAAAATAGAACTAGTAAGTTAACTCCCACTGAACTAGTGTGCCAAAAATAGAAATTTCTCCAACAGGTTGTCCATCTACATCCATGATTCTATAATGAAAGGAAGAAGTTGGAATCTTCAGGGCATATAGAAGAACCCATGGACCCAAGAGCCAAAGAGAGACATGAGGAAGAACACGAAGATTCCAAGAAAGAAAGAAAAGCAAGAACAACCAGTTATTATATCGAGAATCACAAGACTACCATTTTGGTTTGAACCCACTAAGAAGAAATCGAGCAAAAGAAATGGAATTTATGATAAAGAACAATGTATGTAAGAAAACGTGAAAAAGAATTAAGAATGGAAGCATTGCAAGATTCATAGGTTCTTCAAGAAGGAGGGAGAAGACTATGACAACAGCTTGTTCCAGTAAACTAGATACACCTCTTGTAGTATCCATGGATTGGAATTTACATGTAAAAGATTGTTATTCCCAATAAAGCAAGTGAGAAAGAAGCTTATACTAGAAAGAGACCCATGCATGCAGATATAAGAAGACCTTGTATGGATTCAAACAACTTGATGCAGAGTATCTCATATATAATAGAAGCGTGGCGAAAAAATTCTATGACAAAGATAGTATATCAGAATAATTACTCAGAAGTCTGGGATGATGGATTGTTAATCCATGGGAAACTCTCATGATGGCAGAAGAAGTGCTACTTGGATATGTTTTAGTTTGAGACTTTCCATGATGTCATGAGCTAGCAAAAAACAGAAGTGTTGAATTCAACCATGATGTATCGTAATGATCAGAGCTATATGAAACCTTCAGATAAAACCAATGTTCCATGACAGACCGAAGTAAATTGAGATCAAGCATTACATTCTCCATGATGAAGTCTAGAAAGGAGAAGTGGTTATCCAATATATCTCCATAGATGAGAAGATAACAGATATTTTGGTAAATCCTTTGTCCAAGATGAAAAAGTTGTGTACTTAAGAAACAAGTCGGGGATCGTGGAGACGACTTCCTTATTGAAAAAGGAAGATATTACTCCCAGGTTGGGAGGGAGCACCGATGTGTTATTGATTTATGGACTGTCATTTTTCAGTTCGGAAAATGGTCCAGGATGAGCAGTTCCTTTCGAGTTCAGAAAGTGGTTTGATATTTCTGACGGACGGGCATTTTCTAGTTCGGAAAATGGTCCAGGTTCATCAAGAAAGGACATGAATTCACTAGGGCAGACTCATTCTTTCGAGGTTGCACTATCATTAGTGTTGAAGGAATGGTCAAGTTAGGTGAATGGTCCAGGCTCAAAAATCAGGGACATTTATTCTTCTATGCTTGAGAAGAATAGTCTAGATAGCCCATGGTTGATGTTTTACCTTCTAAGGGAAGATGATCTTCCAGATCTCACAGATATGAGTGGAAGAATGGCCTAGATGACTCGGTTTATATCATGATATTGTTTTATGCAGGTTGATATTAGATGATATGATTTTTATGGAGACTGTATGTCTCTCAACAGTAGATGTATGTTAATGTGGTGGATGTGTTCCACTGGTTGTGACTATGTGTCACTGATTAAGTAGTCATGTGCTACTTGGTGTTATATTGAATGAAATTGTTCTTATTGCCATGTAGACTATCAATAGTGTTGAAAATGATTATCATCTAGATGGATAGTCAGTGTACTAATGGACAGTCATTCTCTAGACAGAAAATGGTCCAAGACATTTATTCTTCTAGGACATATGCCCGGATTAGAAGAATGGTTATTGTATCACTCTGTGGAGTGAGTGACTTATTCAACATCATGCATCATTACTTAGATGGAGTATGGCTTCGAGAGATGATGTAGTTGATGCTATCAGATGATATTGATAGTGATGATGGTGCTCATGATTAAATCATGAGATAGTCTGTGTGGCTATGATGATGTTATCGATCGAATGTATGTTTTTGTTCAAGACCATTGCTTTCAATACCTCCCTATCTAGGAAGGAGTGTTGATATTATGGTAGTTGCAGAAGGTATTAAACCTCCACATGTAACCCTGACAAGAATAGAATGTTCCGGGAAGCAAGAAGAAACCCTAAAGCATTGGACATAACCCTAGAAGACAAGTCAACTAAAGGAAATATTCAATATTGAGTTTTTAGCCTCCAGAATGAGAAGTTGGCCCAGACAGCTAAGGAGGAGCAGTATAAATACGGGATGCCAGATCTCATTTGAAAAATACAACTCGCAACTGCAGAAATTTAAGAGTGTGCACTCCAGATATTTAGTAAGTGCACAAGTCTGGAGAGTAGTTGCAGCTACAACTTGTATTTTAGGTTTAGTCTTGGACTTTCTCCTGGTTATGGTTTGGACTTTATGCCTTGTGTGCTAGATTTGGAGAGAGGTACGGTACATTGATTGGTTATTAGGCCTAGGGTTTGCTTCCAGAATTATTCTTTGTCAAGGTTAAAGGTGCTCGGGGGTGGCTTCGGCCTATGGTTGGGTGACAATATTGTTATATTGTCTATGGTTAAACGAGCACACCTATTATTTCTAACAGTCGCACCTCTGAAATGGATGCTTATTGAAGATGCCTCGACTGCCATCGGTAGTCGTCAAAGGATCTAAGTGAATTTGTCCATCATCTCGTCCCTTTGTCATGTGAGAGATTTCTCAAGCAACATCTTGAACGAATCTCATGCTCTATCATTTCCCTTTTCTACTGTCATCGGTGGTTGCTTAGGATAGCGAGAGTGGTCATCCTCACATGAAACTAGCTAACAACCCAAATCTCTATACCATGACCTTGTCGAGGACATGCATCAAAAAATAACAAGGAGCATATTGCTATGATACCACTGATCGAGATTATGTTGAGAATGAAATGATATATGAACAAAACTATAGCATAGAACATGTAAATATAGTGAAACCTAACTTATATTAATGAATAATATAATATTGTATAACACAAACTGGCTATAATGGTGGTAACTTATATTTGAAGAGAAAGAGATGTTGATTATGCGTATTCGCAATAAGCATTACATCACACTCCATTGCATGCCCAAATGACCTCTTTCACCTCGATTATATATGAGAGAGTGAGAAAAGAATAATTCCCATGATGCATGTGAGACAAATTTGTCTAAGTTTACAAAATGTCATAGGCATGTAAAACACTAGGACTTCCCAGGAGGTCACCCATCGCAATACTACTCTTGCCCAAGCACGCTTAACTATGGAGTACTAATGGGGTTCAATGCATTAACGATGTAGGTATGTACATAAGACCACTAGGAAATCATTATATGATGGTTGTAATTAACAAATGGAGATGACATTACATTACATTACCCATCAAAAACTGTGAATATCATATACGATGCTCTGATACCAAATGAGATGAACAAAGTTCACTCACACAAAGAATATCCAATATAAATAGGATAGTACACAAAAATCCATATAAAATAATAATAATATGAATAATGAATATGAGATGAGATGATTACAATGAGAATGAGGGTTTGTTTATATATCCTCACATGGGTGCCCTTTCATGAATAAACATATCCTTTAGATAAGACATGACTTTTTATTTATGATGTGTTTAATTATTATATTTAATTATTATTTATCATATATATTTCTATATATATTGTGTTCATAACATAAGTACTATTGATCCGAAAGGATCTAGGGAACATCACAGAAGTTTCAGAAGTGTCCTAGGAGGCTTAGAATGGCCTCAGTAGACAGATAAAGGGAAAAAATTCAAAGTCTTCAAACATTAGTGAAATCGACATCATTGCTAAGAGTGTGTCGTAAGTTTTCCAACGGCATAAACGATTCGTCAAACGGAGTTACAGATCGAAAGATATTTGCAGTCAAAGTTTTAGTCAACCTAGCCTAGTCAGCAGGGATGACTCAGCATTCGTATTGTTGACATCAACATCAGTACGGATGATGTCAGCATCTGTACAGGGTATGTGGCACACGTAGAGATTGACATGTGTCATGATGATGTAAGCATGACATCGGCATGGTGATGTGGTAGCACCAGAGGCTACCACATGTCACTCATTTTTGGCATTTTCGGGTCATGTCATAGACCAGTAAAAATGTGCCATGTGGCAATCTGTACATCCACGTGGAAATTCGTATAGTGACGTGGTGGTTGACCTAGCAGGCTAACATGGCAGCTGACGTGGCAAGCTGAGGTGGCAGGCTGATGTGGCAACTGAGGTGGCAAACTGTACAGATGACGTGACATCCGTACAGATACGTGGAAGTGACATCAGCATGTTGATGTGGCCCAATAACAGCATGCCATGTGGCATGTTGATTTGGCATTTTTGGCCACCAAATGGACCAATGGAATTATGCCACGTGGCACCTCCAAGAGACACCACATGGCAACACCCAAGACATGCCACGTGGGAGGTACAACCAACAGGTGATGTGGCAGGTACAGTGAGCAGGTATGGTCAGCAGGGCCAATAGGTGGTTGCCACATGGCCCAGTCATGGGTTGCCATGTGGTAGCCAACATATGCCCAGTGAGGGCGTGTGCCAAAATTTGAATTTTAGTTCTGATTTCCCCCTCCTCTAAATCTGGTGACATTCCGCCAAATCTAGCAGATCCGCCAAATATGGCAGGGATCCACCAAATTTGGCAGAACATTGGGAAACATGCCAACAAGGGAGGCCAATGTATTTGACTCTGTGACCTTCCCTAAACCAATGCCTTAACTTAGCCTCTGTCAACCAATTCGGGCAAACAACCTTATGGGTAAATCTACCCTCCTTCTTATTTAAAACCTGAACTCTGCCAGTGCATGGGGGAGTGTGCCCAAGTCGTACAGTCGTACGGATTCCAATGTAGATAGTTCATTTAATGCCCAAAATTGCATGTGGATTGAGGTACGAGGTCTAGATAGGGGTTGAAGATGACAGTTTCCGAAGGAGACGATTTGACAGACATTTTTGGGTAATTCGGCGACGCGAATCCAATGGTGAGGTCTGTTTTTTCAGCAGAGATTCAGATCAGCAAGCTAATTTTTGGAGAAGCCAATGTAAGCATGTTTTTCATCATGATGTTTTGTCATTAAATGTTGCAGGATAGTATGCTTAATGCAGGTCTGAAGGAGCATGGAGAGGTTGTAGCAAGGTAGCAAGATCAGCTTATTCCTTCGATTCCTTCTTTTCTTCTCTTCTTCCTCATAAAACCAATCAGTTACATGTGACAAAGAAATTGTGGCACTTGCATGATAAGTGGCCAACAAAGTAGTTCTAAATCCCATAGTTTCGGGATCTATGTATGGGCTACATCTATATGCTTGGATCAGAGCAGAAGATCTAAGTCATTCTATGGCTCCACGATGATGGGGGTCATTTATTATTCTTTCTCTTTTTATGTATTGAGTATGTCGGAATGATGTCCATGTCAACATCATGGATGAATCATGAGCATGTGAAGCTTGTAGACATTCCTGGTCACATTCTGATCTCTTGTTGTCGTCACCGACAAGGGACTTTGTCCTTAAAACTTGTAAAGGAGAGACATCATTACAACGAGGAGAATAAAGCGGTCAGGATTTGGAGCATGACCTGGAGATGTTGCCCACATTGGGTGAACTTTGTTATCAAGGGAAGTTTCATATCCATTGTGTGTATTATGTTCTTATGTTTCTTTTCCATGAATTTCCACACATAGAATATTAAATGCAAGCATGACATATAACACATAAGGAAACTAAAAAGGTTTTTATTCACTTTGGATTCAATTATATAAAGACATCAACTATACCTTTAATTGCAAATCGCTCAAGTAAAACGATCTATAGCTAACCCTTTGAAGCAGTGATAGAATCAAACAATTATTGGAAACTAATCACCCCCGGGTTCAAATCAACTATTGATATATATGTTTATTGTACTTGTTTGCAAAATAAAGTAACATCTAATCTAGGAGATATTTATTGTTCTCGGGTAGGTCACCTTGGTAATTCTATGATCCTTGTTACCATAGATATGTTCTTATGAAAATGTCATTGGAAATACTTTTTCTCTTGTTGTTCTTGTTCCGGAAAGGTCACAAGCGATAGGTCTAAGAAGGAGCTAGAGTGACAGTTACAAACATGGAGCAGATGACTCCATCAAATTCTGAGACAGGCGATCTCACCAAGTACCAATTTTAAAGGAAGCTATGGTGGAAGAATATAAATCCATCATGAAAAATGATGTATGGAAAATCATACCTAGACCTTAAGAAAAGTCTGTAAATGAGTTTACAAGATAAAGCATGCAATAGATGGGAGTATCGACAAATACAAGGCAAGAGGGCTCTCCCAATATGAGGGAGAAGACTATGATGAGACATTTTCTCCAATTGCCAGATACACCTCTATTAGAGCCATCATATCTCCTACAGCATCCATGGGTTGGATTTTACATTAGATGGATGTAAAGACCGCTTTTCCCAATGGAGTAATTGAGTATACATAGAGCAACCTCAAGGTTTTGGGGTACACCTGAGAGAAACCAATGTATGAAGAAGGCCTTCTATGGACTCAAGCAAGCTCTGATAGCTTGGTGTAGAGCCTCTCATTATTCAGTGTAAGATGGAGTTAGCCTCCGAATTCAATATGAAGGATCTTGGTCTCATGCATTATTATTCGGGACTAGAAGTATAGCAGAAGCGTGGTGAAATCTTCATGTGGCAACGAAAGTATGTTGTAAATATTCTTCAGAAGTTTGGGATTATGGATTGCAAATACATGGTAATTCCCATGGTGATAGATATAAGGAAGTTGAGAGACTCTATTTTGATCTCTATTTTGATCCAATAGACTCGCCCCTGTACCGACAGTTGATTGGCTCATTAATGTATTTGGTGAATACATGGTCGAACATTTGCTTTGTTGTGAACACGTTGAGCCAGTTCCATGTGGAACCTAGACATGAGAATTGGATAGCTGCAAAACATCTTTTGAGATAGCTTTGTGGGACACTAAACTATGGTTTGATATTTGCCTCAAACAATGATGTACAATTGCATGGATTTACTGATTCAGATTGGGAAGAGAGTGCAGATGACAGAAAGAGTACTTCTAGTGTATGTTTCAGTTTGGGATATGTTGTGATATCATGGGATAACAGAGAAAATAAGTCTGTTGCACTCAACACTGGATAAGAAAAGTATATTGCAGCTTGTAATGCTTGTACAGAAGCAGTATGGCTCTGTAAACTAGTTTCTAGACTATTTGATCAGGTGTTGGATTCGACTGTGATATATTGTGATAATCATAGTTGTGTGAAGCTCTCAGAGAACACGGTGTTCCATGACCGGTCGAAGCACATTGAGATCAAGTACTAATTTATCTGTGATAAATTCCAGAGGGGAGACATGATTCTCTAGTATATATCCATTGATGAGCAGACAATTGATATTTTGACGACGCCTATGTCCAAGATAAAGTTTGCATACTTAAGGGACAAGCTTGGACTGGTAGAGATTGCTCCCTTGGTTGAGAGGGAGGAGATGACTTCCTTGGTTGAGATGGAGTGTTGATACGTGGCATCATGGATTTTCAATGAGCTAGAGATCTATATCATGCTAGTACATGTTAGAGATGGTCATACAACTTCAAGATGATGCTTGCATTATTCTAGTTATGATCATGCTAGTACAAATTAGATATGATACAAATGGTTGGAGTTGTGGATGATACAGTGACCTGAGGTGCATCGTGCTAGTATAGCTTAGAGATGGATATACAACTTAGATATGATGTATTGCAATCATTCTAGATATGTTCATGCTAGTACAGCTTAGAGATGATGCTTATGAGTCGCATCATGCTAGATATGGCCATGCTAGTAGAACTTAGAGGTGGACATACAACTTAGATATGATGTATTCACATCATGCTAGCTATGTTCATGATAGTACAACTTAGAGATGACCATACATCTTAGAGGTGATGTAGATGACTCGTGTAATGGTAGTTATGACCATGCCAGTACAACTTAGATATGCCATATAGATTAGATATGATGCATTGGCATCATGCTAGATATGTCCATGCTAGTACAACTTAGAGATGATCACAAAGCTTAGAGGTGACACAGAGAGGCATTGATCTGCATCATGCGAGTATAGCTTAGATATGACATACAAATTATATATGATGCATCTACATCATGCTAGTACGGCTTAGAGATGTTGTAGATGATACTCCAGATCACGCCAATACGTCTTAGATATAATGCATTATCATCATGCTAGTACGAATTAGAGGTGATGCAATTGATGACATTGTTGATGTAGGTGTTACGAGGAAAATCATTATGTGGCATGGGGTAAACCACAACAAACGAAAATGACTGTAGAAATCAACTATAATCTCAAGTATGCTATATAAACAAATATGCCAACAAGACAACATAAAGAGCCTACCTCATCCAGACGTTCCATGAAGTCCACCATTGAGCACTTGACTCAAAGCAATACACCTGCAACTTGTCCTCAACAACCAAGATACACAAGCATATGGTGATAATATATAAAGTTATCACATACAATAGCACAATCCATCAATATTCATAACAAATATGCCCATGCAATAACAATTCAAATATTAGCAAGACATTAATTGAATGAGAAAAGAGTATTTATATTAAAATTTAATCAACATAAGTGTATGAATGACAAACTTCTGTGTCGGCACGTCCGAAACTGAGAAACTAAGTCCCTTCCAGCTTGGCCTCCACCACTTCAATCCTCCACCAAAGGAAAGCTCATATAACAAAGACAATGAGGTTATCCATTAAGTAGAGAAGAGCTTAGGGGTTAAACAATGTGTTTAGACTTAAAAGGACAAAGGGATGTAGACTCAATATGAAGTGAATAATTTCTCCAAAGTAATTTTTCTCTCAAAGTTGAATTCTTCTCCTCTTCTCCACAGTTTGGACAAGGCCCATTTATAGCCTCCAAATGGAACTGAAGGGTCAATTCAGAACGTTTCCAGTATATGGAAGGTCAAGGATCATGGATCTCGTGATGTTACATGGAAACCCAACACCATTTTTTTAATTTTGAGCACAAAAACCGATGTACGCAGGTTGTAATGGTGCAACCTGCGTATACACATGTTTTATAGCTATTAGGGCACGTATGTGTGGAAAAATATGTGTTTTAGCTCTGGGAACTGCAAAAGGGGACTTCAAGTCTACATAGGGAAATGGAACAAACATTTTGATCAAGTTTGCATGAGGTGAGGCAAATATTTCTATAACAGATGCCCCCTAATGTGTGAGGTCAGAAGAGTATCTGCGATGGTCGAAATATATTATAATTCCCAGAAGTGGAGTAATGGAGACCCATCTGGATGAACTAGTTTCTCATAAGAATATTACAAACCATAATGAATTTGTGCACATGGCTGCCAATTTGAATTACACTGCAGATCCATGTGGAAATATACCAAACAGTTGTTCATGGCCATGGATAGGAAATACAAAAGTAGATACATGCCATAGGTTGTCATAGTCACGAACAAGGCCCAGTGAAAACCAGTCTCAAAATCAATCTAAAGATATATGTATACAATGGAGTATAATTTGATCTCCCGTTATCACTGAATTCATATAGGTACTGGTCCAATGAATGATAGCAATAGCTCAGGAAAGTTGTGACTATGAACTGATGTCTTCAAGTCTTCTACACAATCCGCCAAAGGTGCAAGTCTACATCATGTGAATAAAGGAGTTGAGGTTGAACACAATGAGACTTCATTTGATTACCGATCATTAAGGTATACCCTTAACAAACACCAGACAACCTACCGATAATGAAAGTAGGTATCAAGGCACCAAGTACATTCTTACAAGTGTGAATAAAGTTGTTGAGGTCGAACACTCGAAGAATCCATCGATCAGGAGACATTCATGTTTTCCCAATTGTCGATGGTGAGAGAACCTACCACTGATGACTACAAGCATCTAGGTCCTCATAGGACTCTAGGTCTTGTTTCCAGAATATATGGGTTGAAGTTGATGGCGAGAGAACCTACCACTAATGACTACAAGCCTCTAGGTACTCATAGGACTCTAGGTCTTGTTTCCAGAATAGATGGGTTGAAGTCGATGGAAGGAGACCCGCTGAAAGGAGAGCATTAAGGCATCTCTCATCATTCAACATGAGGTACAAAGCAATATCTTTATGATTTGGAGGAACTCGGAGGAAGAACATGTTCACGAACCAATGACCCTGTAGGTCTTTCGCATGCACCAGATGAAAGAAGTGCATGAAAAACACCCTATGAATAGCATCCAATAAGGAAAATTGTCGACAAAGGTGAGGAAACCACCAATAAGGCTAATGGAATCCAAGACACTACACGAATCCCAATGTGTGAATAGATTTCTTGTCATCAAACACAAGGGAAACCCCCCAATCAACGACCAATGAGGATATGTCGATTGATGGGTTCAAAGCTACCTACCCATAAGGAAAGTAGGACCAGGGTGCACGGTAAGACTACAGCTTCATGTAATTCTGAGACACGCTGAGGGTATGGTCGACATGCAAAGTCAAGAGTTCTGAGAAATGGCCGACACATGTTGATAGACATCCTTTGAAGAAGAGCATGAGACATATGGAAGACTTTGGCAACAGAGACTCAATGATGAAACTTTGTGGTGCAGGAGGCACCAATCAAACTCTCCATAGGTATTGGAAGAGTAACTAGTCGAAGGAGAAAAATCCAAGTAACGAGCTCAGCTTCCTAAGGTCATGCTAAACCCAATCTTTGGATGGCAAGTGGACTCAAAAAATATTCTTTGTTCAAAGGCGACATGATTGTTTCCAACATGAGATAATATTATTTTCCCGCTTGTCTTTTTTTGTTTTTTCATAGACAAATTAATGCTATGATACAGAGGAGGAAATGAGTGTCACGAGTAAGAAATTGGTTCCAGCAGTGGAACGTGCCCATGCTCAATGCAAGGAGGTGTACGCAAGATATGGACACTCGAGGGAATTTTTCCTCGTAGGGTACAAGGTTTCAAGTTGCAAAGGATATAAACAAGGCTATGCTTGGCTAATGATGCAAATTACTCGAGATAATAGGCTTATCATGCGAAAGTGGGAACCAGCAATAGGATCAATACTACAAGCAAGAGAATGAGATGCAATTACAAATTAACTCCAAAGAATGGTTTTTTTCATAAATTTAGTCCCCCTAGGCCCGAAAAAGTATAAAACGATACCCATGAGAACTCTTCTAGCCACTAGTGACTAGAGTGTTCCTTTTTCGAAATTAGTCTACTTGGTCCGAAAAAGGGTTAAACTTACACCAAATAGGCGTCCTTTCAAATCCAATTAACGAGTGTGATAGAAACAAGTTCACTCGGCAATATTTTCATTTTTTAAGAAAGTAGAAAAATATCTTAAACAAGACTTGGGGAATGTTGTTATAAGCAGCATATAATGGGGGAGGCCAAGGCTCTCGTGTAGGACTTCTATCGAAAGTCAGCAACTCACAGATAGATGAAAAAAGCTTGGGAAAACCCAAATCTTTCCAATTCAAGGAGGATAAAATAATTGCAGAGGTTACTTTATCTAGAATGTATCGAAGAATGCCCCTTATCTGGAAGGGTGTAGAAGAAGGAAGTTGAGGCTCTACAAGATCACTCCAATCAAAGGAAACCACCCTAGTACATGGAGGGAGCGTACTTAAAGAGAGTGGAATGCTCCCTTGTTAAGAAGGTACAGGACTAGAAATGCTAAGGACACGGTCAAAACACGCATCACCCCCCAAAAGAAGAGTGTGATTAACCAAAGATTGCATCGACAATGTCACTTCCTTAGACTTGTCACTCTCCAAGGGAAGAGTGGGATCAACCAAAGATTGCATCGGCATGACCACTTCTTCAACCCTTGGTTGAAAAGGATGCAAGATAACATGGTCTAGAGACACATCACCCCCAAAAACAGGAGTCGTGTCGGTCTAAGATTGCATCAACACGACTGTTGGTTGAACAGGATGCGAGACAACATGGTCCAGAGACTCATCACCCCCAAAAACAAGAGTGGTGTCAATCGAATATCGCATCGACATGACCGCAGGTTGAACAGAATGCAAGACAAAAATTTCAAGAGATGCATCACCCCATAAAGAAGAGGGGTGTCAACCGAAGATTTCATCTGCACAACCGTTGTATCAACCAAATAAGGACTAGAATGTTGGGAAACCAAAGATGACTCAGAACCTGAAGGGCCCCCAGGCAAGGACCCCACTTCTTGTACCACGGTAGTAGCAGGGCACAAATGAGTAAGGTGATATCCTTTACAAATCCTATAAAGGAAATTGGGCTTACGTCTTACATGTCTAGGCTTCTCAATCATATGAATTCCCCTAGCATGACTTGCAGTGGTCGGTGGCATGCTCCCAGCATGACTTGCATAGGCTAGTAGCAAATCTCCAACATGACTAGGAGAGGTTGGTGATGTATGTGTAGTGTGACTAGCAGTGATTGGACTGGCGACGGTTGGTTGCGGTATTTGAGACCAAGGTTCTGGGAAAGACTGGTTTTGAGAAATTGCGGGCTAGGAAGGGTTATGGTATACACCATGGCCTTGTCTGATAGGATAGTATCCTCCTCGAAAATAGTTCATAAAAGGGTGTAAGGGCATCGACACCGAGGAAGTCGCTTGTGAAGAGAAAGCGACATGACAAGGGTTACTCATGTGAGGATATATGTTTCCCTCAGACGAAGGAACTTTATGAAGGGGTTTGCCCATACTATAAAACTGACTCCCCCCGGATGAAATGTCAGAGGACAGATGGAGTTCCACCATGGAAAAAGCATTCATAGGTCTGACATAGCGGAAGAAGGATAGATGGATGGGATGTAATAAGTAGAATGACTGCCCATTTGAGCACTTTCTCCTGGAAAAGTGAAGCTAGAATTGGATTTATAGGAAGGATGATTCAAACCTCCTACTGTAAGAGTTGGCTGAGGGCTATGACTCCCACCAAATGAAAAGGGAGAAAAAGGAGGCATCATGCCTCCAGAACCAAAACTAGGATTCACATAAGGCAACGAGACAGAGGATGGCAAGTGCGAAGACATGTCTGGCATACCATGAGAAAAATGATTAGAGGCCCAAGATATTGGATGAGTATCATGATTCGATGTACCACTCGTAAATACAAAAGGATTCATCCCCATGGAATGAGAAAATACCACGGATAGGGTAGTGCTAATTGAGGGAGTCAAGGGGACTCCACTATCCATAATAATGAAAACTCACGACACAATACAAAATCCTAAGGCCAACTAACAATCAAAGAGCACACCAAAAATAAACAAAAGGTCCAATATGCACACAAACAGGATAAAGTGGTTGAAAGGGGCCTCCCTCTTTAAAGTAGGTATGCCTCACCCAAGAGGGGCCTGAGACTCCCTTCAAAAGATCGGAGGTATCAGAATCAATTATAAGGGCCCTCGTGGGCTTAACAACACAGTCAAACAGATCCCCCCAGAGAGGTAATCCTCCATAAAGGTTGTGTGATGTCCGACCCTTATCTAACTTAGGGTACCTGCAGAATAACCACTGCAAGTAACCTATGTGGCTACCTATCTCAAGAAACTAAGCCACCACGATATAACCAATGCACAGGTGAATGGTCGTAAGTCAGGTCCACCGTATGGATAGGGTAACAAATCCTGAAATCTTGAAAGCACTACCTCTCACAGAGGTAAAGGTACTAGCAACACCCCCATATATGAATAGATCCCCAGAAATATCTCTAACGCTAAGAAGGTATTGGAGGGATATCTCCTCAATCAACTCCATGCGACCTCATGCTTAACTCTGGTGTGAATGAAGCCTTCTGACATCACCAATTATACAATGGATTTCACCACTCCCTTAGTCAGACACATATGTTGAGTTTAATAACCTTGGAGAAATTTACTCACAAAATCCTATTCCAAGGCTCTAAATCTTAGTTTGTGCACCCTGAAAAATAAAATCATTTCTAATCAATTTTAAATTTATCAGCGTTACTTTTATTGGCTTTGCTTTTTCAAAAGGTGTGGTCATGAAATTGATGATTTTATGACTTAGCAAGTAAAATAAATGAATATGAATAAAATGCAAAGTCCTAACTTCAATTCCCAATAAATGATAAGCTTTTCTAAATGCAACTTTCAATTCAATTATGCAATTTCAAATAAGATGCAATCTTTCTATACATGTACTAAGATCAGTGACGAGAACCCAAAAGATCAAATGCCAATGATGCAAAATGTATTTTTTTGTATTTTCAATATAAAAGAATGAAAATGCAAGGACTAAACAAAAACTTGATATAAAGACCCTATTGTATGTAAACAGAGACAAATCAAGTAGAATATCAAGAATCAAACACCTAGCCCATGATGCAAGGACAATCAATGAAAAGGATGATGAGAAAGAAAAATCGCCCGAAAATTCAACCAAAGAAAGGTTTCCTATCACTCTGCGGGCACTTAACAGTCATAGCAGAGACCTAAGAAGACTCAACAATCATCAAAACTTACCCAACAAACATCAAACTCAGCAATCAAACAAACAAGGATGATGTGTGTGATTGTTCAGAAGAAACCCGCGTATATACGCTTCCTACAGAACGACAGCTCGCGTATGTACATGACTGTTAGGGAAAAAACTGTGTATATGTATTGAAACACTGCCAGGTTAAGGATAAGGCCAAGAAACTTAGACTCAAAATGAAAAGAGATTGTCAAGCAATCAGACAACAAGGAACTCCAGATAAATGAGAGAAATCAAAGGAGAAAATCATTCCAAAACCCGAAAAGAATATTCAATCCCCAGTATGGTTTCCAATTCTTTTATGAAGAAAATCACTCTATGACATGGGGTAAACCACAACAGACGGAAATGACTACAGAAATCAACTCTAATCTCAAGTATGCTATATAAATAAATATGCTAACAAGACAAGATAAAGAGCCTACCTCATCTAGACATTCCATGAAGTCCATCATTGAGCACTTGACTCAAAGCAATACACCTGCAACTTGTCCTCAACAACCAAGATACACAAGCATATGGTGATAATATATAAAGTTATCACATACAATAGCATAATCCATCAATATTCATAACAAATATTCCCATGGAATAACAATTCAAATATTTGAAAGACATTAATTGGACGAGAAAAGAGTATTTCTATTAAAATGTAATCAACAGAAGTGTATGAATGACAAACTTCTGTGTCGACACATTTGGAACCGAGAAACTAAGTCCCTTCCAGATGGGCCTCATCCACTTTAATCCTCCACAAAAGGTAAGCTCATATAAGAGAGACAATGAGGTTCTCCATTAAGTAGGGAAGAGCTTGGGGGATGAACAATGTGTTCAGACTTAAAAGGATAAAGGGATGCAGACTCAATATGAAGTGAATAATTTCTCCAGAGTAACTTTGCTCTCAAAGTCGAATTCTTCTCCTCTTCTCCACATCTTGGATAAGGCCCATTTATAGCCTTCAAATGGACTTAAGGGTCAAGTTGGAACGTTTCCAGTATATGGAAGGTCAAGGATCATGGATCTCGTGACATGACATGGAAACCCGACACCATTTTTTAAATTTTGAGCACAAAACCTGATGTACGTGGGTTGTAATGGTGCAACCTGCGTATACACATGTTGTATAGTTGTTAGGGTGCGTATGTGTGGAAAAATATGTTTTTTAGCTCTGGGAACTGCAAAAGGGAACTTCAAGTCTGCATAGGGAAATGGAATAGGCCTTCTAATCAAGTTTGCGTGACGTGAGGCAAATCTTTCTATAATAGTAGGATGATATCAAATGATATGATTTGATTGTTGTGGAGACTATATGTCTCTTGACAGTAGTTGTATGCTATTGTGGTGGATGTGCTCCACTGGTAGTGATTGTGTGTCACTAGTTAGTAGTTGTGTGCTACTAGGAGTGGTTGTGTACCACTAGACAATATTTTTGTACTACAATGGATCGACACTATTGTGATCTATTAGATGGCATTGTAGTAACTGTGTACTACTATTGGATTGCCATGGAGATTACTAGTAGTGTTGAAGGTGTTTGCTAGGCGAGTGTGCCAACCAGTAGTGTTGGAGGTGATTGTCAGCTAGATGGATAATGATATGATGCAAAGGCATTGATCTACATCATGTGAGTACAACTTAGAGATGGTGCATTGACACCATGCTAGTAACGGTTAGAGATGATGTAGACGGTACTCCACATCATGCTAGATATGATCATATTAATACAACTTAGATATGATGCAGAGCATCATGCTATTACAGCTTAGATATGATCATAAAACTTAGAGATGATGCAATGGACAGGATGGCTCTTGGAGCCATCGAGGATATTCAACATCTATTGGGATAGTCATTCTTATAGGATGTATGTCTGGATTAGAAGAATGGTCCTTGTATCACTCTGATGAGTGAGTGAATTATTCAGCATCATGCCCAATTACTCAGATGGAGTATGGCCTCGAGAGATGATGCAATTGATGCTATCAGATGATATTGATAGTGGTGATGTTGCTCATGAGTTTATCTACGTGATCATGAGATAGCATGTGTGGCTATGACGATGCTACTTGTTAATACCTCCCTAGCTAGGAGGGAGTGTTGATATTATGGTAGTTGCGAGAGGTATTAACCTCCATGTGTAAATTTTGGCTAGAATAGAATATTTCAGAAGGAAGAGAAACCCTAAACAGATGTGTAGAAACCCTAGAAGACAAGTCGTCTTAGTAAAAGAATTAATATTAAAGTATTATATTCTAAAAGGACAAGTCAGCCCTGACAACTGACAAGAACCACTATAAATAAGAGATGATCTAGCTCATTTGTACACACACACTTCACACACTCTCTCAGTCAAGTATGGTGCAAGTTTGGAGCCACGGCTACAAGGATGGAAGGTGGATCTTCTATGATGGTTCTTGGTCTCTCTCTCTAGCCTCATCTAGCCTAAGATGTGATCCCTATCCTCTAGTATGTCTTGGTGGTGTTCTTGGTGATATTTCTTGGTGGTAATTTTGGTAAGTGCAACTGCAATTGCAACTGCAACTGAGTATTGTTCTTGTTCTGTGGCGTTGGGACTTTCTGTTTGGTGAGATATCTTTGGAGAAATATGGGCTCTCTTAGTTATCTGTTGGTTCTAGTGTTGCTTCCATAATCATTCTATCTAGTAAAGGTTATGGTGCTCGGGGGTGGTTGTGTGCCAATGGTTGGGTGACAATAGTGATATTGTCTATGGTAAAATGAGCATATCAAATATTTTAACAAGATCACCCTCTATTAAACTAATTTGTATCTACAAAAAAGTAAATTAACGTCTAGTGGCAACACTTTGCCAATATTTGTCAATTATGTCCTTTTTGCCCAGAACTCATTCTTGAGTTGGTTGATGACAAGGAACACCATGGTTGACCTTAGACAAGGTAGGATAACATTCTTTTGACATTAGAACCACCATTACATCTTGGTTTGCCTATTTTGTCACCTTTACCTCGTTGAAACATCGGGTGCTAAATTAAGCAATCAAGCAATGCTAAAATGAAATTGCTAGGAAATTCATCAAAATGTCTAGCCTCACACCCAGAGTCACATGCATACCCTTTTCTTGGTTTTCGTGCATGAATTCATCCATTTTTAATCAACCTTAATTTGTTGTTTCTCGTCATTTTCAATTGTCATTGGTACTCAATTCCCAAAAAATATTGGGTGTCACTTCAACGTGTAATTTGAATTCTCAAATTTATAATTATAACAAGTGAAATTAGCAGCAATGTTGTTTATACCTTCCTCTTAAAAATAAAGACAATAGGTATATGTAGTCCAAAATGAAAACTTAAAGTAATTATAAAACACTTGAAACTTGTAATAATGTATTACTTGTACATAGTTTAAAAACAAAAGAGAAGTGACAACAACAACCAAAAGTTTAAATAATTATACAACACTTGAAACTTGTAATAATGAATTACTTGAACATAGTTTAAAAACGAAAGAGAAGTGACAATGGCTACTCTAACTCTATACTTTTAAATGTTGAAGCTGAATAAATTTAGGTATTAATAACTATTGACAATGTCATAAGTATAAATTGAAATCTTCAAAACCTTTTAAAAATAAAGTAATGAATATTTAGATTTCAAACATTTCAACACATAAAACCAAATTGAAATTCATTCATTATTAAAAAAGAAACTAAAACTTTAATTATTTATGATTTTAAAAATATTTTTTTAAATTAAACTTATAAATAAATAGCAATTTAAAAATTTACACCTTTCATCTCTTTTAAAATTTAATAAGTTCAAAATTAAAATAGATTTACACTAATTTCTTTCATCTCTTTTAATATTTAATAAATTCAAAATTAAAATAGATTTACACTAATTTAATTTTTCAATGTTATCATATAATAATAACAAGGGCAATAGCTGCAAAGCAGCTAGTCCCTGCCTTAGGATTATGTTTACATTTTATTTAGTTAATTGATAAATACAATAAAGGTTTTTAAACTATTTAGTGTTTAACTATATCCACTCTTTGTGTTTAATGTTATTTTAAGTTTCACCAAAAGGTCAATTTCAATTGTGTCAATAGTTTTAAATTTCAAGTTTGTTCAACCATTCAGGCCACCTCCAAGCAACACATAAACCTAATTAAATTTAGATTTGGAACCACCACTACACCAAAGACACTCTACACCAATGGATGAACTTAATTAAAATAAATTTGAATGCTACTCTAACATTTATTTCTATTTTTAAATATTTATCAATGATAAAAATGGGTATTTGACCTATAAGAATTTAGAAATCTATATGTAAATTTTTTTTCAATAAAACTATGAAGAGTAAGTTATTGAATGATATTGTATGTCTAACACCATTATATATATATATATTCATGGAGATTCATATTCTATCTCTCTTTCTTTATACAAATGTATAAATTTTAAACATTTTTTAATGGAAGATAAGCTATGTATTGTTGTTATAAGTTCAAATCCAGAGGGGGCTATGGTATGTATACCTCCGTAGACTTTCCCAGTCAAATCGTTGGGCAGAGGGGGTCCCTTGTCCCACAAACAAGGGGGTCTCATACACCAATTTGGTGTGGCTTAGTCATGTCCTTAAAAATAGATTATTATTATTATTATTACTATCATTAAGTGGTAATGTGAATATTTTATTGAGATAGGTTTTCAACATTAAAAATTATTAATTTCCTAAAAGGGACTTATACAATATTTTTATTATGTGAAGTTGGTGTTTACAGTGCAAAATGTCTATTTTGGTTTTGAATATGGATGAATAACACTCTATCATCATAATAATCACATTTATAATGAGTGATTGTTTTAAGATATTAAAATTCTCAAAATTGTAATTTTGTTTTTTTTAAATAATGTATTTAAAAAATATGACTATATTTGACATTACAAATTTTACTAATAATTTTATTTGGATATTTTACATGGTGATTTACAATTTAAAAATAATTAAGTTATTATTAAAGAAAACAACTTTTAGTATTTTATAAAAGATTACAAATGCTTTACATAAACCTATGTGTTCATGATCCATACTAAAGTGAAAAAATCTTTAAATTTTGAGAAACTCTTTTTAAAACTTGAAATCGGTGTTATTGATATCTAATCTAATGACATTCACTCTCTTGGAGAAGAGAAACAATACTTAGTCAATGAACTATTAATGCAAAAATAGTACTTAGTCAATGAACTATTAATCCAAAAAAAAAAAAAAAATGAAAAAAGATTCAAGGTGAGAGCCACAAGAAAGATGAAGAAACCGCAAGCTAGGGTTTGACAATCGCGGTCTCAACAGAGTTCAGAATGGTTACAAATGGTGGTGGGAATGGCACCCCATCATACAAGTAGGTAGTGGTGAACAGGGAGAAAGGCCCACGAGGCGTTGGGTTCAAAGAACCGCTGACAAGCAACTTGGGATCGGGACCGAAAAAGAACCAGGA
The DNA here is from genome assembly GCA_010110895.2 of Picea sitchensis. Taxonomy (NCBI): domain Eukaryota; kingdom Viridiplantae; phylum Streptophyta; class Pinopsida; order Pinales; family Pinaceae; genus Picea; species Picea sitchensis. The sequence goes on from SNQJ01S0002486.1 coordinate 168,088, forward strand.
GAGCAACCTGAAAAAAAGGGATCGCGTGGGGGAGGAATCCAGAGAAAACCATAAGGTTGCACAAGAACCAACGAACCCCAGTGGGGGAGATGGGTGCAACCCATGTAAACCTTAAACAACATTGATACCCAAGGTTATACTGGAAGACCCACAAACGCAACTCTATCGAGACTAGATGAAGATGCATGCATTAATCTGCAAGTTCATGGGGTTGTGTCCCACAGAAATAACGTTGTGCAACTGGATAAAATATCAATGGAAGCCAAGTGGAGAAGTGGAACTCCACCTGGGTTCGAAAGGATTCTTCACAACAGTCTTCATGAACCTGGAGGATAGGAATAAAGTCTTTGAGGGGGGGGCATACTTCCACACCTCAGCAGGGTTGTACATGCGGCCATGGAAGGAAAATTTCTCCCCAGAGAAACAAACCTTTAAAAATGTTCCAGTCTGGCTGAGGTTTTACTTCTTACCGCTAAACTACTGGTTTTCATCCACCTTTGAAGCAATTGGGAACAAGCTTGGAAAATATGTCAAGACATCAGAAGCAACCCTAAAAGGGAGATATACATCCTATGAAAGGATCTGCATAGAGATGGATGTGTCAGAAGCCATAAGCCTGGAATTCAAGGATGAAGAATGGATACAAAGCATCGATTGCGAGCAGATCCCATTTAGATGCATAAGATTCCATGAACATGGACACTTAATCAGAGAATGTCCGCTCAATAAAAAAACAAGAAACGAAAAATAGCAAAGCACAACAGGATGAGGACGGGTTTGTAAAACCGAGCCACAAAAATAGAGCAACAAGAAACCAAGAAAAACTCCAACAGAAAGCAACATGGAAGCCAGGACTAGACCAGAAGGACGGGACAGGGCTAACCAAGGGGAAGAATGAGGAAAGGAAAAGACAAAAGCCAGAGTAGCTAGGGAACAAGCAACTCAGGAGAACACCGATATTCTAGGCAATAAGAGAGAACAGGGAGATAGTGCTAGTCCTATGGAAGGAGGAACCGAAGACGCCAACACCCCAATGTAGGAGGCAGACGGAGATTCGGATATGACACAAAGTGAGGTGGGCACGAAAGACCCTAATCTCAGGGACATTGTGGAAAGGGAAGGAATAGATCTCTCGAACATCTTGGAGCAATGGAAAAAGAAGGGAGTAGACAATGTACCAACAGAACAACTAGATCATATCCAATACCTTTTCCTTCTAAGGGAGGAAGCAAAATCCAGAGGGATCAAGCGTATGCATGGAGAAATAGGACACTTGGGAATAAAAGCAGGCGAGGGAAAACCATGACATTCACCCAAGCAGACGAGGTGGAAGAAAGGCAGGAAATCAAACAATTTAGACCTACAAGGACTAGGAGCCCTGCTGATAAATTCAGGTAAGATCAAAAATCTATTTCCCAACTCCCCCCAACATGTTTAAAAGAATATTATAACATGGAATATAAGAGGCCTAAACATCCCACGAAAGCAAAGGATCCTTAAAAATAGACTGAGCAAGGAACAACCTGACCTTTGTTTCATTCAAGAGACAAAATGCATTGTAGACAGAATGGAAACAATTAGTAAAAAACAATGGAGCAAGTACCAGATGTTGGTTGTTGAAGGCCAACATATGGTTGGCGGTATAATCACATTATCGAACCCACATTCACTAAACCTACTAGCAGTTGAAGCTACGAGACACACAGTCTCGGTTAACATGCAAATTATAGGTAACACTGAGGAAATTCTATGCACCAATGTGTATGGTCCCCAGAGGTTGGAAGAAAAAAGGAGAATGCTTGAAGACCTAGAAAATATAAAGGCCAGATGTCGCAACCTCCACTGGATCTTGGCAGGGGACTTCAACATAATCATGACACTTGTGAAGAAAAAAGGGGGCACCAGGAGACTGGATAGAGATGCGAAGGATTTCTCAGGTTTCATTAAGATAATGGAGATGGTAGACATCAGAACCAACAATGGCCAATTCTCCTGGAATAAAAAATGAAGTAATTATTACCAAGTAGCTACAAGGCTAGACAGATTCCTGGTATCGGAATCCATCATCCTGTAGGGACTAACCTTAGACTGCAGCATCCTGCCATGGGGGGGGGTTCAGACCATTGGCCAGTCCAATTAGAAGCGAACTTCCAAACCACTTCTAAGAACAAACCTTTTAGATTTGAGAAATTTTGGATCTAATATCCCACCTTCAGGGAGCACATCAACCAATGGTGGTGAGAGGAATTACTATATCAAGGGACAAGGATGTTCAAACTTTATAAAACACTCAAGTACATCAAACACAAAATCAAAGAGTGGAACAAGAAAATCTTTGGGAACATAAACCAAGAAAAGAAAAAGATTGAGGATAGAATGAGGATACTCCAGGAACTCTGCATAGACGAGGGTTACACAGAGGATTGGAAAAGAGAAGAGATCCAAATGACCCAAGAATGGGAAGCAAGATGCCAGCAGGAAGAAACTCTCTGGCGCCAGAAGTCCAGAATCGAGTGGCTAAAGGAAGGGCAGCAGAATACCAAGTTTTTTCATAGAACCACCATTGCAAGAAGAACCCATAACAAAATCTTGAAAATTAGGGATTATAATGGGATACAAAGAGAATCACGCAAGGAAATTGAACATACACTGGTCAATCACTTCTATGGGATAGCCCAGGAACCCATCCAAGACAAAACTGAGGCCATACAAAGGATAACTCAGCACATCCCCAGGCTGGTCACAGAGGAACAAAATGTCAATCTAAACAAACCCATAACAAAGGAGGAAATCGACCAAGTGGTCTAGGAAATGCCCAATGGAAAGGCCCCAGGCCCAGATGGCTTCACGGTGGAATTTTTCAAAGCTTGCTGAAAAGTGGTTAAACATGATGTTTATGGGGTGGTGGAAGACTCCAGACATTCGGCCTCCGTCCTGAAAGTGTTAAATGCCACAATGATCACTCTAATGCCAAAGGAAAATGAAGCAAGGACCCCAGATCGCTACAGGTCGATATCTTTATGCAATGTTTCTTACAAGATAATCTCCAAAGTCATAGCCAAAAGACTGAAACCATTCCTACCCACACTGATTTCACAGGAGCAAGCAGGTTTTGTAGAAGGAAGAAAAATACTAGATAACATCATCCATGCCCATGAACTTATACACACACTAAAAAGCCAAAGGAGAGGGGGGATGATAATCCAACTTGACCTGGAGAAGGCTTATGACAAGATTAGCTAGCACTATATGGCCAAAACGCTAGAATCCTTTGAGTTTGAACAACATTGGATCAACTGGATTGCCAATCTAGTCTCAATGACAAGCTACTTGCTTCCTAATTAATGGAGCCCCAACAAAACCTTTCTGGCCTTCGAGAGGCATGAGACAAGGAGACACATTGTCCCCCTTCCTGTTCATTCTGATGATGGAAGGGCTCAGCAGAAGCATAAAAAGTGCAACTGCAGCAGGGGAACTAAAAGGAATCAATCCCTTCGAAGACTGTCCAACCTCCACACACCAACAGTTCGTTGATGACACCCTACTCCATGGCACACCCACGGTCAAGGAAGAAAAAACCTATAAAAGAATATTAGAAGACTTTGGGGAAGCCTTGAGGGCAGAGATCAACCACTCAAAATCTATGATATATTTCTTCAACACTAATCCTGCAATCTAAAGGAACCTAGCCAATATTCTGGGGTTTGAACGCAAAATGCTACCAACGAAATACTTGGGAATTCCCCTGACGGACAGAGCTTGCAAAATGGCAACGATGGAAGGAGTGATCAACAAACTATAGGAGAGGGTAAAAAACTAGACTTACAGAGCTCTCAACCTGGCAGGGAGGCTTATCCTCACCAAAGCGGTCCTACAAGCAATTCCGATGTATATGATGTCAGTGTTCCCTGCTCCCAAAGGAATACTACAAAATATAAGAGCCATTCAAAGAGATTTCCTATGGTGAGGTGTTGAAAATAAAAAGAAATGGGCCCTAGTATCTTGGGAGAAGGTTTGTCACCCAAAAGGCAAAGGAGGCCTAGGGTTACAAGATCCACGGGTAACCAACGAAGTCTACGGCGCAAAACTCTGGTGGATATGGATCAAGGTCAAATCAGTACCCTGGACAAACCTCTAGAAGGCCAAGTATGCCCTGAACATCAATTATCAAGACCGAATTCAACTCATCGGCACAAGGGAGGGATCAGCCATCAAGAATCTCGTTTGGCACAACAAGAACTGGATTCATAAACACAACTTCTGGGAAGTCAGAAATGGTCAAACTGCCATATTCTGGGAGGACGCGTGGCAACACGAACCCATAATGGAAAATCTGGACAGGGAGGAGCTCCAACAAGAAATGACTCCGGAATGCAAAACAAAAATCCATCACTACTGGAAGCCAAGAAATGATAGTGACAGATGGAGGACCTGGTATGTAATGATCCCAAGCCAAATACTTTCTTGGAATCACTAACTACTACTAATTTATTGAGTTATTAAGTGCATACAAGATTCATCAACACATGGAGATCACAATATATTCAAGATGTAGAAGCACAAGCA
>SNQJ01S0002486.1:176021-188118 GCA_010110895.2 Picea sitchensis
ATACCTCATTACTTAGTCAATGAACTATTAATGCAAAGCTACACATGGCCTTTTTATGATTTTTTAAAATTTATGTATTTTTTATTAATTATGTTTTTATAATAGTCACCTCCAACCAGGGCTTATTAGTCCCATCAACCTTCTTAGCCAATCAAAAATTCATAATTTTGTAATATCAAAAGTCTAATATATATATATATATATATATATATATATATATATATATATATATAACATTTTAATAATTAAAAATTCTACAACTTTAACAAACTTTTAAAAAAATGCCAATAAAATTGATAAGTCAACTCAATTTGACCTAAAATTAATCATTATATTCTGTACTTTGCCAAGGACTAATAATATATGTATATAATTATTTATTTTATTATTTTTTATGCTAATCTTATTATTTAAAAAATAAAACATTGAAAACATACACTAATCTTATTATTTAAAAATAAATAAAACATTGAAAACATATATTGGAAGTATACTATTTAAAAATGCATTGAATTCAATGGAATTGATTTGTTAACAGCTATACAATGCAATACTTGTAACTTAGTACATGTGAAATGGATCTCTTCAAACATTAAACATTTTGTTAATAAATATATAATGGAGATCTTTTGATTTAGTTAATGTGGAAGAAGTATATGGTGAAAGCTAAAAAACAAGTAACATGACAATAATTAACCAAACTAGCATAACTTGAAGAACCCCTATCTCTATCAGCTCCAACTCCACTCCAACCATCTCTCTTTAGCATCACAAATACATTGTTCAGTACACCCATCAAACAAATTGCAGCCTCCTCATCCATCCTTCCTACGCAACCCAGTTTAGCAAAGCAACTATGCCTCCTCGTTCATCCTTCGGACACAACCCAATTTAGCAAAGCAATTATTATTATAGGGAAAATTCATCCTTCCTACGCAACCCAATTTAGCAAAGCAACTATGTCTCCTCATTCATCCTTCCAACACAACCCAATTCAGCAAAGCAATTATTATTATAGGGAAATAAACATAGCATGCATCTTAGTTGCCATCTGTTAAATTAAATATCTCGTATAGCTTTTAAGCACCTCAATTTAGCAAAAGATGGTTGTGCAGAAATCTTAGCCAACTGGTGTTAAATTAAACATCCAAGATAGCTTTTAAACATTGACTTAGGATTTTATCACACCTATTGCAACATAAATTATACAAATTGCCACCTAAATTGAACTGAACTATACGTGGAAAATTTATAACGCAGAGTTCAAAGCCCTAAACTGAAATTTTACTACTGCTAAACCGAAATCTAGTCATTAAGTAGATTTCTTGACAAATTTTTTAATCAACTTTGGCCCTAAAGGCCCTCTACTGCACTGGAGCACCAGAGAATCGAGGTTTTGTGGCAGTTGTTTTAAGTTCTAGCAGTTATGAATCACTGGAAGTGCTCCCTGTGAGAAAGAGAGGAATTCCAAAAGCTCTTCTAACTAAAGCAACAACGATAAGAGGTTGAGAAATCTGAATTCATGTGTTGTATATACTTCCAAAGTTCTAGCTACGCCTTGAAGGTTTGCCCTTTAGCATTAGGGATGAATGCAACGTTTTGATGTTTTTCTTAGTGGCATTATGAGTTGGGATGCGTGGATCACTATTTTTCCAAAGGTGGTAAGGTCAAATCATATTGGATGGGAAGAAAATAAAGTATTGTTGTAATCAGAGCTACTACCACGTTGAACAACACCTCATAGAGCCATCTAAAATTAAAGAAGATGACATCTAACAGACCATGATAGGGAAATAACCCCATGGATTTTGTGACTAATAGTGAAAATCTACATTATGCTACTTGTCAACATAACATTACCTTTTCTACTCAAACAATTGAAACAGCCTCGCATCATTAATAATTGTGTTACATGTGCTACTTATAATTCCCTTATTGGCTTTATGTTTGAATTTAAACATCAATTTTCTTTTGTATGTTTTTTAATTTTCTAAACATCAATTTTCTATTTTATGCTTTTTAATTTGGTTACCCAACAAATACATGCAAGGATTCATAAAATAGATTGTTGCAATCATTGCTTATTAGTCACATTAGATTGTCTATCCCAACACCAAACTATCTAGCTACTTCAATACTTCGTATATGTAACAAACCATCCATCAAATTCTCATGTTCACTATCCTATTGCTTGTCTTGTTGCAGAACTTATAGATGCATCTGAACTTGTCTATCCCAACACCAAACTATCTAGCTACTTCAATACTTCGTATATGTAACAAACCATCCATCAAATTCTCATGTTCACTATCCTATTGCTTGTCTTGTTGCAGAACTTATAGATGCATCTGAACTTGTTTAGGGGATTCAAATATTTTTAAAAGACTACAAATTACAAGATAATAATAAGACACTTTAACTTTGATGCATATTCTATATTAACATTCTTTTCAAAATAAAAAATTTGCTTGTCTTTTGTCTGTCTTTTATGATTGAGGTGAAAAAAAAAATTGTCTGTCTTTTATGATTGAGGTGAAAAAAAAAATCATACTTATTGTGTAGATCATTTACCGTGCTCTATAGTTTTGTAGTCAAAGTATATATATATATATATTAAAAATCCAAGTTTCTTAATGTATAATAAAGAAAACAATGATATGTAGATGGCAAATTGTTAGTTGGAAAGATCACAAACACACGATTAAATGCATTATCTTCGTGCTTAAATTGCCATATAGCCATAGTTATAACAATTATGATATGGTAATAGGTTCTATGTCACATGAAGAACTATAATTGTTGTAACAACTTTTTACAAATAATGAGTACTATAATCATATTAACCAAGGAAGAACTATAATTGTTGTAATAACTTTTATAGATAATGAGTACTATAATCATATTAATGAAGGAGGATAAAAATTCTAGATTAAATCTATGCTCGAGTTCACCGTAATAATCAGACTTAAAATTATAACTTCAAACTATTAAAAAACATGAAATAGATTTCAAATTAAAATTATTTTAATAAATAGTTTTTGAGGTGTAGAATAGTCGGTCATGGAGTGTATTGTTAAGGCACTCTGTTATGTAAAGTCACTCATTTAAAACCATTAACTTACCTTGTGTGTCGCGTGAGGGGTCGTGTTCGCATGCATGAAGGTTATAGTGTGATCCAGGTGGATCCAAAACCGCTTGAAAATACTCAAATGCAGAAAAGAAGGATCTAGGAATGACCCAGAAGTCTCAGAAGGGTCTTTAGGCTCAGAAAAATGCTTAAAAATCAAATTTCTTAGACTTGGATGAAACCAACGCCATTGCGTCCGGCTCGTTCTCTCGATTCCGGCCATATATTTATTTTCTCAAACGGAGCTCGTATGAAGAAGTTATGACACTCTGAAGTTTTTGAAAACATCGCCAAAAAGTCAAAAAAGTCAGTAGGCCGTACTGATGACGTTAACAGTACGGATGTTGACGTCAGCCTGACACGTGGAAGCCTGAGAACATGACACATGGCAGGGCATACAGAGGATGACGTTTTCTGTATGGACGATGACGTCAGCATGACACGTGGCAGGTTGTACAGGGTATGACGTCAGCAGTACGGATGATGACGTCAGTAGGACACGTGGCAGGTCGTACAGGTGACACGTGGCAGGGTCGTACAGGCGGTGACGTCATCCGTGCAGATGATGATGTCCCTTAAGTATGCTTGTCCCTCAATTCTTTTATTCACATGATGTAGACTTGCACCTTTGGCGGATTGTGTAGAAGACTTGAAGACATCAGTTCATAGTCACAACTTTCCTGAGCGGTTGTTATCATTCATTGGACGAGTACCTATATGAATTCAGTGATCACGACAGATCAAATTATACTCCATTGTATACATATATCTTCAGATTGATTTTGAGACTGGTTTTCACTGGGCCTTGTTCGTGACTATGACAACCTATGGCATGTCATTCGAAGAAGAGCTTGGCAGTATTTGTCGTTGTGATATTCTTCTTGTAGGCTGTGAGGATGGCCATCTTTGAAAACCGATCAATGACCATAAATACACAGTCATTTCCTTGCTTGATGGATGAAAGGCCAGACATGTAATCCATTGAGATGGATTCCCAAGGCTTCTCAGGAGTAGGAAGAGGGGTGTATAAGCCTTGCTTCTTGATGGTTGGCTTGGCAATGGCATAGGTAGTGAAAGATCCGATATACTTGCTAATGTCCTATTGAAGTTTTGGCCAATAATTTTTTTTTTGAAGAACGACCATAGTTTTCTCCATGCCAAAATGTCTTGTCATGCGACTTTAGTGGGATTCCCAAATCAGCTTTGCACGCTCGCTTGTTGGAACACATAGATGGCCCAGATGGTATAATAATATGTCCTGAATGTGAAAATCGGTGACAGTCATGTATGTACCCAAGAGCTGATAGGTGGTGACGAAATCTGGATCTTGTTGATAGAGTTGGGGCCACTCAGATGCCTCATGTTCACAGGGATGGAGCACAGTGATGAGTGCAGCCATGGGAGGTCGACTGAGGCAGTCAGCGACATGAATTGAGATCCATGTCTTATACTTGATGTTGATATGGAACTGTTGCAGGTAGGTGGACCACTTTTTATGGTGGTCAAATTGCAATTTCTCTGTGTCTGTATGAACTATAGAAGCTTGTGATCAATGTGGATGATTGTCTCCTTTCCCATAATGTAATGTTTCCATTGACGACGGGCTTGTACAATGGAATACATTTCCTTGTCATAGATGGGTATTTTCGGACAGTATCTGAGAGTGTCTCACTATGGTATGCCACTGAATGACCGTGTTGAGTGAGAGTTGTGCCTACAACATAGTCAAATGCATCAGTCTCAATCTTGAACAATTGTTGCAGATTGGACAAGGAGAGTACTGGAGGTGAGCACAAGCGATGCTTCAGATCATCGAACTCTCATTGTTTTTCCTTCCCCCACATGAAATTTTCCCTGCTACCGCCCTTGGTCACCTGGATGAGGGCCCATGCAATATGGGAGAATCTCAACATGAACCGTCAGTAGAAGTTGGCTAGTCCCAAGAAGCTCTGAAGCTCGGTTAGTGTGGTTGGGGTTGACCAGTCACGGATGACTTGGATCTTAGCTGGATCAACATGTACCCCATGCTCATCAACAATGTATCCCAAGTATTGTACCTTGTTCATGCCAAAAGAGCATTTTTCCAAGTTGGCATATAGCTTGTGTTGTCGCAGAGTTCTCAAAACCTGTTGAATATGCCGCATGTGCTCCTCCCAAGTTCTCTTGAAGATGAGGATGTCATCCAAATTTACCACCACAAAATAGTTGGTCAAGGGTCTCAATAGATCATCCATCAACCTCATGAAATTGGTTGGTGCATTTGTTAAGCCAAAGGGCATGACCAACCATTCGAAGAGACCTTCTTTAGATTTGAATGTTATCTTCCATACATCAGTTGGTTCGATGGGAACCTGGTGGTAGCCAGACTTTAGGTCAATCTTGCTGAAGAAATTTCCCCACTTGAGTTGGTCAAGAAGGTCATCAATCGTGGGAATTGGGTATCCGTTGCTAACTATGATTTTTTTTATGGCTCTGTAATCAATGCAAAGTCGCCAAGTCTCGTCCTTCTTTTGCACCAGTACAATCGGGCTTTCACAAGGGGAGGATTTGGGTCTGATGTGCCCCTTTTGAAGAAGCTCTTGGATCTGACGCCTGATTTTGTCATTTTCCATCAGTGAGTGACAATAGATTGGTCCATTAGGTAGAGGTGTACTGGGGGTCAGATCAATTGCATGCTTGACTTCGAAGTGCGTCGGTACCCCGGTGGGTGAGGAGAAGATGTCTTTGTATTCTTCCACAATCTCGTCCACTTGCTTCTGCTACAAAGAGAGGCTCTGTGTGGAGGCCACGAATGTGGCGGTGACCTTTTGCTTACTGTGAGCACAGATCACAAAGAAGATGAACTTCTTGGTATGTGAAATGACCTTACCACATTGCTTAGCAGAGATTAAAGAAATAGCGGTAGGTGGCGCTACCTCTAGTATCCTGTACAATTTTCTACCCAAAGTAATAATAACACTGCGGGGTATAGACTCATACACAACATGACGCTTCCACAAATATGGTTGTTCTAAAAGAACATCACAAACTTCAAGGGGAGAAATATCACACAATACCTCATATTTGAAAGACTTGATGTCGTAGAGAAGACGACACTGTTGGCTGACACAAAGATTTCTTCCTTGGTGAAGCCAACCGATGGTGTAGGGTTGCAGGTGCGGTGTCGTTAGTAGGTCCAACTGCTTGACGACCTATGGTGAAATCACGTTCTTCTGACAACCGCTATCGACAATGAAATGAAACGGAGCCCCCTTTACCCGCATCTGTGGGTGAAAGGGGTGTTCCCCTTCCTCTGGTTCTTCTAGTTCGCTTGTCCGGACTTTGGTGGTAGTGACAGTGGCACTGGGTTCCGCATCGATAATACGCTTCCCTCCTTCAAGATTTGATTCAAAATCAGAATCAGCCTCTGACTCGGAAGCCTTCAACTCGGTCATGAGTGATTGCTTGGAGCAGCATTCTTCAGTGTTGTGCCAAGGGATTTTATGGTACTCAAACCATTTTGTCGTGTCCTTCTTCATCTTCTCATTGCCCTTCTTGTTTTGTGGCTTGGACTAGTTGTCCTGAGAGTGGCCATATTTGCTCTGTCCCTTGCTGTGTGGTTTGAGGTTGCCTTTACCCTGCTTCTGCTGTGAGGAGTTTGCAGATCCAAACTCTCGCCTCTTTTGTTTAAATTTCGGCTCGATCTTGACAACGTATACACAAGTCGTACCCAATGAGGTGATGTCCATAAACTCCATTTTTTTTAATGTATATATGCAGAAAATCGCTATATTTGAGCACCAGATGTCGCTCAGAGTCTTTGATACCCAATTTGTTGTGCAGGGTATGGAAAATATTGGTGAAATCTGGTACTATCTCGTCCCTTTCTTGATGCAAGGTGGTCCATCTGGTGCACTGGTCCTTGTAGCTTCCAACATGGTAGTATTGTTCTTTAATGTCATCCCGGAAGGAATCCCATGTAGGGGCAACCACAAATATTGCATATTCCTCTATGGCCCTTTGCTCAGAGTAAGTGTCCCACCAGTCCTTAACATGGGGGACGTCCTTGAGGAGTGCAAAAGTAATCTTTTCCTTATCGAAAAAATTGTGGACCGAAAAATACCCTTCGAACAAATTCAACCATTTATCTACAACATCTGCATCTATCAGTCCTTCAAATAATGGAATATCAAAATTTATCTGTACCTTGAAGAGGGTTGCATGGACGCTTGATGAATATGCTTCTCCTGTGGGCAGCTGCCGAAGGATCTGCGCAAAGTTGTCCATCATTTTGTTCCTTTGTCGCGCAAGGGCTTCCTCAGGCAACATTTTAAAAGGATCTCCTACTCCATCATCTTTCTTTTCGTCTCCCATGGGTTATTCTCGGGCTCGACACTACCGATCTTGCAACAGCTCGATTGGTTCGAGTCCAAACTTCTTCTACCCAGATCTTGTCTGGGACATGCACGAAGAAAAATAAATGAAGAAAAGATCGCTCTGATACCACTGAACTGGATTTAGGAGTGGAATGAACTGATTAACACACTAAATACAATAAACACAAAGATATGAATAACTACATAGATATCCAATGAACAATATCTTCTATTGAATAAATGAAATAGGTTGAAACTGTAAAACTGTAGAACTGAAACACTTGCTTGAATGGTGGTAGCTATCTCTGAGAAGAGATGTGGTTGCTATGTGCATCCATCTGGGCAGAACAATTACAGTGAGGCTCCAGAGGCATTTTTTATATTACTCATGAATGCCAAAACCCTATACATCCAAAAACCTTACCCTAGGAGGTGAAACACCAAAAGTCATGTGGGCCCCTATGGGTAAGTTGGTACCTCAACTTCCCAGGGTCATAACTTTTGCATACGACCTTCGTTTTAGGCGCGTGATAGCCCGTTGGAAAGGTCTTTCAGAGAACTACATATTACGCCACCAAATTATAACTTAGTCTATATTTTGACTGTGGCAAGACAAAAAAACATTGTTTAGGGCTCCAAAAACGGCCCTAGAAGTACAACAAGATGTGTTGACATGAAAACATAAAAAATAAGCTAGTTGGATTAGGTGAGAGGCCACCAGTATCCACCTGGAATATGTGTAGGGATTTAGACAACCCCATAAGTGTATAACCCACAATTTCAAATAAGTACAGAAGAACGTGTTGAACTAAAAATGGACAAGAGGAGCCAGTTGGAAGAGGTGAGTGGCCACCAATATTCACCTGGATCAGACTCCCTCGGTCTACATATTTGGTCATAAAAAATTTCCCTAACATAAAATCTGCTAGTTTCCCAATGACGTGAATGGTTGGGGGATCCCTTTTCTTCCTTCATGGCTTCCTTAAACATAACTCCCTGACGACTTTGGCATGTATTGGAGCATCCTTAATTGTTTGAAACAAGGGAATTTTAACACATACATTTCTTAATTCCCCCAGGAGATCGAATTTAGGTTGTATTGGGGGTTTATCTATAGTTAGTCTCTTTGGGTACGGTGGAGCTATAATAGGTTCGGAGGGTTTATGTTGATCAATAGTCTCTAAAGTGGATAGTTGCAAGGCTGGGGAGGAGTCTTGTTTTTCTAGTTCCTAATCCCCCTTATTGTCATCCTGTTTCTAAATGATAGGCTAGGCTTAACTAATGACTACCTTCCCTGAACGTAAGTGTATATCATCACAATCCATAGAAGATACACAATAAATTGGAAAAAGAGGTACCTTAGCATTGTAGGTGGGATGAGCTACTTTATTATTCAGATTAGGCATGGGTTGGGCAGGAATTTGTGGTGGCCTCTAAGGTGGTTGATTGAATGGCAACTACAATTGTTGTTGAATATTAGTTAGAGGATTAGGTTGAAGTGTAGGTTGTTGAGGTGGATTTTTGAAAGGTGTGTGTCCTCTCCAACCTTGTTGCCATGGTTGGCCCTGAGCTTGAGGGGACCATTGTTTCCAAGGCATGGATGTATACCAATTATAGGGTGGATATTGATACAAAACAACATATCGAGTGGAGTTTATTCTTGTGCCATGCCTAGTGGTTATGGTGTCCATGGTCGTTTTTGGGCTACAAAACATATTTACTTAGTTTGCTCGTTAGTGCCTTGGTATACTTCCTTAAGTTAAGGTAAAGAGGGACAATTTTTTGTGGCATGGTTTTGTTCACAACTTCCATGTACCTCTATGTTATCTAGAGGACACTCCCACAATGGATGTTTATTTTGACATCTAGAGCAAAAAATGGCTAATACTAGATGATGCAGTTCCCCTCCCCTTTTGGGGTTCTGCAACCTACCGATCTAGGATCTTTCTTTCTTTTGAGTCAAATCGACTCTTCGGGTTCCTGATTGAATCCAAAACAATTATACACATGCCCCTTTTCCTCCTTTAGGTGTAGGTCCTGTGATACCCACACCCTTTGTCTGCGCACTCTAGGAGCTCTTCATTTTACGGGCACTAGCTCCTTTTAACTAGCCCCTTCCTTGCATCTGACCTTGTCCAACGACCTCACATGACCACGCGATTACCTGTTAAATTCCACGCAACTTTAATCCATGAAATGTTATGGGACCGTCGGTCTCCCGATATTGACGGTATGTCTGAGTTGACGCTTCAGATCTGCCCCTTCCAAATCCACAGACTAGATTTGCTCCTCCTGAATCAATGGATATGATCTATTTGTGATTCCAGACTTTGGGGTTTTTAAATCTCAAACCTCTCTTTCCTCCATACTCCAATCTTCCGGAGTTAACAATCTGTTGCCACTTGTCTCCCTGAACCTGTGTCCAGGATCTCCTTCGCGAATCCGACCTTCGAGAATCTCAATTCTCAAATTCCTGTTTTTCCCTGTATGATAATTTTTCGGAGTAGAAGATCTATTGACTCTTTTCCCCTTTAATATATGGCTATGATTTCCTCCGAGAATCCGGCCTTCGGGAACCTCAATTCTCAAACCCTCCCCACTGTTGACTGGTTATCTTGCGGAGTGGAAGATCTGCTGACATGTATCCTCCCCAATCAACGGTTGTGCTCCCGCTTCGGGACTTTGGCCTCCTCAACCAAATCAACAACCCTCTGACTCCCTTCTCGATTGACGATTGAGATCTTCTCCGGGTCTTCGAACCTTTCCTCCTCCGCTTTCCTCCGGAGATCTATATCTAGTGCCGCGTATCCAACTTCACATCGACGGCTCTCGTCGATTCGGACTTCCGGGCTTCAGAAATATCAAATGTCAAATCCCTGCCTTCCTCTATACGTCAATATTCCAGAGTTGACAATCCGCGGACACCTGTCCTCCTGAATCAACGGCCCTGCTTCTACTTCGAGTGTTTGATCTTTCAATTAGATCAATGGTCATGTGGCCCTCTGCTCGATCAATGGTTGAGATCTCCTTTGGGTCTTTGGACTTCTGAGATCTCAAATCTCAAACTTCACTTCCCCTCAAAGTATGTGGATTCCTGCCGCGTGTCCTCTTAAATCAAACGGCTAAAGGTTACTTCGGAAATTTACCCGGAGTTCTCCGATTTACGCCACATCTCCTCTAGATCGAACGACCCAGATTCACTTTGGGTCTTCGGATTTCATAAGCTTCAACTTTCAACCGAAACTCAAATGCAACTTACCTAAAGCTTGCGATCGGTCGCCATGTGTCCCTTTGGATCTAACGGTCCAGACCTCTTCGGCTCTTCGGGCATCGACAGTCTCAGTTCTCAACCGAAACCCCACTATAATTTACCCGAAGCTCGCGATCTGTTGATAAGTGTCCTCTTGCAGATTGATGGCCCTCTACTCTTTGACTATTCAGGCTTCGGGTGTTTCAACATCTCACCTTTGCCACCTTCTAGATCTCACGACCCACCGCCATGTATCCTTTTGGCGATCAATGGTCATGATCATACTTCGGGTGTTTCACCTCCTCCTCATCCACAAACTTTTGAAGTTGTGGATCTTGCGCCACCTGTCTTCCTTGACGATGGACAGTCCCTACTCACTCTGGGACTTCAAGACTTTGACAAGTCAATCCTCTTGTGCACACAAGGGTTGAATCTCGTGTACTTACATTCGGATCCAATGGTTTTTGGTCCTTCGTGCTCAGATCCAATGGATTGGGTCTGTTCCTCTCCTTTGTGCTTCCTTCGTTCACTGGACATAGATCTAACGGTCCAGGCTCCCTTCCACAACCGATCAGATGGTTGTTGTCTCTCCTCCTCCTGAGCTTTTGACTTCTTCCGCCTTGGAAGATTTTGTTAGTGTTCAAAGGCTTCGACCTTTGAACTTTTTGCTGCAAACCCGACTATCTGGGTTTCACTTATGCTTCTGAAAGCATTACCTTGTATCAGATTTAGGACTTAGAATAAGTCTGTCACCCATGCACTCCTTGCGTTATCCCTTCTGAGCTTTGTCTCCTTGAATATTTCTATATCCCACATACTCCTTACATTTTTGGGATTTCGTCAAACTCATATCCGAAGGATTTCTTGAAAATAAATTCTTCTCGCCCTCCTGGCGTTTTCCTTGCTCAATGCACACCTTGCAGAGCTTCTCCTTATAGAGTGTTCAGTAACTCTGTCTCTTTACAAACTCAACATAGAGTTCTTTCTATGCACTCTTTGCACTTCTGTTGATGAAGGTTCAACGTTATCTCTCCTGGGATTCTTTGGGGTTAACTCACCTCTGTCAATGCACTCCTTGCGGATTGTGTGCACTCCTTGCACTCGAAACTCAAAGACGAGAAACAATTGAAACTTATATAATACTTCACCAATTCATACATTCAAAACATGAATGACATATAAAAGCATAACGATAAACACAAATACATAAACACACTATATGCAGGAAAAATTGATTTTCTATTATCTATGTGTGTCTATACAGATGTTTACAAAAACTGGACTGCAATAGAGTCCCAGTTCTCTCAAGCTCTCTCCTATTCTAACTCTATCCTGAGTTCTCTCTCTCTCTCTCTCTCTCTCTCT
>SNQJ01S0002486.1:188168-200583 GCA_010110895.2 Picea sitchensis
CACACACACACACACACACACACACACACACACACACACACACACACACACACACACACACACACACACACACACACACAAAATGAGGGCTCTACGAGCTTGTCCTCTCTCACCTAACGTCATCTATTACATTGAAGTTTCATAAATGGCCATCTAGTCTGAATTGAACCTAGAGCCATCAACTTGTCAGCCATTAAAGCTGACCTTATCTTCCGCATGTTCAGAGATATGGCTTGGTTTTCACTCAAGCTTACAACATGAATCCATATAGGATCATATTTCGAATTTAAAAATGGGAGGGTCAATGCCTCTCCTTCTCTAAAATGCACGCTGATGTGCTAGAATGCTGGCGCGTTGTTGAGGTGGAGCGATGCTCCTGCATCACTAGATCAATCTCTTCCTTCTTTTTCTTAGCTTGAAGAGTGTCTAGTTGGGACCTACTTGGGCTAAGAATATTAGTTTTAAAGTTGCCTAACATGTTTCCTATCTCAACTTTAGTCACTCCCCCTCTATTAGATGACTTGGTGACCTTTGAGACTGTGTCTCTAAGGCCTCTTTTAGATTTGGTAGTGCCTCGCAAATAATGCCTACATAGTTCACATATTTCATCATATGTCAACTGGGAAATGTCTGCGGCCCCCATAAGGTTTAGTATGTCCAAACAATCATCCCTAATTCCTCGGAGGAGAATGATACGCAAAGTTTCAAGATACAATTTATTTTGCTTGGTCCTCTACAAATTATACTGGAATCTCTCAACACAGTCCTCTAGGATCTCTTCCTCTCTCTATGAAATTTTGAAAATTTCCTCCATGATATCCCTCACCTTACAATAGTCTTGGTATTTATTTAGGAACTTTTGTTTCATTTTGTCCCGTGTTTCAAAAGATTTTCCCCCAAGCCCCATGAACTAATGGAGTGTTGCTTCTTTTAGACTGGCTAGGATCAGTTTCAACTTTTGGGCATCGGAGGAATAATCCTAACTTTGACAAAGGACATTGAACTCAAAGAGGAAAGTGTTTGGATCCTCACTAGGAAATCCTTGAAATTTTGACAAGGCAGAAAGTGGAATATTTTTCTTTTGGACTGTTCCATAGGATTCCTGGATAGGAAATTCGAAGGTAATTGGTTCCTTTTGTTTCAGTGCTTCTACTTGCTCTCCCATGCAAAGAAATGCTTCTCCCCAAAAATATTCATTTGATTCTATAGAGTTATTCAGTTCTTCAACATGATTCTCAGGGAAGCCTTATTTTTCAGGTTTCAGGGATTCAGAAGCGAGAGAGCCTATGAATGCGTTAATTGTAGACTAGAATCTAGAGGCACTACCTAGAATGTTGGATGATATTCTCTCAATTGGGATTTCATAACCTAAAGGTGTACCTTGTCCTCCTGATTTTCCCACCTAGGTGTTAGTGTTGTGGGTGGCTCCTAATGCACCACGACTACGAGGATTTTTAGCTCCTTGATTCATGCATCCTAGAGTGTCCTAAATGTTTGAGATACTGAAAAGGAAATTTTACTAGCCTAAATTGTATACCCAGTGTAAAACAAGTAACACGTATCCTTTAGTACCTCCCCGACAATGTTGCCAAAAAAGAGAGTGTTACTATATAGATTTGTTTTAAGGCTAGGAACACTTTGGTAATTTAACTTATCAACCAAGGTTGCTCTTTCTTCTTGTGAAACACATACACAATTTGTGCAAAATATAGGTTCTTGTATTGACTTATGGAGGAATATGAGATCTAAATCTTAATTTGAAAATTCCAAAGCAATCTTAATGAAAAACACTAATATCTAGACAACAAACTAGTTTTCTAAATTTGAAACCGAGGGTTCTACTTTTGAGCCCAATATGTCTACCACATGGATTTGGAATACATGAATAGCATGTATTAGTTTCCATCTTTGTGATCGAGTCTCAATTTCCAACACTCATCGTCTAAATAAAAGGATATTTTTGCAATTAAATTACAAGACTAACACAACCTGTAAAGATTATCTAACTCAAAGAAAAACATACATTTACAAGATGTAAACTATGAATGAAAACAAAAAATATGCAACTCGACAATTATCTATCCAAATCACAGTAATAAAGACAAGAAATAGGGTGAGTTGGTTTGAGCTACTACTTGTTCCTCTTCAACCTCCTTCTCCATATTTTTCGGGTTTAGTATTTCCTCTAAGTTCCTAAGAACTTATAATTTGTTTTTGCTTGATGAGGGTGGATCCTCTTGTGATGGATTTGGATTAGATGGGCCCTTTCACTCGAAAATCCTTCACCTGCTTGAAACTATCTTGAACTCATGTTCCTTCCTTAACTACAACTTTGTTAACTACTGTTTTGGAGGAGGCTACTCTTCTTTTGGATAATTTTTAGCAAAATAACCATAAGCATGGTAGGCCATGCATTCAAATGGAATATGCTCATAATCTAAAGCTTGATGGTGATCCACCCATCAAGATTTATTTGCAGGGCTTCTTTGAATCCCTTCCCCAAATCAACCTCCACACATATTCTTGCGCAAGAGTATAAATTCCCTTTCGGTTCTACACGATCTATAAAATGAACCAATTTATGTCCAATTTCTCCAAGGGAGCTATCATCCCAAAATGTTAGTGAGAGATGAGGTAATTTGAGCCAAACTAGGGTCGGTGTAATGTCCTGTTATGGGTTGAAATTAAGGGTCCATAGGGACAAATACATTCCCTTGGAACCCATGAAGTATGGCCTATATCTGAATATTAGATCTCACTCTTTCTTGTTGAAAAAGAGAAATATATAAAACCCATGGCTAAAGGCAAATACAGTTACCTATCCATTACTTTTTGGGGACTATTTTTCAACATCCCATGTCTCCACAACTTTTGGACTGGGCTAGAGGCTTATAAAATTTCCAACCAAAACCATCTTAAATTAGAATGAGGTTCCTCCTTGTCTTTGAAGATAAGAGTTCCAGATGAGGGATGGCTTCCAACCTTTTGACAAAAAAAATCCACTATAGTTGATGTCATTTTCCTTAAGTCAAATATTTAACTAGGGAATTGAATGCCTCAATTTCCTTGTAGATGTCTCCCACGGCAACTAGACCCTGCAAAAAAGGTGGCAACGACCATTTTCCAGCTCTAGCAATGGTGACAACCCTTTTCCAATGCAGGGAATTCAACTGACACCAGGTCCCAACCCATGGGAGTCTTCAACAACTTAGTTATAGCATAACTCTACTTTTGCATGGGTCATGTGTCAATAGTCTCAGAAGGAGTGGTGGATCGATCCAACATGGGATTTGGTTCAAGATATTTTAGAAGGTGGAAGCGGCTAGGGTAAACCCTAGCCACCATAGAGTTAGTTGCATCAGTTCATCGATTGGTAACAAAATGCGTATCAAGGTATTTACTCAATAAGTGCACTTAAATTGTTAGATACCTAATCCTTAGGGATTGAGGTACATTGTAATTATCTTTGTAAATATTAAACTAGGAGAAATATGAAGAGTCATAGGTGAATAGGAAGAGTCATTCGAACCTCTTGGAAGATGAAACCAAAGGTCACTTCCTCTTGTAAATATGCATGGTACAAGTTAATGAAAATCAATCAATGCATGAAGTTATTCCCTCTATCCATTAGTGGTATCAAAACCTATTATTTTAACTCCATGATTCTCTCCCATGTGCAAAAACACCTCTAGTTTTGTGTCAGATATGAGGTATCTCCTATCTACATATTATGTCTCTCTATGTTACCTCTTCTGTCACTCTGATCTAGCATTACTTCTCCTGCGCTCTCCTTGACTCAGTCCTTTTGGACATTGTTATCTGTCTCTTTGTGTCGTTGGTATCGACTGCAACTCATACGTCTTCTCCCACGACAATCTTAGAATCGTCTCTCTTCATGAAATTTGAAAATATACGAAATAAAAGACTCAAAGCTTCGTATTGTGGTAGCTAGGGTTTTCCCTAGTAGCATTGTAGTTTTTGCCAAGGGTTGCAAGAAATCACAGCTACAAGAGTTTCATCAACAACTAGATCCATGTCGTTTTATATTTTTAGGAGTCCATCGAGGCTTACCTCATGGGTTTACATAATTTTGGCCTCATTATCTATTGTTGAAATACTTGGTTTTCCCTTTGTCCATCTCTATCACCTATAGACAATTGATTTTGAATAGAGTTATTGTCTTCTCAAGAATTTTATTTTGTGTATCAACTCAATTTCTTTTTGTCTGCGAAGTGGGTCTACTCCCATTTTCTACATTCATGGGTCTACTCTACTGACTTCAATACCCTATAATGTCTCGCTCACGTCAAGCTTATCAACTTCTCCGGTGATGATTGATTCCAACTGCAAAACTAGATCACCAAATGTGTATTGACCTTGCATTTCGATGACTAGATCCATATAATCAACTTCGAACTTGCAACCTTTGACTCCATAGACCTCCTAAATCAACTATTTTTAGCTCACAACTTCGTTGGAAGGTGCATTCTCTCATCTCCATTATTGGCATGGTGTTGAATGGCAAAGAAAATTACCCATAATGGTTCATAAAGATCAAATACACTCTGATTTGTAATGATTTGCGGGATGAAATTTGTCAAGGAGAGGATGAAAATGGACCTGCCAAACATACAATATATAAGGAGCTTTACATATAGAAGAACAAAGACAATAAATCATATGCCTTGATTGTTGTGATGGTAAGTGAAGAGGTGAGTTGCCATATTATTTCTATAAAATACTCATATGGTGCTTTAAAGAAATTGAAGGATTTGTATAATTCACACTCATAATTGGAACTCATACAATTAGTGGTGAAGCTCTTCAACCTAGAGTTTAAGGATGATAGTCCCATGGCATTATCTTTTGATATCAAATCCATCATGCAAGACATCGATTCCACTAGAGTGAAGATAAACATTTCCTTCACAACCTTTATCAAGGCCCTCTACCCTACATATTATCACTACCTTGAATCCTTGCAAGTTAGTGGCCAAATGAAGTCCATCACATTTGACTCTTTGGTGGAGAAAGTTGCATAATGTGAGAAATATTTTGCAAAGAATAGAGCTCATCCCACTTGAGAGATCATGTACCTTTCTAAAAAAGGGAAAGATAAATCATGTGATTCTTCTATAAGATAAGGCAATAAAAGAGGATGTGCAAGAAAGAATTTATGAGGCAGTGAGGGTAGGCACAATCAAGGTGAGAGATCTAATCTTCATTGTGTTCATTGCGATAAGAATGGACATGAGACAAAGACATGAAAAATCACTTGGGATAAGATCAAAGACAAGCAAGATCAGAAAGAAGACAAAGATAAAGTATCAGATCTGTCAAAAGGTAAAGCACATGAATCTGCTCATTATATTGTTGCTCATTGCAATATTGGAGTAAATGAAGTTTTATTTAACACTTGATTTGCTTCTTGGTGAGATATATGGTTGTTTGATACATGTCCAACATGCCATATGACCTTCTAGAGAGTCTTCTTTGAAGATTTAAATGATAATGTATATGGTACAGTCTATTTTGTAGATAAATCAAGTCTTAAACCTTTGAGAAATGGCACCGTCAAGCTTAAATTGTGTGGATTCCTGGATTTTCTTTTGCATGATGTGCTCTATCTTCATGAGTTGTGAAGAAATTTGTTGTCTCTTGTGCACATTTGATAGCAAGGACGCTATATTCATATCTTCGATAGAAAAGTTGAAATACGAAAGGCTTCTAACAACATGGTCATTATGACATGAGTGAAGGATGAAATATTGATGAAGTTGAAAGGGACATATGCTCTTGCACATAATTCTACATACCTATCTCACCATGATGAAGATACATTTCCATCTAGTCTCTTTTGGCATGCTAGATTTTGACACTTTAATTATGACAACCTTCGTTTGTTGAAAAATAATGGTGTTTCTAGTTTACCTACTATTCCCAGGAAATTGAAGCAATGTGATGTTTGTGTCCTTAGAAAACATATCAAACAACATTTACATGATTGCACTTCCAGAGTATGTAGAAAAATTGGATTGATACATTCTGATTTGTGTGGCTCCATGCATATTCCATCTGCCAATGGCAATAAATATATCATGTCTTTTATTGACGATTACACCAGGATGTGTTGAGTGTACTTGTTGAAAGATAAATCACACGCTTTTGAAACTTTTAAAAATTTCCATGTATAGATCCAAAATAAAGCACAATCACATATTGACACTCTTTGTACTGATATGGAGGAGAATGCACATCTAATGAATTTGAAACTATCTTCACCAACATGGGATTCAACATCAAACCATAGTTCCATACAATCCTCAACATAATGGTGTAGCTGAAAGAATGAACATGACTCTCTTAAATATGGTTTGTTACATGATGTTTTTCAAAAATGTGAAATTGATGTTTTAGGTTGATGCAATTCCATGTGCAGTATATGTGAAAGACAAGAGTCCATCTCATTCTCTTGGAAACAAGACTCATTGTGAAATGTGGTATAGTCACATTTCTTCACTGAGGCATCTCAGGGTCTTTGGTTCCACCTGCTATGCCTTAATTCCTAAGGATCAAAGAAACAAGCTTGATCCAAGGAGTTAAAAGTGCATATTCTTGGGGTACTCAAATAACACCAAGGCATATCATAATTACGACGAGGTAAACAAGAAGTTCATTCTTTCCAGAGATGTTATTTTTCTTGAATCCTCCGAGAATGTCAAAATTTTTGAGAGGTAACTTAATCATCTAGATAGATTCACCCATGTAAAGACATATCATGAGTTTGATGATTGAGATTCCACATCTTGAAGGGGGGGTCCCTATCTTGGATCAATCTCCGGAATCTCCATTTGAAGCACCATCTCCCCCTCAAGAAGAAGTTCCAAGAACTTCATTATAGGATGATTTGATTGAGAGGATTGAAAGCTTGAACCTTGATGGAAATGCAACGCCATCTCAATCGGTGGAACAACTTGGACCATCTCAAAAAGGTCCACTAAAGTGGCGCATAAAGACACTTGAAAGTTTTCATCCTGATGAGGTTGGAAAGACAAGAACTAGAAGTTCTACAAGATAAGATGGAGGCTACAAGTGGGTCTTCAAGAACAAGTACAAATCATATGGCTCACTTAACAAGCACAAAGACAGGGTTGTGGCAAAAGGATTTGCACAAAAAAAGGCATTGATTATGAGGAGACTTTTGCCTCCACAACAAAATCGATGCATCAATTAATATGGAAGCATTGGTGTGTCTTAACATAAACGCATCGTCGTGCCAAAAAAAAATTAAAAAAACACATTTTTTTTTTTAAATAATTAAAAAAAGAGCGGGAATCAAATTTCATAAAGTCCTTCAAATACTAAAAAGTTATTCATTATTTCATTATTTTGCAAAATGTTGCAGGGGAGAGACTTGCAGGAGAGACATACAGAGGAACACTATGGAGGAGCATAATACTTTGGAACCACAATATTATTCAGAATTTGAAGGGTATGGTGATTCACTCTAAACCCTTTTCATAAAGTTTTTTTAATGTTAAGAAGATATTCAATATTTTCATTATTTTGCCAAAATTTACAGGAGACAAATTTAGAAGAGAGACATACCAGGGAGCACTATGGAGTAGAATAATACTTTGGAACAACATAAATATTCTAAAAATCAGGATTTGAAGGGTATGGTGATTCACTCAAAATCCTACATAGTAAAAGTTTTAAAATTTACTGCTGATTTTGATAATAATTTTTTTTACAAATTATATTCCTATTTGGATTTTAATTAAAATTCAGAAGAAGAAGAAGAAGAAGAAATCATACTTACCTTAAACCCTTGTTTTCTTTTGCTTACGTGAATGCAAAATTTCACCCTAGGGTTTAACTCGCTCTATCACTTCAGAATTAAGGCTTTTCATTTTAGGCATTTTAGATCTAATCGGTTTGTTTTTCTATATATAAGTGCTTGGCATGTGATGCAAAGGGACCACTTATTGCATCTGATCCCGAACATCGATGACCCTTTGCCTTATTTTATTTTATTTTTTTAAACGGTTTTCGATTTGACGTTTTTTTTTAAAACGTTTTCCAATTTTCCGGTGCACCATTTCGACAGAAATGCACCGGCTCATTTATGTCCAAGTATGATCCGAATTATTTTGAGAAAGACATGAAGGCATAAATATAACCGAGATATAACAATGAAATACACTAAAATATAGAAGAGAAGACATAAATACAGTGAAACCCAACTTGTATTACTGAATAAGATAGAAAAACACTATAGAACACAAACTGGAAAAATGGGGTAGCTTATCTCTAAAAAGAAAGAGATGTTGGCTACGCTTCATTCACAAGAAGCTTTACATCACACTCCATTGCATGCTTAAAGGGCCTCCTTCACCTCGACTATATATGAGAGACTGAGAGGAGAATAATTCCCATGATGCATGTGGGATAAATTGGACTAAGTTTATAAAATGTCATAAGCATGTAAAACACTAGGACTTCTTGAGTGGTCACCGATCCCAGTACTACTCTAGCCTGAGCATGCTTAACTACAGAGTTCTAATGGGATCTGATGCAATAACGCTATGATGTAGGCATGTACATAAGACCACCAGGAAATCACTAAATGATGTATGTAATTAACAAATGAAGATGACATTATATTCCATTCCCCATAAAAAGGGTGAATATCATGGTTTATCAAAACCACATGCTCAAAATGGTAATTAAGTGGAAGAGGTGGATGGACACTAAGATCCATCTGGATCATTCCTCTCCCCTTAGGAACCAATGTTCCCCATTGTGTCAAGTTCCCTTGGGAGATGGGGAGACTTCTGCTAAATCTGAAGCTTGTTGCATTGCTTGCCTTACTGAAGAAGTTGTCATGCTTAACTTGTTGAAGGATGTCATGAACATATTGTTGGAGGAGTTCGATCCATTCAACCAATCTAGCTGCATGATCTACCTGAGTGTGGGATGAATCTATCGGTTAAGATGCAACATGAAGATTATGAAGGGTTCTGTTATAACCTTTCTTGATTGTACGGTGTGGAGGCACCCCCGTAGGTGCAACAAGAACATCTTGGTACTCATCTAAAATCTTATCGATCTGCTTATGTTGGATAGAAAGGTCTTGGGATGAGGCTGCAGTGGTTGCAGTGTCCTTCTGTTCACCTTCTGATCGGATTGTGAAGAGGCTAAACTTTGTAGTATGAGAGATTACTTTGTGGCATTGTTTTGGTGGGACAATAGTCAGAACTACCTCTGGTATCTGGTATAGCTGACCCCCCAGAGTAACAATGACGCTACGGGTTTGAGACTCATAAACAACATGATGCCTCCACATATATGGTTGCTCTGATAGAACATCACAGACTTCCAGTGGGGCAACATCACACAATACCTCATCCATGAAGAGCTTGATGTTGTAGGACAAGCGACACTACTGGTTGACATGAATATCTTGACCTCGACGAAGCCACCTGATGTTGTATGGATGCGGGTGTGGTGTTGTTGGCAAATCCAACTGCTTGACAACCTCTGCTGAGATGATGATCTTTTGGCTTCCGCTGTCAACATAAAATGCAGTGGGGTCCCCTTCACCCACATTTGTGAATGGAAGAGTCGGTCCCCCTCCTCAAGATCCTCTTCTGGTTGGATTGTTGTAGTTGCAACAATAGCAGTGGGTTATGCATCAATGATCTGTCTCCTTTTATTATTTTCTGAATCAGGGTCCAAGTTAGGGTTCAGATCTTTGTCTTTGAGCTCGGACACCAATGACTGTATTGATCGACATTCATCGGTGTTGAGCCAAGGGATATTGTGGAACTCACACCACTTTCCAGTGTCTTTCTTAGACTTCTCGTTACCCTTCTTTTCTTACATCTAGGACTGGATCTCTTGAGGTTGGCCTTCCTTGATCTGTCCATGCTTCTCCTACTTACTCTGTTGCTTGAATTTCTTCTCAATTTTGACTGCATATTGATAAGCAGCTCCCAGTGAAGAGATGTCCAAAAAATCCATCTCTGTTTAGATGTACTTGTGTAGACCACTGCAGCACTTCAAAACTAGGTGTCGCTTGGAGTCTTTGACACCCAACTTTGAGCGCAAGGTATGAAAGATGTTGGTGTACTCTGCCACCGTCTGGTCTCTTTTCTGATGCATAGTTGTCCATCTCATGTTTTGGTCATCATAGTTTCCGACATGGTAGAACTCCTCCTTTAGGGCATCTACAAAGGTCGCTTAAGTGGGTTATCTCCCAAATAGTGTAGATTCATCCGCGGTGTACCTCTCACAGTAACCTTCCCACCAAGATTTGACATGGGGAAGGGCTTTAAGGAGTGCGAAGGTGGTATTTTCACTGTCAAAATTTTTTCGGACAAAGTAATAACCTTCTAGTAGATTCAATCATTTTTCTAGAGCATCTACATCTATCTGGCCTTCAAATAAAGGGATACAAAAATTGACTTGTACCTTGAAGGGTGTCGCACTTGCAAAATTGTTGTTTTTCGAAGATGCCTTAGTTGTTTCCATCAGTAGTCTTCGAAGTATTTGAGCAAAGTTGTCCATCATCTCGTTCCTTCGTCGCACCCGGGATTCCTTGAGCAACGTCTTGAAAGGATCTCCTGCTCTGTCATCTCTCTTTTCTTTCGCCATGGGAGGTCGCTTAGGCTAGAGACAGTGGTTGTCCTCAAACAAAACTAGCTCGAGACCCTAATATCTATACCCTGACCTCATCGAGGAATTGCTCTGAGAAATGACAAGGAGAAAACTGCTCTGATACCACTGATTCAGATTATTTTGAGAACGACATGAAGGCAGAAATATAACCGAGATATAACAATGAAATACACAAAAATATAGAAGAGAACACATAAATATAGTGAAACCCAACTTCTATTACTGAATAGGATAGAAAAACACTGTAGAACATAAACTGGAAAAATGGCGTAGCTTGTCTCTAAAAAGAAATAGATGTTGGCTACACTTCATTCACAAGAAGCTTTACATCACACTCCATTGCATGTTGAAAGGGCCTCCTTCACCTCAATTATATGTGAGAGAGTGAGAGGAGAACAATTACCATGATGCATGTGGGATAAATTGGACTAAGTTTATAAAATGTCATAGGCATAACACTAGTACTTCCCAGGCGATCACCCATCCTAGTACTACTCTAGCATGAGCATGCTTAACTGTGGAGTTCTAATGGGATCTGGTGCATTAACGCTATGTTGTAGGCTTGTACATAAGACCACTAAAAATCATTAAATGATGTTTGTAATTAACAAATGAAGATGACATTACATTCCATTCCCCATAAAAAGGGTGAATATCACAGTTTATCAAAATCAAATGCTGAAAATGGTGATTCAGTGGAAGAGTGGATGGCCACTGAGATCCATCTGGATCAAAGGAGCACCGATAAAGCCATAATTAAAAAAAAAAAAAAAATTAAAAATATGGTGAATAAACAAAAAATACCGTCGATGTTTTCTCATATAAACAACACAGAAAATGTTGTCACGTAATTTTTTAAAAATTTTCTTCTTATCAGTGTGTGATTTTTCTATTGTTTTTTTTTTTTCGCTGAAAATTATGTGATTTATTTATAAGATATATTTAATGATTTATTTATTGAATGGTACAATATGCATATTGATAAAAATACGAGTGAGAAGAGTTCAAATAAGAAAAGTTATGGTCGACACAATGATGATACATCTGGAAAAACAAAAATGGCAGGTTCTCTGTAAATTCTATACAAAATTAATATGGTTGAACTATATGTAAGTTTAACTAATATGTATTGGTTAGTGTGTGTCATGCAGGGCCACAAAATGAGGAAGCTCGATAGGATTATTTCTGATCTAAGTGCAGAAGAGCGTAAAAGCTTGATGAAAACTTGCAGAGGGATGAATGAGGTGATGAAAAAATACTATTCAATATGATTTTTTTTTTTGAGTTTTCATTAATAAAATACTTAGGAATATCAGATGACATGTTTCAAACATTTTATTAATTCACATATGTTTAATGTTCTATAGGTACCAATAACGAGGGAACAAAATGTCATCCTAACAAAACAAAATTAATTAATATAGAAGATGTAAATGATGATGAGTTGGTCCTTAGTTCATCTCGAGTGGTGTTGGAGATTAATCAAAGGGGGGATTTTTTTAACAGAACTATGAGAGATATAGTGTTGCGAATGTATAGACGTACTTTCCACTTACAATATAGAAATCAATCCAATGATTTCAAGAATCAGGTTATATTTAAACTACATGGAGCATTTCCAGAGCAATGGTCAATAAGGCCCGTCAGACTTGCAATAGAAAAAATATACAACAACAAAAAAGAATCATTCAAAAAGTAATATTCCATAAAACACTTTTTTGGAATGTATATA
>SNQJ01S0002486.1:209719-246889 GCA_010110895.2 Picea sitchensis
AACACCCTGTTTCCCCCAGTTTGTAAAAATAACTGGACTGGCCAAGAACTGTGGCAAACTCAGAAATGTGAATATGTGATGTGAATGGACCTTGTGGAAAAGATCGATGAATGTGAATAATATTATGAATTTATATTGCACGACTGCTGAGAGGGGATATGCTGAAAAAGAGACCACGATGGTTGCAGAGAGGCGGTGGAAAGCACCTGGAAAGGTGGCGTTAACTTCCACCGAAAATCAATACCGTATTTAGACTTCACTGGCCCGGAGAACCAAAAGCGGCTCGCTGGCCCCGAATTTAATGTCGCGCGGGCTGGTAGGTAGATGGCTCCTCAGGAATTAATGAGGGATGGGGAGGTGAACCGCCCATCCATAGAGACGTCAGGCCTGACCAACGCGAGGGAAATCGCGCCACACGCAACCTCGCAAGAGGATAAGGTGTGGGGGAGAAGCGATTGGGGGCAGATGCGAGGGGAGAACTCTGGTGATATGCAAAGTGAGTGATAGCAGAGAGGAAGGAGAGTAACCTTCACTCCTGGTCACTGGCAAACCCCGAAGCAGTCGTGGACCGTCTGATTTAAGGAGGCTACGTGTCCCGAGATTACCCGTTTCGGGAAAACGGGAATCACGAATTTGGAAGTCCCAGTGATGAGAGATCGGGACTTTCCATGGTGGAAACCCCGAAGTAGTCGTGGATCGTCCGATTTAAGGAGGCTACGTGTCGTGAGATTACCCGTTTCGGGAAAACGAGAATCGCGAATTCGGAAGTCCTGGTGACGAGAGATCGAGACTTTCCATGGTGGAAACCCCAAAGCAGTCATGGACCGTCCGATTTAAGGAGGCTACATGTCAAGAGATTAACCACATCGGGAAACCGGGGATCAAGAATTCGGGAGCCCCGTGGTTGAGAGTTCGGACTCTCGTGATGATAAGTCCCGATGAACGGACGAGATTCTTTCGGAGGATCTCAGGGTCTATACGACTGTCAGATGTGAGGAAGAGATGTTGGTTTTAAGCTGGGGCACGAATGCAAATTAGAGTAAGTAGCGAGTAGATCTGGACGGCCAGAGTCCACCTGCCCAGATCGACGGCTAAGGCTTCATTCCGGAGCCCCCATGCCTTTTTGCCTTTAAGGGGGGGGGGGGGGGGTCCGGAATCGAACGCGCAACTCTTGAACAGTCGGGATTAGTTCGCCTTGATCAACGGTGCTCAGGCGAATTCCAGACGCCCCTTGCCATTCTACCTTTAATGGGGGGGGTCCGGAATGGTGTGGCGTGTGAAGTGGGACCCGTCTCCTGTCACGTCACCCACCATGTCGTGCTTCGCAATTGCCACCTGTACTCCACTCAATCGCGCGACAGGGCCCATTCCTATTGGCCATTCGCTAACCTTGTTGGGATTTGTCCCTATTGGCCAGTCGCTAGCCCTGTCGGGGTTCGGAGGTTGCAGAGTCGAACGATTCGACATCTCTGTAGTGCCGAGTCGCGAATTATTGAGAGGCGCCATGGTTATTTGACATGTGATCATGACCCATGATCACATGGGAGCAGAAAGAGAGAGAGAACTAGTTTACGCTAGACCTCCGTAGATATTTCGGGGGCTCTGATTCTACAGGAAGCAACAAAAAATTTATTATGGTAGTGGGTGTGTGACACCACAATACTCTTCCTGTTTGTATCTTTGAGGTACACAGAGAAAGGCCTTCTGATCATTTTTTGTGCACCAGTTAAATGAAGTGAAAAAAAAAATGTGCACCAGTTAAATGAAGTGAAAAAGAAACAGATTTTGATAATAGGGAGGATTACTGCCAACGGGAGCAGAGCCGAGGACAAAAGAGCGGAGGGGAGAGGTTCATCCAGAGGGAATTGGACGTGCCGGATAAATGAACCACATCTGGGATTTGATCACTTGCGGCTAGTCATGAACACAGGACTTGTCATCACTTTGATATTCTTCTTGATACGACCTCCACTTAGGAAATTTTTAATCCAGGCCTGGGAAAAAAGGTCGAGGAGCAAGGCCTAGGACAAAAGGTTGAGGAGTGAGGCCCTTGGATAGTCATGAACACACGGCTTGACATCACTTTGATATTCTTCTTGATACGACCTCTGCTTAGGAAATTTTTAATCCAGGCCTGGGAAAAAAGGTCGAGGAGCGAGGCCTAGGACAAAAGGTTGAGGAGCGAGGCCTTAAATAGAAGTGGAGGAGGAAAGAAATAACGGGTTGTTGTTCCATGTATATTGACACGAAGTGAGGCTTTGAACAGAAGGGAAGGAGGAAATAGATACATGTTCAACAATGATGTTGCATGTGTAATCAAAGGCCTCCTATAAACACTGGAGTCAATAAACACGCGAGGAAGCCTAACATTAAATGTTAGGAAGTAATGTTAGATATTAGGTCTAACATTAATCCCTAAAGTCCAAAATTCCCGGAAACCTCTCTAAAAAATGTGAAGCGTATCCTAAGTTGGCCTCGATATGAGGCCAAATAAGGCCTCAAACTAAAAAGTTACCATAAAAATTCAAATTTGAGTTTAAAAATTGCATGGATCCATAAAAATTTTGGTTAAAATGTTTTTTTGCATTGATTTACGTGCAAAGATTGGAAAACCGATTACTAAGAGTCCCTCAGCCCGAAGGGCAGGGACTAATAAGACATATTGTAATAAGAAAACATGAATGATACATTGGCAAAATACCTAAGAACCTTTCTCTTGAACATTATATTTGTTAGACAACTTAATAACAACAAATTAAATATATCAAAAGACAAAAAAAAATAAAAATACCAAAATGAAAGGATAGAGAAAGAGAGGATGTGATGTTAAGGGTCATCACCATGCCATATAAGAGAAATCATTTGAATGATGTCGACACTCAAAATAAGATTTTTTTTACATTAACACATACATCAATACATCAAATAGGTTTAAATTTAGGCCATTAACATGGCACCATGTTCTTTTTTTGTTTGCTAGTTTGTTTGTGACCTGCAGGACTAGCTTGTGGTTGAGAAACCACGACTCAAGGGCATCAAAACCATCAAAATCACCTGGGGATCGCACCCGGCCTGAGCCACACCAACCCTTAACATGGTTGGATTTTTTTTCCCCACAGGTTTCTAACCGGTGACTTTAACATCACGGAATGCCTTAACAACACACTCTGTCACCAACTGTACTACACCTTGGGAACAACATGGCACCATATTTTTTTTTTAACAAGAACGGTTATGTTTTGATATTAAAATTCTCGGCATAAATGCCCATTTACAGTTTTCCAGATTTGTTGGGGCAATTCCCAATGTTCCCAAGAAATCGGGATCCCCTCGTCTCTAGATTTGACATAACGTCGTTTCTTGGGCTAAAAAATTACCTTTAGCGACAAGATATCCCCTAACTTAAAAACACATACAAACTGTTGTAGTAAAAATCAGAAAAACATGAAAGCACAACTAAGGAATTGGGTCCCAATTTTCCTTATCGTTCCATATTAGAGTGCCCACAGGAAGAAGAGTAGCTCTATTTGCTTCCGCATCCGCCTCTTTGTTGTTGTTCCTCGTAACATGGAAGAAGCTGATCTTTTGGAAGGAGCTGGCAATCTTTTTAATTCTCATCATCAATCTAGATAGCCGGAGGTCCTTCGGATTTGAGTTTTCCACTAGCATTTTTATGAGTGTTTAGGAATCGCCGATGATCTTTGCTTCCTTGATGCATGCCTTTTGTAAGATCTTGAGTCCTTGCATCAAAGCCATCACCTCTGCTTGGGTATTAGTGTCTTAGCCTAATCCCCATGCATACCTGTGCTCATTTTGTCCCTCTATATTCTTGATGACTCCACCTGCACCTGCATTCCCCAGATTGCCTTTTGCTGCCCCATCGAAAAACAAAGAGTAACAATCGATTTCTTTGTTCCAATTGCTGAAGCTATTTTCTGGCATTCTAATTTGCCAGTCTTTTCCCTTTTTCGGCTGGGTTTTCGCGTTGGAGAAATTCAATCCCAACGATTTCCCCCACTCCACCTCATGAGGGGAGAGGTTTTTATCGGTGATGGTCCTTATATACTCCTTCATAAAATCTTCGAGGGTGGTTAAAATCTTGGTCTTAACAATAATTGCATTATGCTTTTTTCCCTGGAAGATCCTATTGTTTCGTTCCAACCAAATTTGCCAGCAGATCAGCTTTGGCAGGACCAGCCAAGAGACCTTGAACCAACTGTTATTTGGAATCTGTCCAGGGTAATGGTGTGTCCAGTTCGCATGTAAATAAAAAATGGAGGATGGAAGCGATGTGTGCACAGGGCAATTGTTCAAAACTTCGCCACAGACTTCTAAAGCGAATTTGCAATTCAACATGATATGTTGGGCGTTTTCTTCATTCTCCAAACACAGGTAGCATCTGGAGGGGCCGTGAAAGCCTTTTCTCACAAGATTGTCTGCTGTAAGAATCCGATTGTGGCAGAGTAGCCAGTTGAATAAGTCGATTTTGGGAATGCACTTTTGTTCCAGAGGCCTTTCCATAACGTTGGGCATGGGGGAGCATAAAGAATTGTTTTCAACATTTTATAACCAAGTGCAACAGAGTAAGAGCCAGTATACGTCCCCCAACCTCTCTGATCATGCTTCTTTTCATGTATTGGAGCCTTCCCTTTGAGCCTGGCGCGAAGGTTCAACCAAGCGTTTTCAAGGTTACTTAGCAATTCCGACTTCATCCAGTCCAGCCAAACTTTATCGTTCCAAATGGAGATGTTCCATAGAGAGACCAGGCTAGTGTTCTTCATCCAAATACGTAGGTCGTGAAGCTCACGAACATCTGCTAGGGGCGCCTCATTCATTATACGATCCTCCCACAGATCAATGGATTTACCATTCCCTGGGACCCAGAAAAGATTGTCTTGTATGAGAGTTTGGGCTTGCATACAGAGTTTATAAATTTGAGATCCATTAGCGGCTTGGCCAGGTCTGTCTAGACTGCATTTTCTTGGGCCCGAGAAGTATTTCTTCCAGAGGGCACGCTATGCCCAGCCGACCTTAGGGGCAACCTGCCTCCAAAGAATTTTGGCATCCAACGCTAAATTTTGAATTCTCATATCTTTGAAATTCAGGCCTCCCTCTACATATGGCTTGGTAACTTTATCCCAATTGACAAGGGGTAGTCTATTTCTATTCTGTTTTCCACCTTTCCAAAAAAAACTTCTTATTATGCCTTCCATTTTTTTGAGAATTCCCAGAGGAGCAAGCATAAGGGAAGCTTGATAGATTGGGAGGCTGTTCAGAACTAATTTAATGAGCATCGTCTTCCCTGCAAGATTCAACCAAGAGAAGCCCCAGGCCTGCAATTTATTTTTAAATTTGTTTAGAAGGGGGGTCCAATCCTTACCTGAAGGTTTCTTCTGAAGAATCAACAGTCCAAGATACTTAAAGGATGTCCAGTGCATGGAACTGGAAAGCCCCAACATATGGCTATGGTATTAATGTCATTTTGAGACACATTCCAGCCATAGAAATTGCACTTCTCAGCATTCAATTTACTGCCCCGAGGCCTCGCAGAACTCATCCACCACTAATTTAAATTGAGAGGCAGTGTGGACAGTAGCTGCCCCAATGAGAAGAGAATAATCTGCGAATAAAGCATGATTAATTTCTTTTACTCCTCTCGCAATTTGAAGGCCTAGAATATCCTGGTCAATCCTTCTTTTTTCCAGGATAAAGTTTAGGGCAGAGGCTTAGAGGACATAGATCATGGGTGAGAGCGGGCATCCTTGCCTGAGCCCTCGTGATGCTTTGAAGAAATCTGCAGCTCTCCCATTCACCAACGGAGCAATCCAAGGCTCGAAAATGCATGCTTTGATCCAATTTATGAAGCTAGTCCCAAAACCAAACTTGTACAAAACTTTGAACATAAAGGAGTGCCTAACCCTATCGAAAGCATTTGTGAAGTCAAGCTTGGCTATCATACCTTTTTCTTTTCTCTTCAAACTTGAGTGAAGCGCCTCTTGGACTAGGATTATATTATCCGTGATTTGCCTTCCTTGAACAAAGCCCCCTTGGTTCTCCGGAATGAGGTCTGAAAGAAGCCCTTTCGGTCTGCTGGTGATCACCTTTGAGATGATCTTGTATCCAATGTTGCAAAGGGAAATGGGGCGAAACCTATTGAAGGAGTTTGCACCCTTTTCTTTCGGAATGAGGGCTAGGAAGGTAGAGTTCGTGCTGCCCCCAACTTTTTTGCAGTCTTGGGATTTTAAAACCATTTTGTGTAGATCTTTTTTCACAATCTGCCAACAGGTTTGAATGAAATTTGTTGTGAACCCATCAAGGCCTGGTGCTTTATTAGGACTCATGGCAAACAGGGCAGCCTTTATTTCTTTCCTAGTGACCTTAGTCTCGAGCTTTTGATTCATTCTAGCTGTGATTTTAATAGGTATTTCATTTAGGAGGTTATCGCTACATCCCTGTGCCTCTGCTTCATTAAAAAGCTTTTTAAAGTGAGTGTAGGCAACCTTTTTAATGCTTGAAAAGTCCCCATAAGTACGTGTGTCATATTTTAACTCTGAAATGGAGTTGTAACCTCTTCTAGCTTGGGCTTGCTTGTGGAAGAAAGAAGTGTTTCTGTCTCCAGATTTCAACCAAAGACTTCTGGATTTTTGCCTCCAGTATTCCCGCTCCTGTCTGCAGGCATTCTGTAAATTTTGTTGTAGCTCTTCCTCTCTTTTTAGAGTATCGCTCGAAATTTCAGCCTCTTCCATGTAGTCTTGATGTGACTCAAGAGCTGCTTGGGTTTGCTTTCTTTCCTCCGTAGGACTAAGAATGACTTTAGCCCAGCTTTTCAAAGCTAACTTGACTCTTCTTAGCTTCTCCTCCCAAACGAAGAATGGAGACCCCGTGACTGGCGTCATCCATATTTCTTCGACCTTCTTTAAAAAGTCCTTTTGGTTTATCCAAAGAGGACTAAATCGAAAGGGGATAGGACCTAAATTCCTTTGGGCTGAGAGATTCATCTTTATAGGCTTATGATCCGAAGTGCTGTTAGAAAGAATATTCATTTTCGTGTCAAGGCCAAGAAGGAGATAGGAACTTTGAAGGATAAATCTATCTAATCTGGCAGCGATATGCCCAGGACCTACCTGCTTATTTGACCAGGTGTACTTACCTCAGCAAGGCTTGATATCAATGAGATCCCAGTCGTGGATGAGGTCCTGCACCCACTCTCGAGCCGGATCTCTTACAATGTTGCCCCCTCACTTTTCGCTTTGGCTGGGGGAGATGTTCAGGTCTCCCTGCAATTATAATATTTTCAAGGACCTCCTCGTCTGCTAAGGATCTCAGAGAGTCCCAACAAGATTTCTTTTCCCTTGCATTTACCGGAATGTATACATTGAAAAGACTGAAAACCTCCTTCGAGTCTATATGTTGAAATTTTGTGAACAACCAGTGAACATTTTTTTTCTCAGCTATCGAATTGAATTTGGAAGTGTTCCAAAGAGTGCCTAGACCTCCGGATGCCCCTCTGGCTGAAACAGCCTTTGTCCCGCCTTTGCTCCAGTAACTTTTGTTGTTTTGATGGAAGAGATTTTCCTCCAATTTTGTCTCCTGGACGAGCATTATGTCTGGGTTTTCTGTCATGATTAGGGTCTTCATGGCTTCTTCTTTCATCTTACTTCCCAAACCTCTGCAATTCCAGGAGATCACTTTCATTATATATTTTTATGAGAGTGGGGCCCCCTCTTAGAGCCCTGTCCTTGGTTTCTTGCCAACTCAGGGGTTTTAGCCAATTTTTTTTCCAAAGTTGGTTGACTTCCCTGCACTTTGTCTTTATATGTTTCTTTTTCTCTCTTGTCCCTAGATGATGGCCTTCCTCTTGATGATCTTCGGACTGTGGTGAGAGAGTCTCCTATCTCTCCTTCCTCCTCAGATTCTTCTGTGCCTTGGCTTTCCACATCGCTGGCTGTGCGTTTGTCTTTGGAACTTCCAGGTTCTCTTTCCCCATGCCTTGAGTCCTTTATCACTGCATCCTCAATGGGCTCATTGTCTTCCGTTCTTGTATTCTTCGTCTGTTCTTTCTGAGGCAGATCCCTTTCAGGGAGATCTTGAGTAACCAAGTCAAGGGTTTCAAACATATTTCCTGAATCTTTTGGGTCGAGGATATTCTGGGACGCGCTATTGCCTTTGGACTGATATCCTTTGCTCTTTTCCTCTCTTGCCGTATTTGAGACCTTGGGGTTAGTTTTGGATCTCTTGACCTGTTTCCATCCTTCCTCTTTGCCCTTATCTTCCTCATTTTTTTTTGGACAGTTTCTGGCGAAGTGACCGTATTCGTGGCACCCCCGACACTTGAACGGGAGTTGTTCATAGTCCAGTTTCTGAATATGAGACTAGCTTCCGACGTTAATTTTGATAGCTTCTGGAAGTCCTACTTCAAGGTCCACCTCCACACAGATTCGGGTGCAGTCGTATTGGTCCTTATTGTTTGCCCTGTCAATGAACTTGCCCAACGTGTCTCCTATATGTTTCAATGAGTCCCAATTCCAGCAGTGTATTGGGAGGTTAGGCAATCTTACCCAAACTGGAACTGTCGAAGGAACGTCCTCTTCTGGGTCGAAGTCCGGAGTCCACTTATTTAGATACAATCCTTGGGGTCCCATGAAGTATGGGCCATTCCTGAAGATCAACTCCTTATCCTCTTTGGAGGTGAATTCAAAGAGGAAATAACCTTTGCCCTGGAAGTGAGGTGAAATTCTGTTTGATCAACGGCTTCCAATTTTTTATCACCCAGGTTTCAGTGGCTTTAGGGGACGACCACAGGCCAGTGAACTGCCCCACAAGCGCGCGTTCAAATATTGATAAGGCTACCTATATAGGAATATCTGGTGGGAGAGATACCTCCGACATTTCTTCCACTCTTTTGACAAATTTCAAGCAATCCGCCTTCTTCTTCTTGGGCAAAGATTTAATCAACGACCTGAAAGCGGCTTCGTTTGGGAGTGGAGGAGGAGGATGGGGAGGAGAGGAAGCCCTAGGCGAGCCCTGCTCCTCCATGGCTGTGACAACCTAGCAGCAGAATTGCAGTGCTAAGGCGCGCGCGTGAAAATAGAACTTCCCAGAACTTGCTGTATTTTCTCCTTCAAAAATTGTGTTGATACTCCTCTTGCTGTTACTCACTATTACTCTGCTGCAACTCGCTAAAACTCTGTTGCAACACTTTCGTAACTCTGCTGCAACTCACTATAACACTGTTGAAACTCTGCTACACATTGGCAATCTCCTCCAACAAATAAAAATGAATGAGTCTGGGCAGATTTGGGCCTGAATATCGACCTCCCTGGCTGAAACTCTATCTCCCTACCACACGACTCAACTAGAAATGGTTGTAGGTGCGGATGTGGGTGCTTTGCAGCCCCATGAATTGGCTTTGCAAAGTTTGGGTAGGCTGCGGTCTAACCCCAACTCCCTCTCGGCTGCAGCGACAACCTCTACTCGACCCTCTGCACCTGTCTCTCGGCCCCCTACCAGCTGATAAATCCTAGCTCCGTTGTGATCTCCATCATGTAACTGATGTTATTGAGAGTCTTTTTCCAATAACCATAAGACATACATACATCGTGATAAAATAAAAATAAAAATTTGGCACCATATTATCAACACTCAAAATAAGATATTTTTTACATTAATACATTTAAAAGGTTTAAAAATAAAATATTTTTAACATTAATACATTTAAGAGGTTTAAACTTGTACCATTAACATTTTTTACATCAGAGGTTTAAACTTTTACCAATTAACATGACACTCCTCGAGCTCAACCACAATATACTCTACTTTTATCAAACTTCATATTCACCAAAATTTTAACCTAAATTATAATCATGCCAACATCTCATCTTCACCAAGAAACCACCACACTCATGAACACTCCATAAAATACCCCTAATTATATATACATTACCTTTAATAGTTTGAAGGGCAAATGACACACCGAAATATTTATCCTGCTTCTTTAGTGACTTTAACAGGTGACTTTAACATCACAGCATGCCTTAACAACACATTTCGTCACCAACTATCCTACACCTCGAGAACAACATGACACCATATTATCAACACTCAAAATAAGATATTTTTTATATTAATATATTTCAAAGGTTTAAGAATAAAATATTTTTTACATTAATATATTTAAGAGATTTAAACTTATACCTTTAACATTTTTTACATTAAAAGTTTAAACTTTTACCAATTAACATGACACTCCTTTAGCTCAACCACAATATACTCTACTTTTATCAAACTTCATATTCACCAAAATTTTAACTTAATTATAATCATTACAACATCTCATCTTCACCACAAAACCACCACACTCATTAACACTCCATAAAATACCCCTAATTATATATACATTACCCTTAATAATTTGAAGGGCAAATGACACACCAAATATTTATCCTGCTCCTTTAGTAAGAATTTTTACGGCTTTGACTATATGAACAATGTTACCATTAATGGAATTTTTAAACGAGTCAAAAACCTGATTTACCTATTTTATTATATATATATTTTAAATTATGGCGTATTGACATGAATGTAAATATGAACTAGGAATTCACTGGTGTTGCAATCCATAGAATTTGATAAGTTCAGTGCTGCATTACCAGGCCATAGCCCGACAACACGGTTTCTGTTCACGGAGACATGGAGGCTGCTGGAGTGAGCCAAAGTTACTGCGAAGCTTTTGCAAAAAGAATGGAGATGGCGGGCATCAGGCCTCATCACAAAGTCGGTTAGTTCTGGCCAACTGACATGCTTCACAAACCTCAAACCCTAAACATTTAAGTTAAATCCTTAAAACAAAATAATGGACACATAGGCACAGTTTGTGATTTTTTTTCACTTTATTTTATTTTATTTTGTGCACTGTAATATCTTTTGCTAAAGTCCATTGGATTCACCTATAAGCATCAAACGTCCGTCCATTCAGTTTTTTGTTTTTTCAATCAAACGCGCACACAGAAAGAGAGGAAAATTTGCAGCATCTATTTACTAAAGTGCCAAGCTCACACATCATCATCATACAATATTTGGATATGGCCTTTTAATTCAGTCCTAATCATCCTACTTCTCCTATGCCTTCTCAACTTTTCAACATTATTTCTGATGTTTACAAAAAAATTATCCAAGTCCACACTGTCTCTGTTATTATTTCATTCAAGATAAATAAGCAATATGTATGGTACTGGTCCCTTAGCTCCACTGGTTTTCCGCTATAGAGCTCTTTTGCTTGTTTCACCAGACCTCCTCTGCTCCTTGAGGTTCATCTTGGTTCAAATTAGGCTGTTCCTTGTTCCTCGTGGAAGATTGATTTTCGGAGGTTGCTTGTTTGTCAAGCAAGTTCAAGCACCTACTTGGAAATTCTTTGTGACTTTGCTTGGAGGATAAACAAGTTCTGATTTGACCTGTTCATGACACACATTTCGAGATATGGTTCGAGACAAAGCATCTTTGTTCTTCCATAAAGAAGTACTCTCTCTTTTTGCCTAAGTTCAGTTCTGTTTGAGATGGGAGGCACTGTTTTCCGATCAGCTTTGAGGGCGCTATCTACAAGACTAATATTGGTACGAAAAATTATCATCAGTTAAGCAAGGTGTCTAATTTGGAACAAATTGGTTTAGAGTAGGGCACTGCTTTTTATGCTAAAAATATCCCTGTTTTGAGATAATTTAAGTGCTGCTTTTCTAAGTTCTAAATCAGTCAAGTTAGGGCACTTTTCTTTGAGTGAGTAGAGCTTCTTTTTTCACTGACACTCAACATGATAAGGTGCTCTCTTGAGTATGAATTTAGCACTGCTTTCGTGCTATTTTCTGCTTGTAGATGAACAGAAGGAAGGCACTGCCTTTTCTAGGCCTGTTTTGGCATGCATGAAGCACGTTTAGAGTGGATAAAGACCAACACCCAGCATGACGTGATGGAGCCAAGGGATGGGGGTGGATTAGGATGCTGTTTTTGGTACCCAATTTGACTCTTTTGCAGGCAGATCAGACAAGAAGACCAACGATGCTATTGAAGATATTGGGTGCTGATTTTGATTTGACTTTATGCTGAATTTAGCCAGCATACGGTGTCTTGTTTTGGAAGGTTATTCCTAGCAAGGAGGGCGTTAACATGAGTTTAATTTGACTTGCTTTTTGAGACTGATTGCTGCTATTTTTAAGCGAAAGAGGGTGATCTACATGAGGATGCTTATCATGTTTATTTCAGCACTGGATTGGAGAAAGAAGGTGTTTGTTTTTTGAGAAAATACTGTTTATATTACCCAAAATGATCTGTAAACTGCTGTGGATATTCCATTGGACAGTCCGTCACAACAGATCTTAAACTATTTTGAAATCTTAGATTATGCAATTTATTTCCTTAGATTCCACATTAGTTAATTACAAACGTTGCTTGAATTTATGAAAATGATTGAATACAAAAATGAAAGAATAGGCAAAAATATACACACCATCTGCATAGTTGAACACAAGATGTATCCTGGGAAACCCAATACGGGAGAAAACTCAGCTAGAAGGTGAGGCCTATGCTTTGCTCTCTTTTCTTCAGTTATGGAAAGCAAGTACAAAGAAAGAGACACTCACTATGGAGTTGCCTTTGACATTGTGGCTTGAACAACTACTGCAAAATCTCCTACCTCCTCTGTTATGCTCTCAAAATACCACTCCTTGGATGCTTTGCTCAACTATGGAACAAGTACAATACAAAAGAATGAAACCCCTTTCTCCTTCTAGCGGCTCGGTATATAACATAGCCTGATAGCCGTCTAGGGTTAGGGTTTTGACTTCCTCAATGCTCAATTAGTGATCAGGTTTGGACCTTCTAGAATCTTCTTGAAAATCCACACGTGACCATAGTTTTAAAAATGGGAACCGGCACCAGAACCGGTCGAGGGTCCAACCTGAACCGGTACCGGAACCGGTAATGAACCGGTCGAACCAGTTTCAATGAACCGGTTTTTAAAAAAATACATAAAATATTTAAATTTTAACGAAAAAAATATATTTTTAAGATTTTAAATCATGTTTCCAAAGCATTAGAGACAATTAGAAACAACATATCCAAAGTATGCTCATGAATATATCAAAACGATACCAAGTGCAATACATATCTAGAGATCGGAACATAAATACATAATCAAGGAGGCTCTAAATGGCCTCTACAACATCAAATAACATACTAAGTTAGAGTCATTGATACTATAGGTGGGAATGCCAATGCCAAATACAAAATAGCCATAGGGTAGATACTAGAACCGTAGATGGAAGAATCTCATAGCTCATGAGTTGTGACTGTCAGTAGTCCTCCATGTCATAATCATCAAGATTGGCATCACTACCATTACTCTCTCCTCCATCCTCCTCCTCCTCCTCCTCCTCCTCCCTTATATCCAATGCAATCCGTGCATTTGTTGATGTGGACTCTGGAGGATGACCCCTCAAGAGGATCACCATCATCAAAAGTGACCGACTCTAGCACTAGTTCATTAAGATCCAAGTTGGCTAATGCCAACTCAACATAACACTTGTTCATTAAGATCCAAGTTGGCTAATGCCAACTCAACATTGTTGTTCAAAACCCATATCAATCGTAAAACACATCCCACATCTTTTGTTTTCCCTTTCAACCACTCTTCTCTCTACCCATATACATTTAGGTTGGTGTGTACATTACACTACTAAGTCAAATCGACACGGTGACGACAAAGAGAAGAGTTCAATAGAAGAGCTTATACTTGAGGAAGCGGGTACATTTTTGCTGGGGTCGTGATAAAAGAGTTCAACCATCAATGCCACCAACATCGAAGTACATAAAGCGGGCTTGGTTCTCTCTGATTAAATGTTAGTTCCATACCCTCATACATGATAGAATCCAGTGGAAACATCATAATCTTGCCAATCTTGAAATCCTCAAAACTCTGGAGTCTGTTGAATTTTGAATGACCTAAAATTCTACTTTCTCCATATGAAGTCCAACGAGGTTGGAACCACTCTCAAACATCCCAAAACAATTAATGTAATGTTAAAAATTTAAGTAAAGGGATGAAAAAGAAAGATAGCGAGAATGTCACTTTTAAGAATTTAACATTACCATTAATTACCGGTGGGTGAAATGGAGGGGTGGGAACCGTTATCTACGCTTTGTAGGAGGGGTTTAGGTTAGCTTGAGTCAAGGCTTCAACCGGTAATTTCCACCCAATCGCCACCCCTCGATGTATTCTTCATTTAGGATGGTCTGGTCCAAGGAGACGCCCCTATGTAACTGGCTTCATAATAAAGGGTTAATGGATCAAGGTAAGAGATTCCCTTTCACAGACATTATCGCCAAAAAATGAGATAGTCAAAGGAGATCTTCCAATGAATGGCACCTCGTCATGACAAGACAAATAACTAGAATACGCGGTCATCAGTGGTTAGTACTTCAAAATGTCAATGACTATCTTACTACATATATATGATAATGATTAGATGTACTATTGGAGGTCAATGATTACTAAACAAAGATAAATATCTTATATCACTTCAATAAATACATGAGACAAATAATATTCAATGTGCAAAATCAAACTTTGTATTATCACAATGTATCAAATTATAAATCGTCATTATTATATAATGTAGTCATGGCCACCAATATTGTTGCTCGCTATAAATGCGGACGCTTCTACCCTAGATTTAGGTCGATTTAGAGACAATGAGAAGGACGCTAGGGTCAACTAAGCACATGAAAATAACCAACAACTCAAAAGTCTACTAAACAAGGTGAGAAATATCACAACGCTTCAGGCCAAGCAAAGATCAAAGAAGTGTGATCGCCACCTTATTGTTGCCACTATGACGTTCTAAATCAGATTTGCTTAAGATGCCAAAAGGTGAACGCTTTGCAATTTGGAGCCAATGAAAATATTAGAACCTTATACCGCCTTAGGATGGTTCCAGTCAAGAACTTTTAGAGCAAACAAGGTTCAATATG
Organism: Picea sitchensis; assembly: GCA_010110895.2. Taxonomy (NCBI): domain Eukaryota; kingdom Viridiplantae; phylum Streptophyta; class Pinopsida; order Pinales; family Pinaceae; genus Picea; species Picea sitchensis. The sequence continues at coordinate 224,738 of SNQJ01S0002486.1, forward strand.
CTAGGACGTCACTCTAGGGTTAGGGTTAGTAAAATCACCTAGGGTTAGATGTGCTAGGTTAGTTTAGGGTTTCAAAATTAAAGAGTTTTGAAAGAGAGTTTAAGGACAAACAAGCTCAGCTCTGCTCTCTAGACCAGTGCCTTGCCAATGGAGTCAATTGGAGTGAAACTAATGGCTTGAAGACTTAACTTAAGGACAAGAGGGTTAGGGTTTGATGGTGTTGTTATGGCAAGGCCACCAAATCAAAACCCTAAGAGAAGGCTTATTTAGGTGTAGCTAAAGCTAGGCCTAAAGTTCTCTTTTCTCTCAAGACCTTTGGCAAAACGGCTAGCTTATAAACACAAATTCATGGTCAAAAAGTGTTTAGAAGACAAGGCTTTTCAAAACCCTAGAAGCAAAACCCTAGGTGTGTTCAAATTAGGCCTAGGACGCTTCTTTCTTCAATTTGTGCTCAAAGCTAACTCAAGAAAAGAGAAAATCTAGTGTAGCTAAGTGGCTAGGCTAAACCTTCTCTAATCAAATGGCTATAAGCTTTTATCATGGGGACATGAAGCCACAACCCACGGTGTGTTGGCTCCCTAGGCCTAAAGATTACAAATAATAACAAAGCAATAATGCATGCAAGTTATTTAATCAACAACCATTCATTCAAGAAGTTTTGATGAGAAAACACTTACAAATTCATGAAGAAGCATTAATCATACCCTAGTTGTAAACCTTCCAATGATAAATAGCACCATATATACAAAAGAATAATCCTCCAAGAAGTTAAGCCACCCCAAAAGAGAAGAAAACCAAGACTGTGAAAGCTAAAATGTCACTTCACAAGAGCAAGTTTGTGTTATGATAAAATGAGGGTAAATGTCCTCAATATATATGATCTCAGGACCTTTAATTAACAAAATAAGGTCATCAAACAACCGGCTGCTAATGGACATTACAATATCTCATTATTTGTCACATTACAGCCTAAAATGTCAAAAAATGAGCTAAAATGGAGACGCCAAAATCTTGGAGACGCTGGCCCTTTAGGGCAAAATCATCATCCAAGAAGCTGTGATGTTGGCCCCTCCGTCTCAGACCTCGCTATGCATGAAGCTCCAAGACAATCAGCCATCCGCCTCCGTAAAACGGCCCAACTAGTCCCGGGTGGCGCCCAATCCATCTATAGGTCAACGCCCCATCCTAAGGGCTTCCATCCTACGGGTCAAATCTCCCAAAACGCCCGATGAGGGCCGCCCTTCTTCTTGTGTATATTATCACAACTCCTCTCATCTCCCGGCCGCCATCCCAAAGGAACCACTGATGGGCTCTTCAAATTCCAGCGATCCTGAAGCATCATCTCCCATGTGCACCGATCCTCTGCACCTGTCCGCCGGGCATGGCCCAGCACATCAAAGACTACGCCTCCGTGGGCTCATCACCCTAGACATCATAGCAATGTAAATCATATTCATCAGCAATTTATCAAACATATGCATGAAACACCTAACAAATCATCTAAGAGCTCAAAGACATTACACTGCACTCCACTATACAAAGCTAAGGGAAACCAAAGGACAAATCCCATTGGGCTAGTACCCACAAGAAATGGTAAGTTTCAAAGATCATTCAAGCCATGTGTAATGAAGTGATATGTATTTTAGGGATGTCCAAATATAACGGTAATTCAAGGGTCGTAGGTTGTCCGTGGGTGCCTTTGTAGAGGCGAAATGTAATCTGCCATGGATGCATTTTTCCAAGCCCTTATCAGCCTTTATCTTCTTTATTTGCATTTTTACTACAAGCCTTGGATCTAAGAGGACACTCCATTTCTTGGCTTGGTGGCCGAGATGACAAATAAGTACTCCACTAGTATTCAAGGAGAAGGCCGTTCGTGATGAGACCCTTCCTCTTTGGCCATGCAACCGTCACCGCCTGGTTTGGTGACCGATGGTGGCAATGTCATAATCGCTAAATACCTATGAACATACTGGCCTACCATGATGAGACCTCCCATCCCTCTTGGTTATGTCTTGCATTTATTTATTTCATTTTTCTTAGGGTCCCTTAGTTTTATATCGAGGCCTTTATTGCCTTCTGGGGATCCCCCGCTAAGCATCTCTAGGTTTCTATTTTCCTATGGCTTTTATCTTTTACCAGCTTGATTTTACCTTTTGGGGCTTTAGCCCCTTCTTCCTACTAAGACAAGATGTACCCTCGAAGGTTATCCTAATGGCTGCATCTAGGGAATGGGATGATGTAGCGATATAAGATGAAAAGTGATAAGATGGTGGATGGACGATGGCTCTCAGAACCCCTTGGTGGCTACAACTAAAAACCCATGAATACCAAATTTGCTAAGTTACCTCCCATCAATCACCCCAACAAAGGGTCAAGTGGATTAGTGTAAGATCCAAGCAAATATCCGAAATGAAAGGAACCTAATGTATATGTAAGAAGGTTATAATGATCAAATATGACACATACCATGATAATTTCTGACCAATTACTCATGGAGCAAGAGCCCTCTACAGTGCAAAGCCCAACGGTAGTGACGAAGCCGGGTAATCACCGACAGGACAAGTCGGGCTAAGAAGAAGAAAGATGGGCCCCTTCAGGCCATGCTCAAAGTCACTCCCGGTCTCAGACTCCATGTCTAGGGACTACAGGGCCTCGAGACATGATCTCCTAGTTATCCCTTTGCAGATATCAGATGATCCGGCTCCAACTTGTGGACATGTGCTAACCGTAGAGCTTATGAGAACCTCAAAATCTCAAGCGTAGACCTGACCGCCACACTCGACAAAAAAGGGTATCACGACAAAAGATCTGGTGGTATTGCGACCCCGGAAAGCAATAGCATATACATGATAAATGCTATTGCTTTACGGGGTGGCAATAAGTAAATGTGCATATAAGGCAATCATAAATGTAATAATAGTGTTAGACTTGCATCAGATTTCTTACCTCGGCCGTCGCATGTCAGTGTAGTCAAACAACCAATGAAGCCAATCCAAAGAACGCCCCCGATATCACCGCCTTTGTGCTTCATCATAAACCAAACAATGATAAATCAAGCAATGTCACGAAGTTAGAACATATATCACATCATCAGAATTCCCAAAGTCTAACTCATGGAGGCGTGGGGGATGGAGACAAATAATCGCCAAGTCCATCTCCTGAGAAAGCACTAACTCTATCCACAGGGCATGGAAAGATATATGGTTCAAAAACCGACCAATGGCCTCAGGACTGGTTACCTGTGACATCTCTTCACACCTAGAGTCAAGGAAAGAATCGAGAAAGAAATAGTAGATGACCGACAATTATCAAAGGAGGGTTTGAAAACTCCATTGGAAATAACATTACCCAACCAACCTTTTGAAATCTAGGGTTTGCCCAAGAGGAAACTCAACAAATAAAGGGTATTTCCCAACTACACACTGAATGAAAAAGCAAGGCAGTGCACAACCGATGGTTGGGATGAAAAATCATGAGAAACCTCGCAACAATGTCTTACTTGTGTCAAAACCGAGCACAAATCTGGTCTGCAATCATCTTCATAAAAAGGGTCCAAATGCTCAAGAGGGTACTCATCAAACATCTCAAGGTAAGACTGAAAAATCATCCTCAAAACAAGGTACTAAGTCATCCTTAGTGTTTTGAAAGCTACAAGTAAAGACTTCATCTCTAAGCCACCGGTCATAAGTAAGTCACCGTGGACAATTGCAAGGCAAATAACCGAGGTGATTCTCGGTGTCATAGATGGGGTTTAGGTCATAACCAACTACATCCCACCTTAATGCCTCCCAACACATGTATGAACTCATCAATACTATCAACAAAGTCATCACTATCCTCTAGGTCATAGCATGCAGGATTTGTAAGACTTAAAATTCATCCTCCTCCTCCTTTTCATTACATGGTAAAGCATCATCAAAAATTAAGAGAGGAGGGAAACTCACTGTTTCTTCCTGTGCGTGTACCTCGAGGGACTCTCGGGTGTTTTCAGCATGTGTAGTTTCTTCATCCCCATGGATCGCCTGCTTTCATCTGAGGCTTCATTTCCTCTTCTTCTTTGGAATCAAGTAACACAAGAATATTAGAATTTTGAAGTGGAAAATAACTAACTCTCTTCACTTTGTCGCATTGTGAGACAGGTTCCCGATAACTTCATCACCGGAGAAGCATGTGTGGATACTTCATCATCTTTTTTTAGGTTCTTGCTCCTCATCAACGCCTTCATTCGGCTGGTCGAAAACTTATTCCCCTTTCTATGTGATTCAAAGTTTTCATGGGAGACCAGTTTTGTCAAGCTCAGAATGTCCATGGCATTGGCCCCTGGGTCAATGAGAGATTCTTTTCAATTTGATGCATATGTTGTGAGCTTCTGCAAGTTTTCTTGGATTCTTCTTACTTAGAAGGAAGCTCGAATGTCCCTGAAGTCCATTAGCATAGAGGTAAACAAGGTATTTCTCTTCGTGACGATGGCTTTGTGGAATCGCAAAGTAATCTCCGAACCTAAATCCAAAACTTTGACAATCTCGCATCATTGCCTTTATGCCTCGAGCTCTTTCAAAGAATGATTGTATAACTTACCATGGTCCCCTTTGCAAGAAAAATTTCTTCAAATTGTTCCATAGTAGTGATGTCGGGTACCGGAAGGTCTTCATACCATCTTCTGGCCTTTCCATGTAGGGAGGCAGAGAAGTGTTTCATCACCAAGTCTTCAGCTTCGTCATCGATAGGGAAGTGTTCAAAGAACTTCCGCATCTTATCATGTGAGATTCGTGACATTCTCCATTGATGCCAAGAAAACGAGGGAGAAAATCCTCATAACGAGGGAGGCATTTTCCGGGATATCCAGGGATTTCACTCACATCTAAAGGTCTATAGCTCGGGTCCCATTGTGAAGTCATTGTTGACTTCGCCATCAGTGGAGTCGCGATAGTTTCCTAAACTACCAAAAAGAATAGGGGAAAAGGTAGGAGTCGCAAGCTTGTAAGAAAAGGTCTTTGAGACAAGGCTTTCAAAGGCATGTCGCTGGAGGAAAAATAGACTCGCGACCACTCGCAAGAATCCAGCCAAAATGTTACTTCTCTCGCATCAGCTTGTAGGAGGGGTTTAGGCTAGCTTGAGTCAAGGCTTCAAATCATGTTATCAGAGCTTCCCCACCCACTGCCACCCCGATGGGGAGCTCTTTCTATTTAGGGATGGTCAGTCCAAGGAGACGCCCTATGTAATCCGGTCAAGGGCTAAAGGGTTAATGGATCAAGGTAAGAGATTCCTTTTCACAGATATCACAAAATGATAGTCAAGGAGATCTTCCACTGAATGGCACCCTATCCTCATGACAAGACAAATAACTAGAATAATGCGGCCGTAAAGGGTTGCAATTTCAAATTGTCACTGACTATCTTTAACATATATATATATAATGATTAGATGTAATTATTGATCGTCAATGATGATTACTAAACAAAGATAAATATCTTATATCACTTTCCAATAAATACATGAGAGACAATATCATTCAATGTGCAAAATCAAACTTGTATTATCACAATGCATCAAATTATAACCGCTTACATATATAATGTAGTCATACACCAATATTGTTGCCGCTTATAAATGTGGACGCCAACCCTAGATTTAGGTCAGATTTAGAGACAATGAGATGGGCGTTAGGTCAACTAAGCACATGGAAAACAACCAACAACTCAAAGTCTACTAAACAAGGAGAAATATCACAACGCTTTCAAAGCCAAGCAAAGATCAAAGAAGAGTGACGTCACCTATAATGTTTCAGCTGCAATTATGACGTCAGCCCTAAATCAGATTTTGTTTAAGATGCCAAAAGGTGAACGCTTTGCAATTTGAGCCAATGAAAATATTTAGAACCTTTATGGCTGTCTTAGGATGGTCTAGCCGCAACCTTTAGAGCAAACAAGGGTTCAATATATTAGGACGCCACCCCTAGGGTTAGGGGTTAGTAAAACTCGTACTAGGTTAGATGCTAGTTTAGTTTAGGGTTTCAAATTAACGAGTTTTGAAAGAGAGTTTAAGGACAAACAAGCTCACGTGTTTCTAGACTAGTGCCTTGGTTAATGGAGTCAATTGAGGAAACTAATGGCTTGGAAGACTTAAACTTAAGGACAGAGGGTTAGGGTTTGATGGTGCTATGGCAAGGCCACCAAATCAAAACCCTAAGAAGAGAAGGCTTATTTAGGTGTAGCTAAAGCTAGCCTAAAGCTCCTCTTCTTCCTTAAGACTCCCTTTGGCAAAAGGGCTAGCTTATAAACACAAATCTATGGCTGAAAAGTGTTGTTTAGAAGACAAGGCTTTCAAAACCCTGTATAAACCCTAGGTGTAAACTAAATTAGGCCTAGATCACTTCTTTCTTCCGCTAATTTGTGCTCAAAGCTAACTCAAAAAAAGAGAAAATCTAGTGTGGCTATTAGCTAAACCTTCTCTAATCAAATGGCTATAAGCTTTTATCATGGGGACATAGCCACAACCTACTTGTGTGTTGGCTCCTAGGGTTTGAAGATTAAGCAACAATAACAAAGTAATAATGCATGCAAGTTATTAATCAACAACCATTCATTCAAGAAGTTTTGATGAGAAAAACACTTTACAATTCATGAAGAAGACATCATCAAATTCTAGTTGTAAACCTTCCAATGATAAATAGCACCATATGCCAAAGAATAACCCTCCAAGAAGTTGCGCTTCACTCCAAAAGAGAAGAAAAACCAAGACAAGAGCTAAAATGCTCACTCTCACAAGAGAGTAAGTTTTGTGTTATGATAAAATGAGGGTAGAACGTCCTCAATATATATATGATCTCATGACCTTTAATTAACAAAATAAGGTCATCAAACAAATTGACAAGGCTGACATTATAATATCTCATTATTTGTCACATTACATGCCTAAAATGTCAAAAATGAGTATAAAATGGAGACGCCAAATTCTTCTATAGAGACGCTGGCCCTCTTTAGGGCAAAATTATCATCCAGCAAGCCAGACGTTGGCCCTTCTGGGGCTCCTGCAGCCTGTTATGTGTGCCCAGAAGGCCTAGCGCACTGCTATCTGCTCCAGAAGATGTCCAACTAGTCCTGGGTGGTGCCCAATCCATCTAGGTCAACGGCCCCTCTGCAAGGGGCCGATCCCCATGGGTCAAATCTCAAACATTCCGATGAGGGTGTCCTTCTCTTTTCTGTGCAAGGGTCATTACAACTCGCCCCCTACCGCCATCCCAACAACCACCGATGGGCTCTTTCACCTCATGGAGGTCCGAGCTAATTACTTCTCCCATGTGCACCGACTGCACCGTCACGGCATGGTCCCCTGCACATCAAAGACTACGTCTTCCAGGGGCTCATCAGTCCTGTACATCATAGCAATGTAAATCATATCTCATCGCTAAATTTATCAAACATATGCATGAAACTCTTCTAACAAATCATCTAAGAGCTCACATACATTACACGCACTCCACACATACAGCTAAGGAAACCAAAAGGACAACCTATTGGGCTAGTACCCACAAGAAAATGAAAGTTTCAAGGAGGATCATCTGCCATATGTAATGAAGTGATATGGTTTTAGGGATGTCCAAATTACAAATGGCATCAGTACTGTGTTAACTGTGGGTACTTTGGTAGGAGGCGAAATGCATCTGGCCATGGATGCATTTTTTTCCAAGCCCTTTGTATTGCCTTATCTTTCATTTTGCATTTTTAATACAAGCCTTGACTAAGAGGACACCGCCTTGGTTTGGTGGCCAGAGCCGACAGCGCTACCCACTAGTATCTTCAAGCAGTAAATGAGAAGGTCAGCCTCGTGATGAGACCCCTTTCCTTTCGCCATGCAAACAAAGGTCACCGCCTCGGGTTTCAGGACCCGATGGTGGCAATGTCACACCGCTAAATACCTATGAACATAATGTAATGTAATTCGATGAGACCTCCCATCCTCTCAAGTTATAAGTCTTGCATTTATTTATTTCATTTTTTCTAGTGGTCCCTTAGTTTCTTATCGAGAGGCCTTTTATTGCCTCTCTGGGATCCCCCGGCGAAGCATCTCAGGTTTTCATTTTCCCATGGCTTTTATCTTCTACCAGCCGCTTTTACCCCTCTGGGCCTTTAGCCCTCTTCCCACAAGACAAGATGTACCCTCGAAGGTCATCCTAATGGCTGCATCTAGGGGAATGGGATGGATGAGCTAGATATAAGATGAAAGGATAAGATGGTGGGAGCGATGATGGTTCGCAAACCCCCTTGGTGGCTAACCAAAACTCCATGAATACCTACCATAAGTTACTCCCATCAATCACCCCAACAAAGTACGATGGTCAAGTGGATTAGTGTAAGATCCAAGCAGTCATCCGAAATGAAAGGAACCTAATGCATATGTAAGAAGGTTACAATGATCAAATATGACACATACCATGATACCTCGGACCAATTACCTCATGGAGCAAGAGCCCTCTCTGATGCAAGCCCAGTCCGGTAGTGACGGAAGCTGGTACTGCTGACAGGACAAAGCTGGCTAAGAAGAAGAAAGATGGGCCCTCCAGGGCCATGCTCAAGTCACTCCTGCTCTCGGTACTCCATGTCTAGGACCATGTGGGCCTCGAGACATGATCTCCTAGTTATCCCTAGATATCGGGGATAACAGGGACCTCTTTAAATAGCATTAGTAACGCAAAATAACCCTCAACTGCACACCAAGACACCTTACAACTCCAACTTGCATGAGAAAACATGAGCCACATGGATATTCCATTCATACCATGGTGGTCAATAAGGTAGGTCAACTTGCGGGAGGCATAACTTTTGCATACGGGCTCTACTTGAGGCGATTCTTGCATTGTTGGGAAGGTCTTGGTGTGTAGAATATGACATCTTCCTCCAGAGTAGGTTTGGACTAAAAAATGAGAAATGATTCTCTATTCATATGAGAGATTTAAGTGAAAAGTTGCCATGAAAGGGTGCAACTTTTCATCTCAAGAGGTGCCTCGTCATCCAAAGGGTGTGACGTCTCATCACAAGGTGCCAAGAAGCCCCAAAATGTCACATCAAGGTGGCCCATGCATCCAAGGGGTGTGACGTCTCATCAAAAGGTGCCCTACCATCACCAAGAAGCCCCAAATGTCACACCAAGGTGCCCCATCGTTAAAAGGTGCAATGACCCATCATCAAAGGGTGCTATCATCCATGGAAAGGTGCCACATCATCTTTCCAAGTGCAATGTCCTCATCATTGTGGGGGTGCAGAGATATCAAGAATCAGAGGTACATTTGTGGAATAGGAGCAGAGGGAAGTGTTGTGCGACAATGTAGAAGTGTTGAGAGATGGGGTAAGGGGGGATGATTTGTGGAGCGGGCACACAAAGGTGAGACTTACGGAAGTATGAGCCTCCCTTTTGATCCCCACATTTTGCATGCTCTTGGCAGTGTGGAGAAGGAGAAAGTGCATAGGAGGAGAAGGAAAACCTCCCACTTTGCATGGTGTTAATTTTTTCTGTAGCAGCAGAAGGTGTTCCACATGCCTAGGGCCCAAAGGTATGCAAGGGACCTTAATTTGACCCATATCAGCCTTAAATTTTTAGCCTAAGTTTTACTTAGGAAGCTTCAGCCAAAAGTCTGCTGTTTAGTGGATTGTGGGACCCTGCCAAGGGGGGCGCTCAGCCTTAGTGCTGAGTGGGGCCCTGCCTTGAGCAGTGGATCCCCTAGTGGTGTTTGGGGTCCAGAGAGAGGGGGCGCCTCAATCTGGGCCCTTGGATCCTTTTCTGGATGATGATCCCAAGGCAGCAAGGAGAGGGGGCTGGGGTTTAGGGAGGCTGAGGGTGCTGGGCTGCTCATTCAGTCATTCTGGTGAGCAAGAAGAGAGTGGGAGCAAGGCAGGGAGAAGGCAAAGAGGAGCTTCTGTTGGAGGCATTTTCTGGGCTGGTTAGGGTATTCAGTGGAGGCCATTTCCAGGCCATACTGTGCAGCAGAGACAGCCAAACTCAGGGCCAGATTCAGCAGCAACACTGTATCTGATTTCTGTGTGTAATCAGCAGAGTAAAGAAGGCAGAACCAGAGGGTTTTTGCAGCAGCAGTCTGAGGCTGCTTACAGCAGCTTTGTACAGCCATAAGAAGAGGTCATAACAAGCCATACAAGACAGCCAGAAGGAGGCCACTCAGGCCGGAGGAAGCTGGGCTGAACAACACTTGTTTTACTGGCCCAAAATTGAATTAAATCCTTCTACTGTACTGTAAGAATTTGCTATTTAGTTTTTCACTGCTGTACCTTCTCTCTGAACGCCTAATAAAGCTCCCCTCTTAGCTGGTTTTCCCCACACTGGGGTTTCCAGGGTACCCACTGTGTCATTTTGTGTGTGTGATTTATTATTTCCGCTGTGCTTGCATGTTTACTCAGCAGTATAACTTTTAGCATAGATCAGAATTAAATTTTCAGAACTGAAATTAAATTTCTGGATTATAATCTATAGGCTAAGTTATCAGTTTGCTGGGTATTAAAAGTTTTACACATGGGCATTCAATGCGGCACTCAGAGGTACCAAATGATGGGGATACCCCTCAATTGAAATATGTCCACACTCTTATACTTAGTCAATTTCTTATCTTACTTTTGCACCACAAAACTCTTGGAAGAATGCCAAGGATTTAGTTCACTAGCAATAGTGTTAAGGAGGTTTATAGTGGGTAGGGGAAGCTTTGCAATATCACAAGATTGATCATTAATGGGTAAGGATACGAGAAACAAGGAAAGCACATCAACAATAAGGAGTTAAGGATGGATTGGTGAAGAATGATTCTATCAGAAAAGGAACGATTTATCGAAACAAAAGCTGAAGCATGCAAAAAAAGAGTATTCACCATATCCACACAATGAGGTCCAATCAATCCTATCATTAGGTTTTATCCAAATCAATTTTGAGGAATATGGAACTCTGTTGAGTCTCTTTGGCCCATTCCATAGTTTCCCAAACAAAAATCACCGTATTTAAAATGAACCTTCCTTGAATAATGCCAGTTGCTCCTATTTGACAATGTGCAACAATATTCTGAAACTGCATAGCTGCTGCCTTGGCTAGGATTTTATAAGAGAAATTGAGCAGTTTTTCGAGATGCCACCCACTAACAGAATCTTTGGCAGCATTCTTCAGGATGAGTTAACTCAAGTTCTGGTTTAAAAATTCTGACAAATTCCCTTGGAAGAAAGCCTGCTTAGCCATCTGTAACAAGTCTTCACCCACAGTCTCCCACATTCTTTTCAAAAAGTCACAGGCCAGGCAATCAAGCTAGGACATTTGCTAGTTTTATCAAGTTCAGGGCAGCAAGAAGTTCATCCTTAGTATGCTCACCATTCAAACTCTCACTTTTCATGAGGGAGACCTTATTGGGAGTAACTTTATAACATTTGTTCTTGTCATCAATTATTCAGTCAGATAAAGCACATGGAGAAAAGATGTTTTGAAAGTGCAGCTCAAACATATTCTCTATCCGAGATAAATCTTTCTCCAAAGAACATCTGGTTTCTGAAGTCTAAGCACCCATTCAGGCAAGCATGCTGAGTTTCCTTATTATTAACTGTGTCCTTGTTGAGAACAAATTGTCAATCTTTTGTGTGTTCTTTTTCATGTTACATGCTTTAGAATGGGGGTACTTATTCTATACTGTTCTAGTGTTTTTGTTGATGATGTCATTGGACAACTTTTATATGTTAGGCATGGAACAGGGGCATAATAGTAGAAGGCATTAACACAAATTTTGAAAGAGTTGGTACTCCTGCTAACACTTCTATAAACCTGTTATAAATATAGCTGCATCCCACAGTAAATTGCACAATTTGCTTTACTTTGATTGCTAGGGAGAAGTTTTACTTTCATGAAAAGCATGGCTAGCTTTGGGAATAATTTTTGATGTGTTTCTTATTTGCAATTTTTTTTGGTGTCAATTTGCTTTTCTAGATTGTACTTCCTTAAGTGTTCTGAATAGGTAGATGAATGCTAATGCCTAATCTTGTCATGCAGCAATTGGGGTATCAGGTGGGGCAGATAGCATGGCATTGTGTATTCTTGCTTCCCTTTGGAAGTATTCTGGACTTCGTACAAATGCCAAGATTGGTGATTGTATTAATGGACTTGTGGGCTTGGTAGTGGACCATGGTCTCCGGGCTGAGAGTGGCATAGAGGCTAACTATGTCCAGACTTGGGTTTCGACTCTAGGTGAAATATGCAAGCCTTGCATGCTAGAATTGAAAGGACTTTGAATTGGAGAATCCTTGAAATATCCAAATCATTATAAATTATCACTATCTGAAAATACAGACAGAATCTTTCAATTTCATATTTTAGTTTTAGGATTCTTCTGGTCATTGCAGAGATGGAAATCTCACGTACTTATTAAAGAAGTAAATGTCTTCTATCTGACAGTTTGTGCATATCTTGCAGGCATTCAGTGTGACATTTTACGTTGTGAATGGCCAAATGGTCCTCCAAAGCAAGGTCACTTGCAGGAAGCTGCTCGCAATGCTAGGTAAAGCTTTGCTATTTGTAGCTTTTGTTGAACTGTACTGTTTCATTTCCTTGAGAAGATAGGTTTTAGTAAATCCCTAGTGACTTGTTTAACAAATGGAAAGAAGCTTTAACATGCTCCAGAAAGAGGATTTTATAATTCACACAGGGGAAATTAAATAGCTATATTGCTATCTTTTGATATCCTTTTGTTGTTATTTTAATCGTTCCACCGTGACTAGGATTTCGAGGGATAATATACACAACTAAACATAACTCAAACACAATAACTAAGACACAGTGTTCATTCATGAATCATAATACTAGCATCAGCAGAAAGTAAAATATGAAAGGAAATCCATTCACAACTCAATTAAAGAGTCATAGTAGGTATTCCTTTTCCTATTGGGTCAAGCTCTTTATCCATACCTGCCTAAGTGATACATCAAACTATTGCTTGATTATCTCAAAATAGTACTTGGCTAATATTTACACTAAAATTATTGAGGGAATATTACTTTCAAAATATTTACCCTCTGACAAGGTTCTCTCTTGCAAGTTATATGACTAACATATTACCTGACCATGGAGATTTATAACCTCTTGGGCATGGATGAGCAAAATATAGAAACAAAATCAGATAACATGAAGAAGAAAAGATTCAAGTCCCTCCTAGAAACTCAGGTTGAACAACTAGAACTGTCTAATCTGCAATCCCTTCTCTTTGAAAGCTTTGTAGAAGTATTTTCTTCTAGCTTGGAGGTCCCCGCAAGCTCTTCCTTTTGTGTGTACATATATATTTTGTGTGCACACACACACACATCCTCCTGTTTATCAATGTTTGCACTTATCATTTGAGCATCCAAATCTTGCCACTCTTCATTGTGTTTTATTATTTGCTAAGAGCATCCTTCATTGGCATAAAACACATCTAGATGCTATATGAGCACAAAGTTTTCTTTATTTAAAATATCTTCAAAATTGGAAACACTGGCTGTCTTCCAACAATGCTATCATTGCTCCAAGTATCTGTGGTAGATGTTACCCTCTCTAGGGGTGACACTTTTGGATACCCTAGCAAGGGTGTCATGTTTCTTCTTGCATGAGATGTCATGCTCATCTTTGCCAGATCCAGACAGACTTCCTCTTGATCTCCACCAGATTCATGATTGTGCTAGCTCAACTGTGGTGTAGCTCGCTTTCATCCTGACTCATCAGATGACAGATGCATTGTGGTATGGTATGGGTCTCAGTTTGCTTCATATGACCTTCCATGTATCGATACCTGTTTGGACGTGATGATATAACTTCTTAGCTTGTTGTAAAGTGGTAAACACCTAACGATTGTCTTTTTAGCACTGTTACCTACCAATGTGTAGGTTCTTTTGCATAGAAAAGTGCCATAATCTACTCCATCAAAGTGCAAGCAGACTAAATTTCAGGGCTCGTAGAGGGGAATGAAAATAACAAAATGGCTTTTCAACAGGCACACAGAATTCAATGCTTTTCCAGGTCAGAATTAAATGCCCAAGACAGAGACATTGCAGAATTCAGTATTACTATCAACAACAGCATCAGTCTAGCAGTTATTGGCACGAAAAGGCAGCACAGCAATAAAAAGACAAACTCATCTTTGGTGACAGATGGTAAAAGGGGGTCTTTAAGCAAACCTTTAACTGATCTGATTTGAGGTATTCTATTATTCCAAAGACAAAATCTATTGAGGACATAGACAAATTCGTTAAGGAGAATCATTGCAATGAATGTGGAATAATTTATTGTCTATCTCTGATGGATTGTGAAAAGCTTTCTGAAAAGCTATGAGAATCAGGGCACAAAATTGCATTTTGCCACAGTAGCATGGGTCATGAGCCAAAGTTTGATTGGCAGGGGTTCCAGAGCTTTCCTCTGATATCACTACCAATCAGAATAGCAGTCATGAAGCTTAACAACAATTCCAAGAAGGGATATGCCTGTCAAAGTTCTTGTCATAAAACTTGTGAAGATAGAGCTGATCCAGAGACAGCCTGTGAACTAATTTGTATAAGGTACTATTGTGAGGAGATATACCAGCATGATAGAATGTCCTGGCCAGCTGTGCTAAAAGCATATGTGAAGGATGTGGCAGCTGATCCTTGGGGGTGTAGTCCAAACAGCAGCGAAGTTTAGATATATGGTGAATTCCTGTAGCTATTTTCAGAGAGATGTTGCTCAAGGAAGTACTACACTCATAGAAATTCCATATCAGAGGTATCTGATATTTCCCTTGATTACTGATACGGATGTTGCTGTGCGGGGTTCGGATGTCAAAGATATAAAATGTGTCATTAACTATAATTTTCCTGGATAGCTGGAGGATTATGTATATCATATTGGTCGCACTGGGAGAGCTGGTGCAAAGGGTACAGTATGTTATCCCCTCTTGCTGATGCGTGCTTCAGTTCTCTGCCTGTTCAATTGGATGACCTGAAAATGGTTGCCAGAGATTGGTAATGGGAGACGTAGGACAAGACTAAAAATCACTTGGTTCTCACTTCACCTGAATTTGGAAGAAGTTGCCAATGAAAAGCTCTTGATATCTGTGAGTATTCGAGCTTTGGGAAAGAAGCAATACCAGTCCCTTGCATGATTGATGGAGACTTGTTTGATCCATCTATTTGTGTTCTTTAGAAAAAGGGTAAAGGTCTAAACTTGGACACGAACAAGCAGAAAATTTTGATACCCTTGAACTGAGAGACAACAACAATGGATACGAACCTGACCATGAATGGGTTCAGTGCAATAAATGTTGGAAATTTCTCAGAGCCATTATCCCTGTGAGAGGAGCTCTTGTAAGTTCTGATGTTATTGATGAAGAAATAATCTTGAAGAGCGGAAATTTTGTGTACTCTGTGTGCTTGTTTTTATCATTATTTTCCGTTGCATGCAAGAGTTATTTATTTCAGCAATAGTTATTAGAACTGATCTGATTGCTTAGTTAGCTGAGATTAAAAAAAAATTTAACATGGTATTAGAGCTGTGGCTTTGAGAGAAAAGCAGATCTATTGTATTCAGTGCAGATCTCTTCAGCAGGTTAAAAGGACAAGGTAGATCTATTGCGTACAACTCAGATTAACCATGTTAGTAACTAGTGTGAAGGTTGAGGACAGACTAGATGGGGCTTCCAATTTCTTGCCATGGAAGGCAAGAATCTCAGTGATCTTGAAGGAACAAGACTTGTGGGATGTCGTTATAAACCCTCCTCCAGCTCCAACGCAGACATCAACGGGTACGCTTGTAGTGGTTGACCCAGTAGTGCAGGCAACCTGGGATAAGAAGGATATCAAGGTGTAGAGAGTGATCCTTGAAGCCATCAAGGATCATCTCATTCCGCATGTTGCAGAAAAGACCAGTTCTAAGGAGATCTATGATGCCCTTGTGTCACTCTTTCAAAGTGACAACATGAGTCGCAAGATGATCCTCAAAACAAAGCTCAGAGAATGTAGAATGTCCTCTTCAGACAATGTGACCGGCTACCTTATGAGGATCACTCAGCTCCGTGACCAGCTTGTAGCTGTAGGTGAAACTATTCTTGATGCAGAGTTAGTGAATGTTTCCTTGAATGGTTTTTCCAAGTCATGGGAGCCATTCATCATGGGCATATGTGCTAGAGAGAAATTCCCCAAGTGGGAGAGACTTTGGGATGACTGCATTCAGGAGGAGGCTCGTAAAGAGTCCATATTTGGCAAGAAGGGAGGAGGTTCAACAGATGAGAACTTGGCCTTGGTTAGCAAAACCAAGAAAGGGAAAGCCAAAGTTTCCAAGAAGGTTGACAGTCAGGGAGAGGGACAACAATCAAGACAAAAGAGAGTTATGAGCAAGATCAAATGCTATATCTGCCATAAGAATGGCTACTTCGCCTCTCAGTGTCCACAGAGGAAGAAAGGTAGATGGAAACTGTCAGTAGTTGCAGCATCAACAAATACCCAGTTGAACGAGCTTGGATGCAAGTTTGAGAGTGATTGTGCATTTGTTTCTTGTCTTACTATCAACACCACTCCCAAGGGTGCATGGTACTTGGACAGTGGCGCATCTCGCCACATGATAAAGGTTAGAGAGCTATTCAGTAGCCTATCAGAGGATGGCTCAAATCTCTACATAAAACTTGGCGATGAGACCAAGTATCCAGTACGGGGTCAGGGGACAATGCAGTTCCAGCTTGAGTCAGGAGGATCCTTTGATGCGCATCAAGTACTATACGTACCTGGTCTGAAGAAGAACCTGTTGTCCATCTCAGCCATGGAGGACAAAAGTTATGAGGTTAACTTTGGGAGGGAGCAAATCTTCATTTTTCCCAGAGGGAGCCAGTCCAGACATTGTTGTGAGGATTGGAGTCCGGGAAGGGAACCTTTATAGACTTCATGGCCAGCCCACGCAGGCATTGTTGCACACCAGTGAGAGCTTGTGCAATCTGTGGCACAGGAGGATGGGTCATTTCCACCACAAAGCTCTACCATTATTGAGGCAGATGGTCACTAGGCTTCCAGAATTCAGTCTGGACCAATAGTGGGTGTGCAAAGGCTGCGCACTTGGCAAGAATGCCAAGGCAACCTTTCCTAGCAGTGAGACTCGATCCAAGGGCATCTTAGATTTGATCCATTCAGACGTTGGGGGGAAAATGTCAGTAGCTTCAGTGAAGGGCGCATCCTACTATGTGACCTTCATTGATGACTTCTCCAGGAAGTCCTAGATCTACTTCATGAAGATCAAGGATGAGATCTTCAGTCACTTCCAAGCTTTCAAAGCTTAGGTGGAGAACATGACGAGAAGGAAGATCAAGACTTTGAGGATAGATAACAGGGGTGAGTACACCTCTACAAAGTTCCTTGATTTCTACAAGGAGGTAGGGATTAAGAGGGAGAAGTCAATGGCCTACAACCCTCAGCAGAATGGGGTTGCAGAGAGGAAGAACATGTCCATCATCAATGCGGTGAAGGCCATGTTGCATGACCAGAGTTTGCCTATGTATCTATGGGCAGAGGCCTGCAATACAACTGTGTATTTGCAGAACAAGAGTCCACATCGGGTACTGGAGGGGAAGACTCAAGAGGAGGCATTCACAGGTAACAGACCTGAGATAAGACATCTCAGGATATTTGGTTGTTTAGTCTACATCCACATTCTTGTGGAGAAGAGGACAAAGTTGCAGCCCTTATGACAAAGGGGCATTTTGGTGGGGTACAACGAGGATTCAAAGGCCTACAAGGTGTTCTTGCCAAATCAATGCAAGACAGTGGTGAGACGAGATGTCAAGTTCGAGGAGAACATGGCATCTAGAAAATATCAGGACCTACCAGTAGATGTAGAGGGATCACAGGAGGTGGTTCCAAAGACAGAGTTGAGAGCAAAGACTTCCAGTTCATAGAGCCATACTCCAGTGGAGGTGGAGGAGTAGTCAACTCCTTCAACTTCAGTCAGGAGACCTAGGTGGTTTGAGTAGACCTTGTGAGATGCTCGGGAGCATGTTGAGCCTCCCAGGTCCACCTTCAGGGAGAGTAGACCTCCGTGGAAGTTTCCACAGTATATGGCTTTGATGACCAAGATCATAGACTTAGAGCCTTCCAATTATGAGGAAGCATCCAACCAGCAGGTATGGCGAGATGCCATGGTGGAAGAGCACAACTCCATCATGCGCAATGATGTTTGGGAGATTGTGCTGAGACCAGAGGGGAAGTCAGTTGTGACTTCCAGGTGGCTTTACAAGGTAAAGCATGCAACAGATGGTAGTGTGGAGAAGTACAAGGCTAGAGTTGTGGCTCGTGGTTTTTCTTAGAGAGAGGGAGTAGACTACGAGGAGACTTTTGCTTCTGTAGCAAGATACTCCTCTATACGAGAAGTTATCTCTATAGCTTCTAAGATGGGTTGGAGCATTCATCAGATGGATGTGAAGACCGCCTTCCTTAACTACATAATTGAGGAAGAGGTATACATTGGGCAGCCATAGGGGTTTGAAGTCCATGACAAGGAGACATGTTTGCAGGCTTAAGAAAGCATTGTATGGACTCAAACATGCCCCCAGGGCCTGGTATTCCAGGATTGACACATATTTGTAGGACATGGGCTTCATCAAGAGTGAGGCAGATCCCAACCTATACTTCTTGTTGGTTGGATTTGAGATCCTCATCTTGGTGTTGTATGTGGATGATCTCATTCTGACAGGTGCTGAGGGTCTGATTGCAGGTTGCAAGTCAGATCTAGTGCCCGAATTTGAGATGAAGAACATCGGGCCGATGCACTATTTTCGGGTACTTGTGGTTTGGCAACGATCGGGTGAGATCTTCCTCGGGCAGGGGAAGTATGTGTTAGAGATCCTGAAGAGATTCAAGATGCAGGATAACAGACTAATGGCCACTCCTATGGTGACCAACTTGAAGAAGATTGATTCTTCAGTTTCAGAGTTGGCAGATCCCAGACTATACAGGCAACTGATTGGTTCGTTGATGTATCTGGTCAATACTCGACCAAACATTTGCTTTGATGTCAACACCATGAGCCAGTTCATGGTGGAGCCAAGGGAGGTTCATTGGGTGGTAGCAAAGCACGTGTTAAGATATTTGCAGGGCACAATGGGATATGGTTTGTAGTACCTTGGTGGAGATGGAGTGAGGTTACAGGTGTACTATGATTTAGATTGGGTAGGCAGTGATACAGATCGGAAGAGAACTTTAGGGTGTTGCTTCAGTTTGTGGTCAACAGTTATTTCTTGGCTCAACAAGAAGCAGACTTCAGTAGCACTGAGCTCAGCAGAGGCAGAGTACATGGCAACCGACTTAGCTAGTTGGGAAGCCATTTGGCTTCACAAGCTACTCACAAGATTGTTTGGTAAGGAGCTTGAGCTGATAGTGATCCACTGTGATAACCAGAGTTGCATCAAACTCTCAAAGAATTCAATGTTTCACGACGGGTCTAAGCATATTGAGATCAAATATCATTTCATCATGGACAAAGTGCAGAAGGGAGTAGTTCAACTTCAGTATATTCCTACAGATGAACAATTGGTAGACATTTTCACTAAGCCCTTTTCAAAGGGAAAATTTGTTCCATTTCGGGACAAGCTTGGAGTGGTGGAGAATACCTTCCTCGCTAAGAGGGAGTGTTAGTGTTTGTAGCTCGGACATGTATTTTCGTAAGGGTGTCTACTTGCGGAAATCGTCATTAAATGTATCTGTACCTTTTTCTAGTGATTCACTTTATTAATAAATTAAAAAAGTGAACGTCTTTTTGTAAAGTGACTCTTAATTAATGAAGTGACTTAGGAAAAAAGTCACTTAATGATTTAATTAAATGAGAACCGTTGATCTCACGATCTAATCTTGATCATTGAGATTAGTAAGTCGCCTAGGACAAAAGATAGGATGTGTAAAGGAAAAGACACATTCATTCTTCATTTCACAAGTCACGTGAGAGAAGAGAAGAAAAATCAGAGTCGATTTTTTAGCTTGGCGAGAAGAAAAAAGAGGTTGCATGCATCCCAAGGCAGAGTGCACACATTCTAGCAGTAGATCCGTACAACCGAGTCGCACGTGTCAGTGCAGGCCGCATCCATTGCAACATGTTGCACGCTATACGAGAAGGCCACATTTATTGCAACAACAGATTCATACAAATCCATACGGACAACCTCAGAGTTTTAGCAACATGAGTTTCAGTAATCAGAGTTTTAGCAGCGCAACAACAGAGTTTCAGCAGCGCGAGTTTCAACAGCCTCAGAATTTCAACAACACACTGATCGAGGCACTGTGGTTCAGGTTTGAGACTTGGTTTGTGGTTTTAGTTTTTCTCAAAGCCATTATCCCTGTGAGGGGAGCTCTTGTAAGTTCTGATGTTATTGATGAAGAACTGATCTTGAAGAGCGAGAATTTTGTGTACTGTGTGATTGTTTTTCTCATTATCTTCCGCTGCATGCAAGAGTTATTTATTTCAGCAATAGTTATTAGATCCGATCTGATTGCTTAGTCAGTTGAGATTAAAAAAAATCTAACATCCACAACGGGCCTGAAGGATACTCATTGTTAATGTTTAAGCCATTATTATAGTTCTTTGCATTTCAATAGATAACAATAGCATAATACAAGATCACTGAGAAATACACAATCATAAGAGACACGACATTTATCCAGGGAAACCCTCTAGGGGAAGAAAACCCAACAAAACTTCCTTATTATAGATAGCCAATACAATGCCAAGAGATAACTCAAACTAAAACAAAAGTTCCTCTCCCAAAGATGCGCCACTCTCTCTCCTTCTTCTGCAATTCTGAAACTTGTCTCTCAAAATGAGCAAGTGAGTTGTGTCTAAGTGAGGCGCTAGCCTCCTTATTTATATTAGACTGGCACGTGTGAAGTGTCTCTTCATTGGCAGGGCTGACTTCTCCAACTGGGTGGTTATAACCACCTTTATTATAATTCAACGCCCCTTTAATATTTTCTGGGGCCGACTTCTTATTCTGCCTATTACAATTATCTTTTGACCAATCTGCAAAAGGGGATTTGGTCCTTTATAATAACCGACATGATCAATCCGCAATGGGGATTGATCCAATGAATAATATATCAAATAATAATAAGAATACACTTTGCAGTTACATTATTTTAACACTCCCCCTTAACAAGAAGGGTATTCTTCAACAACATCATGCGAGAGAGAGAGGCCTTTATCATCAACAACATCAAGTGGGTGAGAGGACAACATCATCAATATCATCTTGGAACACTGACTGGCGTATCTATAAATCATCGGAAGTTTTCTTCATCGGCAGCATCGTCATTCTCAAAGGAATGCCATCATCATCTGCATCACTATGTATTAGTATAAAAACTGATACATCATCATCATCATCATCACAACACAAGGCTGGCTCATCATAATACAGGACTGGCTTTACGTCACAGCTGTCAAGCTGGAAGCTTAATACTCGTCTCATCTCAATGTCTTGCTTTACGTCACAGCACTCAGGCTGGAAGCAAGATACTAGACTGGCTTTACGTCACAACTATCAGGCTGGAAGCACAGTACTAGTCTCATCTCATCGTCTTGCTTTACGTCACAACACTCAAGCTGGAAGCAAGATACTAGACTGGCTTTACGTCACAACACTCAAGCTGGAAGCAAGATACTAGACTGGCTTTACGTCACAACCATCAGGTTGGAAGCACAGTACTAGTCTCATCTCATCGTCTTGCTTTACGTCACAATACTCAAGCTGGAAGCAAGATACTCGTCCTGCTTTATGTCGTAACCATCAGGTCGGAAGCAAGGTACTCGTCCTGCTTTACTTCGCAACCATCAGGTCAGAAGCAGGATACTAGACTGGCTTTACGTCACAGCTATCCAGCTGGAAGCACAGTTCTAGTCACATCACATAATCTTGCTTTACGTCACAACCATCAGGTCGGAAGCAAGAGATGTCTCATCTCAGCATATACTCCCCCTTTCGAGGAGGGTCCTTTCGGACTATACTAAGCTTATCTCGAAAGTACTCAAACTTTATACGAGATAGTGGCTTGGTCAACACGTCAGCAACCTGTTCATCCGTGCTAATGTACTGAAGCTTTAAGGCTCCTCTCTGCACCATGTCACAGATGTAATGATAACGGATCT
>SNQJ01S0002486.1:250116-262602 GCA_010110895.2 Picea sitchensis
ATATATATATATATATATATATATATAACAGACGCTCTCGGGACGCTCCCACTTCGGAGATTTTTGGAAAATGATGCTTCCAACGCTCTCTCTTCGCTCCACGCTCTGGCAACATTGCTTGAGACATCTTTGTCAGGTTGATCGAGAGAGATTGACAGAGGATATAGGGAGTTGGATCACGAAGGACTGTGATTCAAGATCTTGGATAGGTGGAGAAGGACTTCCATCTAGAGATTAGATCAAGGAGAAGAGAGAACAGAGGTTGCCACAGGTGGGTTACAACTTACAGTCAAGCGAAGCCACAGGGAAGAGTTGCGTCGTACAAAGTTTTATGTACAGGATTTTCGTACATGTACACGGGCGCTAGTGGAGACAGGCGTGTGTACGCGAGTGTTCAGTAGGGACAGTCATGTACATATCGAAAAGCGTGCAGTTCTGGGTCGTACAGCAGAACAAACTTTTCCAGGTTTGTTTACATTTGTATTTCCTTAGAAGGGCCAGTATCCCAGGACGGGAGCCCTGATTTTATTTAATAAAATCATCCCAGATCTGGTTTTCCCTCTGGGGTTTTTCTAGGGGTATCTACCCAAAAATATTGGTGTTTATGTGTGCATGATTTGGTTTCCAGTTTTTGCTTCCGCTGCATCTTTAAAGTTGAATATTTCAGCAGTGTATTTTTGGTTTGTGAGCTGTTAATCTGATTTGCAGTAAGGAAATCACTAGATAACAAGATACCTAGGTGCTGGAGTAAGGGGATTTTAACAATTATTCCACGAAAATCACCACTCAGCCTCATCCCCTAGAAGCTCATGCATTATGGGGGCAGTCCACAACAAGAATGGAATCTTTGTGGATAGCTTAACACTCCCTTGACCTCACCAGTGAACCAATGCTCTTTTTGGTAGCATGTAATAATTTTAAAATTCTCACATTGGATTCTCTTGTCATGTCTCACATTGAATATATATTTCTTATTTATATCTGGATGTGTATACTTATTATCAACATGATGTACATTGTAATCCAAATACCTTCTTTAGCAACTGTATATATAGTAGTTGTAGTGAAAAACTCATTATATTGATTTTCAATTGGTGAAAATCAATACCAGTGCATTAAAGATATGTTCTTTTTGTAATTTAAACTTTGTTTATTGATAATTTTAATTCTGTTTGTATTCAATTTATGTCCTGTTTTGCATTGTATATCATTAAGAGTATCTGTCAGTATGGTCTGTATATTAAGATTTGTATCTTTTAGCTGTATGTATATGTAGACAATATACTGGTATCTTCTGTGGTTCTGATTTTTTAACTTTTTGTTTCTATATGCATCACAACTGAAGGATTTAAATGGAGATCACGATGGAAATTTTGTGTGTTCTAATTCAACTACTACTTTATGCAGGTTTCTGGAAGGCTTGCAGAGCTGCAAAGCACAGTAGATGCTGGCATTCGCCATAGGGACAATGTGTTGACGACAATTGGATATCAGTTTGAACAGTGGAATCTTTTGGTAATGATGCCCTTTCCAGTAGAATGTGAGGTTCATGTTTACATGGTGTAATCTCCATTGCTTTTAGTTCAGTGGCTGCTCCTGTCTTTTTTCTGGTCTTATATAAGATAGCTGGAGAAAAGTAGGTTAGGTAGGAACTCTCTTATCTATGACTTTAAAAACAAGGATCAAGGAGAATCAACCTGCACATTTGGACTAAAGTGATAGCAGCAATAGATACATTAAATATCTTGTATTTCACTTTTCCAGGTAAGAACAGAGAAAGCTGTTTACAACACTCTGAACATGCTAAGCATTGATGTTACAAGGAAGTGTCTAGTTGCTGAGGGGTGGTGCCCTGTATTTGCAAGAGCTCAGGTATTTTTGCAATTTTTTTACATAGTGCCCTTCTCCGTTTTTTTCTGTTTAGAGAACAAAATAAATTGGGTGCTGACTTTTCTGTTATTGTAGATGTTAATCTCATGTCTTCTCTTCTGCATCTATAGAATTCTTTTAATGTTGTCTAGGTGTAAAGTTTGTTACTGCCATATAGTTTGACTTTTAATTATAAATTTCAAGGATCACTGTTTGTGATACAGGTTCAAGATGCATTGCATCGTGCAACTGTGGATAGTAACTCACAAGTTGGAACTATATTCCAAGTGCTCTATACAAAGGAGTCACCGCCCACATATTTCAGGACAAATAAATTTACCACTGCTTTCCAAGAAATAGTTGATGCATATGGGTGAGTGGAATATTATCTAAACGAACCAAACAATCAAAAAAATTTGTCATTAAAATGTTAAAGCCCCGAGACCATAGCTTTTTAAATTTCCTTCTCACCGAGGTTCTAAACTTTAAAGGATTCAAAGGTGGTTTTCCTACTTGAGAGGGACGATTATATGTTCTTTATTTTGTTGCACATTTTAATCATAATTGTATGCCAGATCTGCTCATAATGTTTCTTCCCTTTGATTTTGTAATTTATCTTAATGTTTGGCCTGTGGACTCTTTTAAACATTTTTTTTTTCACTTTATGATGTTTAATTGCAGCTCTATTGACAATGATTCATCAAATGCTGCCTTTGATTATATTTTCTGTTGTTGTTGCAGTGTGGCTAAGTACCAAGAGGCAAATCCTGGTGTATTCACGATAGTTACATTTCCATTTTTGTTTGCTGTAATGTTTGGTGACTGGGGCCATGGTATATGCTTATTACTTGCATCCTTGTGGCTCATATGCAGAGAAAAAAAACTTGGTAGTCAGGTAACTTTTTAGCTATGTCGAGCCTCATAAATTATGATGTTTGTGAATGGAACATGAAGTTGCTCTAATAGTTGTTCCAATGAGTAAATCGATCTTGTCCATATCTTATGTCTTTTTGTTTGGGGAATATCCTGTTCGTAAATGCTAATGATGGTCAATACACAGATGAGTTTATTTACCTTTATTTCAAATTTATGGAGTTGTGTTTTTTTTTAATATAATCTCTCTTCCCTGAATTTACTGAGTGGATTACAGTTTTAGGTGAAGTGTATAGGATTGATAACCAAATTGGTGCCCAGGGATTTCGTTATGCCTTAATTTAGGGATGAACTTGATGATTTGCTCGAGTGCTATTTGCTTCTCTTGCATTATGTGCAAAATGCAAAGAGCTTGTGATACATCCATAGCCATTTTAATAGGCTTAGATACTCTTCCCTAAAGGCTAAAAGACATTAACGAGAAAAGTGCCCACCAAGGCCATTACCTAAAGTTAAATTTGCCAAGGGAATAAAGATTTGGAGTAATATTGCCTTGCAATACTGTACAGTTCCAGTTAACCTGGCTTCTCTATCTTCTCAGTTGGATGGCATTAACCCTGGCAGTCCAACATCTAGTGCCTTTTATGGTTTTTATTGTTGCTTTAGATGTTGGTATTCGATTGGTTTGATTTTCTGTTGCCCATGTCAGAAACTTGGAGACATAATGGAGATGGCTTTTGGAGGTCGCTATGTGATTTTGATGATGGCAATCTTCTCAATTTACTGTGGACTCATCTACAATGAATTCTTTTCAGTGCCCTTTAACATTTTTGGTCCATCTGCCTATGCATGCCGTGATGCTTCCTGCAGGTAATGAGGTTAGATTATTATGTGGTCTGCTGTTTATATCTGAGCACCTTTTCTATTTTGATATAAACCTTTTCTTGCAATCTTTACCTTAATGCAAATGTTGTCAATTGCTACAAATTATCCAATGGATAAAGTTATAGGAATATATGTACTCTCTAAGTTATAGGACATTAATCCTTTGTAAACAATCTTACACTGAACACTGATGTCTATGATTTATTTCTCCATGTTGCATGAGAAGTTACCCAGCATTTTTTTTGCGTGTATGAAAGCATTGATTGATTTGAGAACTGTCAGAAGATATTTTTAATGAAGAAGGCTAAACGTTCTACGATTTTGAGATTTTCCGGTTTGCCATCACCAGAATCCGGGCATAAAATCTTTGTTGAAATTGCAATTTTGGATTGTTGAAATCATTGTTATTAATGCAGAAATGGATTCAGCACCCTTGATTAACCAGTATTACAACCTGATTTTGCAATGTTAAAGATTTATCTCTGCAATTCCATCAAATCCAAAATGATTCTTGCCAGATTTTAGGTCAAAATGCTGGTTTCCCTACGCATTATTTTGAGTGCCTGGAAAAGAGCCAATTTGTAGAACATTTAGAGTCTAGACTACAACTATTTTTAATGGGAAGTTTATCTATTGTATTTATAATAAAAAACATAGTTTTTTACTTATCTGTCATAATATTTTGCCATTAGAAATGGTTAAGGCGATTATGATCAGTTTAATGGGTAGTTTATCTGTTGCAATTGTCATCAAACATGTACCTTTTTACTTATCTGTCATCATCTTTTTCCATTGGAAATAGTCAAGGTGATTATGATCAGCTTAATGCTAAGCCCAAATCTAAACATACAAAGTAACTGAGGCCCTGTTTTCCAAGCAGGGATGGACAGAATGCTGGTTCCTATCATGCAAGGTTACCAAAAGCGCGGCTGTAGGAATGGGTTTAGAAGCAATGTGAATTGGGTGTGGGTGCAGCTGGTTTTATAGTGTTGGGATTTGAACATTGGTTGATGTGCATATTTTCAAAAGAGTCAAGAAAAAAAGATAAAATCAAAATGATAAAATAGAAAGAGGCATCGATAATCAGTTAATTAACACATTAAAGACTATGAAAAATGATTGGTTACAATCAGTTACTAGGAAATCTTGGGATTTCTGAGTCAACCATAAGGGTAATTCTTGGAAAGGTACGTGCTTCCATATAATATGCTACCTGGAAATTGCTAACAAGCATTTGATGATGGTAAATGCATGGTCATTGATAAAAATGCTCTGAAATAGGCTCATATATCATCCCATTGAAACTGCAAAATGACCCTGAAATCCTAGTATACATGCAATATAAGGAGTAACAGGGCTATTTTACAATGGAAAAGGGGGGCCACAGTAGAAAATCCAACATATATGGTGAAAATTACTAGCTCAAATGCCCCAGAAATATACAATGACTTCTAAATAGTGCTATTAATTTGTGTTTGACTCCTGGTAATCATATTAACAATCTTTAATAGAGAAAATAAGGGCCAACTGGTTATGACATAAGGGAGTCCAATCAACAACATACACAATAAATAGCCATGGGGGCTCCTTGCCATCATATTTACTATCATGAAGAAGAAAGCAAAGGCCGTTTGGTTATGATGTAAGGGAGTCCAATCAGCAACATACACAATAAACAGCCATGGGGACATAACCACTCAGATTTTGATCACCACCAAATTGCTACTCAATGAATCTTGGTTGTGATCATCTCAACTCCAATAGTCTTTAATAGAAGCCTTGAGGAGCAGTTTACCATAGTTGTCAATCTCAGTCTTATGGTCAAGCTTGCTAAACAATGTAACCTCCAAATTAATAGTTGGATATTTCTCTTGTCGAGGCGGCTACCTTGGCCATGCCCTTGCGGGTCTGTCCCCTCCTTTGGACGAGGCTAGTGCAACTATATTAGTTGTATCTTATATTTTATTATGTAATTGACAACTATTATTATCAACGTCTCTTGTAAAAATTGTAAAATTACAATAACCAAGACATCATCCTTTTCACAAAATATTTTCAGTAAGGGATCTTGTATGTGGATAAAATTGTGTATTCTATTACCAATGCATGGAAAAAATGGTAAATGATATTTTGAATTTAATGTATTATTTGTTCGAGATATGACCATTCTTGCAAGAGTTTGATAGAAGATTGTAAAATATTGATGCAACTCTTTTGATCACATTTGGAGCAGCAACTTTTCGACTCATGTAGAAATTCCAAGCCATCAAAAACTCCAAAAGCTATCCCATAGGAAGCAGTTTTATTGTCAAAAATGAACAAAACATTATCATTCTCCTACTGTGGTTCAGGTTGGATTCATTGGTGGGATCCTGTTGTGCAAAGGACAACAATTTTTTTTGAGGTTGGGGGAGAATGATAGGTTGGGAGTGAAAAGCAGAAGAGTGTCATCATAGAGAGCAGCTAGACTAAGCTAGGAAGCAACTAGAGATTGATCTTTTTGATCTATAAAAAGACACTAGATCATAAATTCCTAGTGCCTCAGAGGAGTATTTGAAGAATACAGAGCCAAAGGAGAGCTAGAATTAGGGTTGAGATAAACTGTGATAAAGATGGAGAAGATATCACATCCAATACTTAAAGCAAAAACATGCTTTTGAAGAGATTTTAGTTCTTAAAGATCAATATGCAATCCGGACAAAAGATGAGAAAAAAATAACTGGATATTTTTATTATCACTTCCAAAGGATCTTTGCCTTAGAGGGATACTAATAGAAATAAGGCAAAGGAAGCTATCAGGCATTTATCGCTGCACATGGATCATTCAATGCTCAACATGATATGGCAGAGGTTGAATCTCCAAATGTGGATAACATCCCTTGTTACTTCTCTAAGTAATTATGGCTTGTGATTAGTAGTGATCTCTCAATAATGTATCAAGAATCATTGGGAACAGATCTTATGCGAGGCAATCTGAATGCATGCTTGGTCAAACTTATCCCTAAGGGGACAATAAGAGACATGCTGGGAGGATTGAGACCAATTTCTCCGTCAATGTCTCCTATGAGGTATTAGCTAAAGCCTTAGCTAACAAGATTAAATCTACTCCAAGGATGTCCTCATTGCTTAAGAACAACACATATGGTATGTTTGGAAGCATCTGTCTTAGTATCAACCCACTATTCTCCAAGCATTTCCTATTTTTCAACAAACCTTAAAGCTGGACACTAAAACTATTTGTGCCTAAGTTTGATGGGGCTCTTAATAGTGAAAAGCTTCACTCTTGCATACACAATTTGGAAGTTTAAGACTTAAGTCATTCAAGGAGAAAATATGAAGTACAAAATAGCTTAAGTACAATTATGATACATGTTCACTAGACCAAGTCTCATCAAAGACCTTGATTAAGAGCATGATGAGTATAAGTAGCAGTCGAGGTCAATTGGGTCTAGCTTGGGCGGTTGTGAGAAAGGAGTGTTATCCTTTCCACCTAGGTTCAATTCCCACAAGTGACATGTTGAGCTCTTAATGAGTATATTGTATAATGACCTTGAGCCTTGTGTTGACAAAGCCTCGAGCTTATGTAGAATCCAGTTTATCTTGGGTAGGAATGAGGGGAAGTGCTAAATGGGTTTTCCCCATGATGTATATTTCACAAAAAAAGGTAGGCAATGGAAGGCTCCGCACAAAAGCTCTCTAGTGTCCAAGGTCAATAGGCATATAGAAGGGGGAAAACTATGTTAAATATAACATCTCTTTCAATTGCCTTTTTTTTTTCCAAAACCAAAATAAAATTGGTGTTAAATGTCTAATTCAATAAACATGTTAGACTCCCTTGTCCCACATGTTGGAATAATGGGATTACTTTATATCGTATATGTTAGGTGGCCATGCAAAACTAGATGTTGAAGTTAGGGGTTAGGCAATTAAACCACCATAACCACTTAGGGTGTTATAAATTGCAATGTTCCACGAAGTTTCAGGAACGTGGGGTTGTGAAAATGCATCTTGGGGCATGTGGAGAGACCCTCCAATTTTCAAAGGATGTCGGGTTCCTTGACATATGGGACCCTACCTCAGATATTAAATATGAAAAATATAAATTCAAAATTATATAAATAATATTTTTCTTAATGCATTATTAATCAAAAATTTATGCAAATGAAATAATTACATTCATGATCCAATGGGAATTACACAATTGCGAAATTGGTATTTCAAAAAGGAGAATCATTGCACCTTTTATTATAAAATCATCAATGCCCGAATCAAAATGAAATACAATGATACATGATATAATTGCACCAAGAAAAGTTAGGTGCATTTTAAAACCTAGTATTGAAGGGATTGTGATGTTCGTCCTGTTCATCCCATCTTTAATGTTGACGTCAATGTATGTCAGCCCAATATAATATTTTATACAAAACTAAAAATAAAGTGATAATAATTTTAATGTTGTCTAAATAATAACAATCACAAATATTTATATATTTAAAAGTAACACTGTAGAAATCAAATCATATCAACGATTGAAGGAAGAGAATATGAGACAATTTTCACTAGAAGGCATCATTGTCCAGGCGTATCTGTTTGGCACCTTTCCTGGCTGTTTTCAAGCAACCCACAATATCAATGTTGAGATGCGTGATACCAAGTATTAATATGTTTTTTCCTTGGAAATAACTTCTCGGGAAACTCCGAGGCATTTCCCCCTTATCCGAGGATGGTACCCATTGTAAAGTGGACAGTGTAGACTTAGTGCACTTTGTTGAGATTTGTACCTTGGGAGGTGTTCCCCATGTGTTTTGTCCTCCTTGGCACATGTGGGAAGGTTTAGTCACTTTGTCCTAGTACTTTATGTCTATTTGCACTTTGACTTTGGATAAAGTGCATTTTGGTCACTTTTGGCAAAAGTGAACATTAAATTACCTTTTTGGTGATTTTGAGGAGACATGAGTAGNAATTATCTTTTGACCAATCCGCAAAAGGGGATTTGGTCCTTTATAATAACCGACATGATCAATCCGCAATGGGGATTGATCCAATGAATAATATATCAAATAATAATAAGAATACACTTTGCAGTTACATTATTTTAACACTCATAGCATGTTCCTACAAGCTGATGTTGGAACATATCAAACAAACACAAAAATAACAGTTCTTAGTGTGCTGGAAACTGACGTCTTATTCTAGTACATAGCCATATTTTGACCTTCCAGAAATGCTTATGAAAAAATTATTGCTAATAGTTTCTCCTTTCATGCAAGATGGATCTGAACACCTTCTGGCATAAGTAGAAACTGTATGAGGATTTGACAGTATCAGCAATAGCTACATAGATGTGGCTCAAGGCAGAGTGTAGGGCCTGTCATATCATAGATTTTCCATCGAGAACTTCAAAAGTGCAAAATTATCCAGTTTCAGAGTGATTCCGCAACTTATCAATCTCAAATCTGTTTCTAGCATGCAAGGGCTGTCGTTATCAGGCCTGTTCTCTTGCAGCAGCAGTAAAAAGCTATATTTCTGATGGAGTTGGGGCAACAATGACCTTTAGTAAAGGTAGTTCTGCGATCAAATATCTCATGATGCCAAGATAACTCATGTGATATGTGTTCTCCCCCATGGAACACTGCAAAAGAGAGAAGCAAACCCCTTTAAAACACTAAAGTACTGCTGTGAGCTATCCAGTAAACTAGAACTCTCGTCCAACATTGCAGCCGACAGTCCTCAAAACGTGAATCTCCTTGCAATTTGTGAGCTGGAACTTGTATTTGCCATTTGAAAGTAACCTTTATCTATGCCATTTGAAAGTCTCCATATGTACTGGGTGCTCTTTTTATCCAGGGTGCAAACACTAATGCTCAGCAGCTAAACTGGTGCTCATAGATAACACAAAGAACTCACCCTCTTACCATGAAAAAACACAAAGAACTCACCCTCTTACCATGAAAAGGGGCTAAAATAACACTTCAAAAATTGGCTGGAGATGACAAGACAGAGGAACAGCAAAATAATGACAGTTTGAAGTGCTGGCTGAAAAGACAATCTGCTACTGGTGGTCTCTGTTATCACAAGTTCTAGCACCTTTTTGCAAAGCCTTTCACAAGGGGCAAGACAAGTCAACATTGGAAGTGTTGCCACTGTCACCTTAGCAAATCACTTCCCTCGTTTTAGTGAAGGAAGGATCCAACACAAGGAAGGCTTCCCTAGCAACTTCGAGGAATCCTATAGCAAGATTGGATCAAGTCTATGGCCTCCTATATTGGTTACTCAAATATACCACCACTAGATCAAGGTTGTCAAGGCAAGAACAAGGTGGTTTAATGAGGCAATTTCCAGATTTATATGTATGAAGTATCTTGAACAATTAACGATATATACCAAGTCAAAATGAGTTAGAGAGATACCCCACACACTACAAATCAAGAGAAAACCTATGGCTGTCATAAAACTTGTATTAAAGATGATTACTTCAGCAATATGTCAAGTTACAACAACAGAAATAAAACAGCCTTTAAAATAAGTAATCATGCAATGAACTAAGGCTGAAAACCATAAGCTAAACTAGGATTTAATAGACAATCAATTGCTAAAATGTAAATGGCACAAAACAGCCCTAAAACATCCAATACGTCAAGCCCTAGAAGGCTGAAAATTATAACAGCAAAGTAATAAATAATGTCAAGGTGTATCTCAGGGTGAAAGATGCCAATAAAACCCTTTAGACGTTAAGCTAGAAGATGGTTGAAAATTGAATGAAAATTGCAGCAAACCCTAATCTAACCATAGAGCAACAGAGGAGAGGTGAAAGTAGGGTTTAAAACTTTCTAGGAGAGAAAGAGACTAGTGCCGTCCAATCCTCTTGGGCATATGGAGTCAAGATGAGCTTTCTTGGGAGACAAAGGAAAGCTTTGGCTAAAACCCTAAAGTAGTCCACTACAAACCTTAGATATTCAACCAATAGAATGATGACTACAGTAGTCCACTACAAACCCTAAAAATCATTCTATGCCTTTAGACAAGCTTAAAGTTGGATTTTGGATAAACCCTAGGGTAGTCCACTACAAACCCTAGAATTCTATCCTACAGGAAAACACCCAGGTTAGTCCACTACAAACCCTAGAAATTTGCCCTATGTCCTTTAACAAGCTTTAAATCAACGATAACAAGGGAAGGTAGTTCACTACAAACCTTTCTGGGGTTTCAAGACAACGTTTATTCAAGAGAAATATGAGATAACATGCAATATCACCACTTTGATAAGGCATTTACTTAATACATTCAATAAATAAACCATCAAAGACTTAGAAAGAGCACTTACTAGGTAAATCAATGATCATCCATGAAACCCTAACCATGAAATCATCCACAAAACTTGCAAAGCATCCAATAGATCATCTCTCAAAGAAGGTGCATAAGTCATCCATAGTGAAAGAGACGAAAGAAGAGACAAGTAGTAGTGATTCTCCACAAGTTGTGTTATGATCTACAATGAGGTAGCGCTCTTATATATATGAGGAAACCAAGCACTTAACCTCTCTAAGACATCGCCTGTTTTCTGAAGACTTCATCGCCAACATCCCCTGTTTTCTGAAGACTTCAGATGTCCATAACTTTGTCATTGTAACTCTGTTTGATGATTCGTTTGCGTCATTGGAAAGCTCTCGTTGAGCTCTTCGATTTGGTGCGTTTTTGTCGAATTCCGGGGACTTTGATTTTTGAGGTATTTTGGAGCCCCATGGCTCAGTTATTCAAAATAGGCCGCGCCTATCAACTAACTCAAATATTTTATTCATCCTTTCACTCATCGGGACGAATTGGTCCTTCCTCTTGAGTTGTCTCTTTTCCGGTAGTTGGCCTTCTTCCTGTAGCTGACTTCCTTTGTCCTTCTTGGGATGCAGCTCTGGATGGAGTGTCCACCATGTGGCTTGCTGATGTCCACCCTTGTTGTAATGGGTGCAATGGTTCTTCTTGATCCATTATTTCATGCCCTTCTTTTTCTTTCCATGTGGAGAAGGGTCTTCATGTCTTGGCTTCTTCCTCATTGCCATAACCTTTTTGTACAAGGCCATTCTTTTCCAACACTCGGCAACAAGATGGTTATTCATACCACAAAACGTACATGGTTTTCTATGCCATAAACTTTGATGATCATTGCCAATTTCTTTATAATCAAAAGGAACGCTTGAATAGTGAGACTTTTTATACCTTGCTTGGTTGTCTCCGGTGCAGGCCTGGCAAGGAGAACTTGCCTTAGTTCTTTCCTCGAACTGCTCACCTCCTTTTGGAGATGACTCATAATATCGGAATGGAATGATGTGCTCTCATCCTGCACTGATTCGTCACTTGAGGACTCTCTTGCTTCTGCTGCTTTGGAGTTCCTTTCATCAACGGTCTTGGAGAATGCTCCATCTTCCTCTCTAACATAGCCCAATCCTGCATATCGTGGTAATTCCACCACTTTGATGGGATTCACAATGCCTTGGCCATTGGCTCCCAAGCCTTTTCCTTTGTACCCTATCTTCTTCATTAGCTTCAAGCTAATGCTTGTAGTGTGCTTTTCAAAAGCACCAAAATCATCATCATAATGAGAAGAACATGAAACTGAAGAAATTCTGTTTACCTCAGTTACCAATCCTGGATCAGGTGTGGGGGATGGATTTGTTGAGATTTGTACCTTGGGAGGTGTTCCCCATGTGTTTTGTCCTCCTTAGCACATGTGGGAAGGTTTATAACACTTTGTTCTAGTACTTTATGTCTATTTGTACTTTGACTTTGGATAAAGTACATTTGGTCACTTTTGGCAAAAGTGAACATTAAATTACCTTTTTGGTGATTTTGAGGAGACATGAGTAG